>OY755046.1:8043839-8523416 GCA_963576565.1 Aspidapion aeneum
GGAATCAATTAAACAACAACCAAATTACCTAGAAATCAGGTTGAGACTCAAAAAATATGAAAATTTGGACACAGAATTTGACAGAATTCAAGAGCAAATTGAAAGTGAACGTGATCAAAATGACGATCAATATGATACAAATATGGCATATTTCCAGATAAATTAAAATTAGCCTTAGTAAAACCATTGCACAAAAAAGGAGACAAGAGCTTAATTGAAAACTATAGACCCATTAGTCTGCTGCCAACATTTTCCAAGGTTTTTGAGATAGCTATGAGCACAAGACTTCTTCGGTTTTTTTATGAAAAAAAATTGATTAGTAAATCACAACATGGCTACCTCAGTGGCAGGTCTGTTGAGACAGCTGTTTATGATTTTGTAGAGAGGATTTTGAGAAGTTGGGAGGATGGCAGCATTTCAATGGGGATATTTTTGGATTTATCTAAAGCATTTGATACCTTGAATCATCAAATTTTGTTGGAAAAGCTTGAAAGATATGGAATTAGAGGCCCTCCTTTGGATTGGTTGAGATCTTACATGTCCAATAGGCGACAAAAAGTCATGATCAGTTGTAATGGAAGGCAACATTTCTCAGAGGAGGGTTGTCTTCATCTTGGTATCGCCCAGGGAAGTGTCATGGGTCCGATACTTTTCATTTTTTATGTCAACAATTTAGCCAATGAGATTCTTAATAATGAATCACATCTTGTGAATTTTGCTGATGATTCGAATCTTTTAGTGATTGCAGCAACATTGTCGGATCTCCTCGACATCTCCTCAGATCGCCTGATGGTTGCTCGGGACTGGTTCATAAGGAATAAGCTGGTTTTGAACGCTGATAAAACAAACTTTGTTTGTTTCCGGACGAAGCAGAAGAACAGAGATATACCAGATGAAGCAGTGATAACAAATCAGATTGTATCCCTGTCTAAAAGCACAAAATTCTTGGGTATGCATATTGACAACAACTTAGATTGAGATAAATTCAGCCTGCTATTCCTTAAGAGTTATGTCCAAATATTTAAATGTAGAACACCTCAAAACTGTATATTATGCAAACATCTATTCTGTTCTTAGATATGGAATCATTTTTTGGGGTGGAAGTGTGGATGCAAAACATACATAAAACACAAAATCGTCAAAATCGAGTCTCCTAAGTTCTTAACGCAAAAACGCCTGTTTAAAGTATAATTAAATTATAAAAGTTATACTAATAGTTTGATCTCGCCAAGACGAATCCGAAATTGAATAGAAAACTTCAATCCAGCTATTGGGAGCTACGAAAAACTGAAGTAAGTCTTTTAAGTTTCAATCAATTAAAGTCACACTTTTACATGCGACCTTGCAGTTCACAGAGTAGCGGACTGTCTGCACCAATAAACAAATAAAAAAGTAACATTTAAAGATGTCTGACTCCGAAGAAGTTGACAAGTTACCTCCGGAGCATGCTCAGCTCTATAAATTACTTGTAACCGCTAATATAAAGCAAACACAAGAACTAAAAAACGAAATACAGGGCATTTCCAACAAAACAAAATCCGATATTCTACAGTTACAAACAAAAAACCTGCAGTTTGAAAGAAACATTCGAAAGAACAACATCATTTTCTTTGGCCAAAAAGATCTGAAAAAAGATACTTTACTTAAAAATTCTCTAGCTTTATTGAACAATTACCTCAAAGTAAACCTATCGGAACAAGATATAAACAATATTTACATTGCTGGTAAAAGTCCAAACTCACCAGTGATAGTACAGTTTATTTCTTATCTAAAGAAATCAGCACTATTCAAGGATACAGACAATTTAAAAAAATTAAGAGAAGCCGGCTACTCTATTGCGAACGATTTGTGCAAAGAGGATTTAGAAAATCAGAAAGTACTCCGGCGACACCTTACGCACGCTAGGGAACAGAATCTGGAGGCAAAAATTAAAGGATATGCACTGTATATCGCTGGCTTAAAATACACTGTGGATCACTTGAAAAATCTTGAGGACAACGCTGAGACTGTCTCAGAAACAGAAACATCAGAGGTTGAAAGTGACCACGAACCCTTGAACATCACAAAAAACCAGTCCGCTAACAGCAAGAAAAAAATCGGCGACCCAAAAGTCGTTCCAAAAGCAGTCGTGCAAGCAGCGCCCGTCCGCCAATCCAAGCGAAAGAGAATAAAAACCTATCAGTACTCGCCCAAAAATTAAACCGAATTTATCATTTCGACTGAACATCTAAATATATCGTCTTATCTATTTTTTTTTTCTTTATATATTTAATTTATTTTCATATTTTTATTTTAGTTTGTAAACATCACAATATTAAATAGATACCAATAATAATATACAGTTATTGCCCTACACAACGTTATTTTAGATTAGTGATTTAATACACCAATTAATTTAAAATGGACTACTTTGCTCGTTATTTTGCAGACAATGAAATAGAAACATTTGAAACAGAAAACTACGAAAGTACATCTCGATTATTAAAAAGTAATAAAAACGAGCCAAGCTTTTCCATTTTTCATACTAACATTAGAGGTTTAAGTTCAAATTTTACAAAATTGCAGGTGTTGTTACACTGCCTCAACCAAAATTTTGACATAATTGTTTTGACAGAAACATGCTTATTACACAGTCTAGATCTCTTCCAAATACCGAACTATACGAGTATTTACAGTAGAGGTAATTTTAATCAGCATGATGGTGTCATTATGTATATTAAAGAAAGCATTTACTTCAGCCACGAAATTGTTACAATTGCCCAAAACAATTGTATAAGAGTAGTACTGCAGGATGGCAACAAAAAAATAGGGATAACTGCAATTTACAGGCTCCACCCTACAAATGTGCATTCTTTTATCACAGAACTTTCCCATTTCTTACCGACTTGCCAAGCCGAGACTGAAATCATTATAGGGGATATAAATATTAATATATTATTAAACACTGAGATTTCACAAGATTACTTAGACATGTTGTACTCTTTTGGCTTTAAGTCATCTATCAATAAGTATACACGGGTAGATAAGAATTCAAAAAGTTGTTTAGATCACATAATGTTCAAAAGCAACCACATAAAAGAAGACTCACTAGTCCCTATCATTATGTTGTCTAAAATAACGGATCATTATCCTACTATTCTACAATTTCAAAGCTATTCGAAACACACACGCGAGCGGCGAAATATCAGACTTATCATTAGCTACCAAAAATTAATAAACCAACTAAACACCCACAATTTTAACGATATTTATATGAGTAATGATGCAAACTATATAGCTGAACGGATTTCCAACACACTTAAAACATATTTAAGCCAAAACACTAAAACTTCTGAGACGATCTATATCCAAAAAAAGCCATGGATAACAATAGGTCTTACCCAATCAATTAAAATAAGAGACCAGCTGTATCAAAAATACAAAATCGAAAAAACTGATTACACGTATAACAAGTATAAACTCTACAGAAATAAAATAAACCACCTAATCGAGAAACAAAAAAACAAATTCTACAAAGAGAAAATAATAAACAACAAAAACAACTCAAAAATTATATGGCAGACTATCAACGAGTACACTAATAAGACCACATATAAAGAAACACATATAAAAACTGTGATAAATCCAAATAACGAAATAGAATCCGATCCAGAAGGAATAGCGCAAATATTTAATAACCACTACACAACAATCGGACAAAAAATGGCAGATAATATACAAAATAATAGAGCCTCACCTTTTTTTAATATCCCTTTAAAAAGAATTCCCCAATCAATATTTTTGACACCAGTGACAGAGAAAGAAATTCAAAACATAATCCTGAGACTTAAAAATAACTCCGCACCTGGAAATGACGGTATTAACGTTACCTTATATAAAAAATCCGCAAACATTCTCTCAAAACCGCTGCAACATTTAATTAATGTTATTTTTAATACCGGTATATGTCCCAGAATATTTAAAGTAGCAGTGGTCAAGCCTATATACAAAAACGGGGATAAAAAGTTAGTCGAAAACTATAGACCAATAAGCTTGACCAGTGTCTTGTCAAAGATTTTTGAGAGGGCACTCAGGGGTAGACTTGTTGACTTTTTTGAAAAACACTGTATTTTCCACAAACTGCAATTTGGTTTTAGAGAAGACAGGTCTCCTTCGGATGCCATCTCATTCTTGACAAGCAAAATCTATGAGTCTCTTGACAAGAACAAACAATGTGCTGCAGTATTCTTGGATTTGGCAAAGGCCTTTGACTCTGTTAACCATCGAAAGCTATTAACAAAACTTGAAAGCATGGGAATCAGAGTGGCTCTTTCATTGATTGAATCATATCTAACGGACAGAGAACAGTTTGTTACAGTCGAAAATAAGAACAGCGACCAAAAAACGGTTACTTTTGGCGTGCCTCAAGGCACTGTTTTAGGTCCTGTACTATTTATTTTGTATATAAACGACTTATTAAACCTAAATTGTCACGGAACTCTACTATCATTCGCTGACGATACATGTTTGTTTGTTGAAGCTGACTCCTGGAATGAAGTTCAAAACCGAATTCAAGAAGATCTGCAAAAAATAATATGTTGGCTTGACTCAAACCTACTAACTATTAACCTATCAAAAACAATTTACCTACCTTTTGCAAAAACCGCCAAAAAGTTACCGACGATTGAACTAAACATCTTTTTACCCTTTAGAAAAAACAAGAATTGGTCAATTAAAATCTCTGACTCTGCAAAATATCTCGGAATAACGGTAGACTCTTATTTAAAATGGAAATCCCACACTGACAATCTTACAAAAAAGCTAAGATCTCTCACATACCTATTTCAGAAGGCAAAACAAATTTTGTCCTTAAACTCACTTAAAATTATGTATTTTTCGCTGGTTCAGTCTCTCCTAGAGTACGGAATAGTAGCGTGGGGGGGAACCTATCAAGAAAACATCAAATCTGTCGAAACACTACAAAAGAGAATCTTAAAATCAATTTTTAGGTTAGACCAAAGATTCTCTACAGTCGAACTATTTGAACTAAGCAACGTTCTTACCATCAAACAACTTTTCTATAAAGCATCAATATTACAAAGTATTAAAAATAAGATGTTTATATCAGAAAGGCCACAAAAATACTACACTAGATTTCAAGCTAATGATAATGTCACAACAAGCAAACTCAATTCAACAATTGGACAACAAAATTTTATTTACATAGGACAACAAGTTCATAACAAATTACCTCTTTCCCTTAAAAACAAAATTGGTTTTAAAGCATTTAAAAAACACTTAACAAAATATTTTATACAAACTAAATTTTCACTCTCTTAAATCTCTTTCGAATAATTTTATTGTTATTGGTATTAATATTATTATTGGTATTAATTAATTAATTAATTACATCATTAGTTTGGCATACTTTTTAAACAAGAATTTATTCCTAGTTTCTAGTAGATAGTTTAGTTATTTAAGTTCTTTCAGAGACGAGATGGATGTGTCCTGAATATGGCAGACAAGGACTTTTGACCTTAAGCCTAGGAAACTATTTGGGATACATGCCATTTCGAATAAATTTCTTAAACTGTAAGTTTATTTATGTAAATTTAAGTTATTTTGAAAATAAATGAAATGAAAAAAAAAAAAAAAAAAGAAACACTCCAGAAAAAGATATAAAAACCTATGAGCTAACAAGAGTTACATATGGTACAACACCAGCCTCATTTTTGTCAATCAGAAGTTTAGTTCAGTTAGCGATAGAAAATGAGAAAAATTACCCATTAGCATCAGAAGTTGTAAAAAGAGACTTTTACTGTGATGATCTGTTAACTGGAACATCAACAATTGATGAAGCAAAAGCCTTACACTCACAAATTACAGAATTATTAAAAAAGGGCTGCTTTGAATTAAGAAAATGGCGATCCAATGACTCTTCAATTTTCGACACAGAAGAAAAAAACATTGACAATTACATGATTCCACATGACAAATTAGAAAGCACAAAAACATTGGGACTAATTTGGAACTCAAACAAAGATGTTTTCAAATTTTCAATAAATTCCACACAATCAGATAAAAAGTACATCAAACGAAGCATTCTTGTAGCAATATTATCCATATTTGATCCACTTGGACAGATTGGACCAGTACTCACGATTGCAAAACTAGTATTACAAGAACTTTGGAGATTATCTCTTGACTGGGATGACCCACTTCCAGTCTCTGAGCACACAAGATGGTCAAACTTACAATCACAACTCTCAGTGCTAAATCTTTTAGAAATACCAAGAAAAGTGACACATAACACCTCAGAAAACATCAAAGAAATTCAATTACATGGATTTTCAGACAGTTCTCAATATGCATATGGTGCATGTGTATATGTTCGAACTACACTCAACGATGGAACACATTACTCACAACTGTTAGCCTCAAAATCTCGAGTAGCACCAATAAAAGTACAATCACTACCTCGACTTGAATTGTGTGGTGCACTCCTACTTTCTGAACTCATCATTAAGTTAAAACAAGCCATGACCGTTCAAATCACAGAATGCCACTTACGGACTGATTCAATCATTGTGTTATGGTGGATTTCAAAACCAAGCGTATCATCAAAAGTTTTTGTGGCCAACAGAGTATCACAAATACAAGAAAACACTCAAAATGACACATGGCATCATGTACCCACAGATCAAAATCCAGCAGATCATATTTCTAGAGGTTTATTGCCAGAACAAATCTTAGAAAATCAACTATGGTGGAATGGCCCCTCCTTCTTACAAGAACACAGTGAGAGATGGCCTTTATTTCCTTCCCAACTAGAAACTTTAATAGATCAGAACACTGACTTGGAAGAAAAACCTCAAACATGTAATATTGCCACACAAAATCCAGAAAGGTTCAATCTTTTTAAAAAATATTCAAGTCTTACCAAACTCAAGCGAGTCACAGCTTGGTGTTTGAGACAAATACAGCAAAAATTTGAAGGCAATTGAAATTAAAAATGCTCAAGACTGTTTAGTCAGAATGGCACAGTTAGAAGATTTTAAGTCTGAAATAAAAAACTTGCAAAATAACAAGATGGTCGATTGTCACAGCAAATTAAAAAGTCTAAATCCATTCTTAGACGAAAAATTGTTGATAAGAGTTGGTGGCAGAATAAGAAAATCAAAGTTTATCCCATACAGTCAGATGCACCCTCTTGTCCTACCTTCAAATCACAAACTTACAGAACTTATAATTAGATACGAACATCTTTCGTTACTTCATGCAGGCCCACAAGCAGTTTTAGCTTCAATACGAACAAAATTTTGGCCAATTTCTTCAAAAAGCTGTATCACATACTTTCAAAATAAACCTTCCATTATAAATCAGTTTATGGGTGATTTACCTGAACAAAGAGTTACTCCATCAAGACCATTCCAGAATATTGGCATAGATTATGCCGGCCCAGTATCAAAGAAAGCCATCGTAGACAGAGTTCACATAACTCCCAGCTACATCGCAGTATTTGTTTGTCTGTCGACAAAATGTATCCATTTAGAATTAGTTACTGGATTAACCACTGAAGCTTTTATATCTGCACTCAAAAGATTCATGGCCAGAAGAGGAAAACCAAATCATATTCATTCAGATAATGCTACAACATTTGTAAAAGCTAACAAAGATCTAATAGCAGCATTCGATTTTTTAAAATCAGAAGATCACTGGTCCAGAGTTGAAGATTTTGCGGCAAATCAATTAAGAAACATGGCATTTCATACCAGCACGATCCCCAACATTTGGAGGCCTATGGGAATCATCCGTAAAATCTTTGAAACATCATATCAAAAGAATTACTGGCAATGCTTTATTGACCTACGAAGAATACTATACATTCCTAGTGCAAGCAGAAGCAGTATTAAATTCAAGGCCTTTGGTTCCCTCCTCGAATGATCTCACGGTCCTCACACCTTCCCATTTTATCTTGGGGGAATCTTTGATAAGCACTCCAGACCCAAATTACAATGAGACACCCAGACACCACCTCACTAGATGGCAGCACATTCAGCAATGTTCCCAACATTTTTGGAAAAGGTGGTCCACAGACTATTTAACCAGTTTACAAAATCGAAGTAAATGGACCCAAAAAGCCAATATTGATATCAAAGTTGGAGATTTGGTTCTACTTCGAGATGAAAATTTGCCACCCCTCGAATGGAAAAGAGCACGCATTACCAATGTCTTTCCAGGCAATGATGGTCTTGTCAGAGTGGTAGAGGTAAAAACAAGCAATGGCACCTATAAAAGAGCAGTTAACAAAGTAAGTTTTCTAGCAACAACTTGTTGAAAGGAACCTTTCAACGGGGGCAGTATGTTCGCGCCAAGAAGTTTAAATTATTTTACCTGGACAATTGGCTAGCCTGAAGCGGTGACAGAGTGTAAAAATTGTCAACCCGGTTTTGCAAACAAAAATTTTTCAATCAGTGTTTTTTATAATTAGTATTCAAAGTTTTCATCCTGTAAAGTTGTTTTTAGTTTTACTGTTTTGAGAGTGTATCAAAGAAGTTAATACAAACATTCATTACAGTCCGTTAACTCAATTTATTTAAAAAAACAATAAAAAATCAAAACCAAAATACAATCTAATCATATACAGATTGTGAAGGACTGTGGTAAGATTGTGAGTAATTGGAATGGATTGTGAGGAATTGTGGTAAGATTGTGAGTGATTGTGTAAAGATTGTGAAAGATTGTGAGAAATGTGTACACCGATTGTGAGAGCTGTTCACCCCTCGATAAATATCATATCACATGATATATATTGGATATATATCAGATATATATATCATTATCAAACTTAATGCTTTGATCTCGGCTTTGGTTTTGGCATATTAAATGAAAATCACTACTTCCTAATAAATCAAAAGTACACACAGATGGAAAACACAGTAACTGGGACCCAATTCTTGAACCACTAGGATTTTTTGTCGTATACGAGTAAAATTCGAATGGTAGTTTTGAGTGCTTGGAAAAATTGCTATTCTTGAATGCCACTTTTTTTTTCGACTACACTACTTGGCAACGCTGCTTTCATATAATTTTGGCCAAACTAACGCCGGTATGTGCGCCTAAACTTGCCGCGATGAAATAAGTGACAGTAGATTGACATTACATCTTTTGTTTTTGTAATTTTTTTTATTTTCACAAGAAGCTGTGTTTTATTTTGGTAACAGCAATGATTGTGTAATCATTGGTAATGGTAAGTACCAAATTATAGTAATGGAAATTTGGGGCCTAGGGGCATCTAACCTCTTTGAAGTGTGGAAATTTGGGGGTAAAATTCACAGTTGAATTTTGAGACTGCTTAAAAGAAAACAAATAAACTTCATAAGTATTCTAAAGGGGTCTTGAACTTAAGGCTTTGTTTGTAATGAGTGGCCTGTGTTTGAAGAACTTTCATACATCATGCTTTGACAAAAATTGTACAAGCGTTAAGTAACAGGGGTTTTTACTGAAACATTTGGAGCAGCATTTTGTCTGTAGTATAGAAACAATAAAATTTTTTGCTCCCAGTGTTTTTGAGTAGAACAGTTTTGCCTTTTAGGCCAATAAGCATAATAAACATTTCAAGTTAAAATTGACAAAATCAGTAACCTTTGTTCAAAAAACCCATTTTTTTGTTTAAATTTGAATGGCTTTACCTGTCAATTAACTCTAAAAAAATTAAAAACTGTTGTAGGCTAAAGCAGCCCTCATATGATCAGTATGATTTGATTTGAATATGTACATTATTTTTGTAGATGTCTTTGTTTTTCAAAAGTTATAAACAAGGACATATATAAAAATCCTGCCAGTAATACAGATCCAGTGAGGTCTGCTGTGGTACACTCAATGAAAAAACTTTTTGTTACAGGTTTCTCAGAGAAGACATGAAGATCATTTTTGAGGTGTGAAGCAGTTTTTGCCTAGCAGTCCTGTTGCAATGATGATCCTACTAGAAAGACTCAGATGCAATTGGTGATCTATTAACTTTTAAAGAACTTTTTTAAAAAGTAAAATAAAAATAAGTTATTGTAGTTTTTATTGTAAAAAAGATTATACAACTTCTTACATAAAAGCTTATACAGTGAGAATGAGCAAGTTTGAATACATTTTCTAGCAGGTTAAATTAAATTTTTTTAGAATAAACCAAAAACATGCCTACTGAGATTTTTAATGAGCAATATTTTTGATGAATTTTTTTTGGACAGAACCCCAGAAATAAAGGGTCCAACAAGATAAAACTTGTAGCACCTTGTTGAAAAGCCTATTAAAAAAAAATTATGGTTCACTTTTTGTTGAAAATCTGTCAAATAAACATTTTTTATTAGTTTTTGAACAAAGTGCTACAAGTTGAGTCTACCAGTTGCAAAAAAAAATGTTGGTATTACTGGACCTCTTGTCAGGGGTCCACCACCTATATTTTAATAAAATTATAGGTTTTACTTTAAATGACATTTATATTCTCTAAAAATTACAAAAAAATAGAAATAATTTTCTTTTTGTTAATTTTTAAAAATTATTTGATACCCTTTCTAACAAGGTGCCTTAAGTGGGGTCATTCCATCTTAAAAAATAAGTTGTATGCTAGTGGACCCCTTTCTGGGGGTCTGTCAAAAAAATATTCTGTAAAAATATTGCCAGTTAAAAATCTCAGTTAACATGTGTTTGGATTTTTTCAAATAACTTAAATTTAACAGAGTAGCAAGCTTATTCCAACTGGCTTGTTCTCACACTGTAGTCATATTGCATAGCGTTTTTTAATGCACTTGACAGTAAGTACTGCTTATTAATGTGTAAATAAAGAAAAATAATGTTTTTATATTTATTTTTGGCCAACATAGAAAAAGTCAGAAAAAATAGTGAAACTGGTTAAAGTATAAGATTAGATTTATTATTTACATGCAGGGGATTTTCCTACTTGAAGTAGTTGGGCCCTTATATTATCCAAAAATTAAGCAAAATGAAATAAGGCATTGTACCCAGGCATGCCCCACAAAATAGTTGATAAAGTGTGTTAAAAGAGACACAAACAAGACAAAAAAATTACACAATACTCAAATTTTTATTGAAACTTTTTAATCCCCCCGCCCCTCCCGAAAACGCTCCTTTTACATATTTTTTCTTGAAAATGTGTTACAAAGTTGTTACTTTCCAAGAAAAAAAGAAATTAAAAAAAACTGAGTGTCACAGGAGGCTAAATCCCCCTTCCACCTCTTTGCGTCCTCAAGCCCATTTATAGCGATGATGCTTGCCAAATCGCGTATTTTTTCAGAAGACCTCCCAATTTTTTTGTAAATAAAGAAAAATTAAGCAAACACCAAAAAGTATATTAAAGCAAACAAAATTGTTAGGTTAGATCACTCAGATTCGTATACGGAAATTGAGATTCGAGTAGACTTTACCACTCGACTCTATTTCCGAACGAAAAACTCGTATACGAGCTTTCAAGAATTCGAATGGTGAATATCCGTATACGTTTCGCCGAATCCGTATACGGATTTATTTCAAGAATTGGGTCCCTGCTCTAACCTGGAATAGAAAAGAAATCGTCGCTTCGGGGATCTACCAGATGTGAAACAGGGGATTCCCAGTTAGCTCCGCGATGCCTATGCGGCAGCCGAATCGATCGATACTACACCTTTACAGATGCTTATACTTTTGTACAACAAAAGACAAAACTAAAAATTCAAGATGTCCGAACAAAGCGTGGATCAACATGCGGAAGTGATCACTATTTTCTGGAGACCTCTGGCCTCCATCAACAAAATCTTGATGATACAGTGAATGAGGAAATTGATCACTGTCAATATAATCTACTAAGCCTAGAACATGACAGCGTGAAGGACTTATACAAAAACACACTGAACGAAGAACTTAATTTAAGTTCAGGTGAAGCCCCAGATGAGGAATACGAATGTATCACATTGAGCATCCATCAAGCTGCAAAAGAAGCACTAGGATTAGTGGAAGAAACTCCTAAAAGAACAAAACCATACTGGTGGGATGATGAGATTGAAAGTGAAATAGAGGAAAAAAGGAAATTATATCACACATACTTATCCCAAAAGACAGATAGAAGCAGAGAAGAATACAAAATCGTGCAATCAAAGGTGAGAAGAATGATCAGTGATAAGAAGAATCAATCATGGATGCAAAAGTGCCAGAAAATAGATTCTTACTTAGGAGGTAGGAGAAGTACCGAAAGCTGGAAAACTATAAGATCGATCAAAAAAGAAACATGCAGAGATATTATTTCACCATTACCAGACAAAGAATGGGATGAGCATTTTAAAACACTTTTAACTGAAGATAGAGCAGAATTCAAGGAAGACAAAAGAGACAATATCATTAGAACGATGGGATCTCCAGTACCCCTCACAATATCTGAGGTCAAAAACGTGTGCAAAACCTTAAAAAGCGGTAAATCTGCCGGACCCGGAAATATCCCAGCTGAACTTATTAAATATGGCACTGAAGAGTTGTTTTGGAGATTACGGAATCTTTTCTAAAGATATTTAAATGGAGCTGTAGTACCAACTGAGTGGAAAACGTCATATATATCCACAATACACAAAAAAGGAAGGAAAGATATATGTGACAATTATAGAGGTATATCTGTAACTAGTACGCTAAGCAGAATATATGGCAAAATAATAAGAAATAAAGTGGAGAGCGAATATAAAGATATGGAGGCAGAAGAACAAGCTGGTTTCAGGGCGGGTAGATCGACTTCAGATCATCTCTTTTGTATAACCCAAGTTATTGAAAAGAAAATGGCATACGGACAAGAGCTCCATCTGCTTTACGTAGATTTGCAGAAGGCATATGATAGTATACCACTAAATCTACTTTGGAAAGCGTTGGAAAAGACAAACATAAGCGTACAACTAATTAAGGCCATCAAAGATTTATACCGCAATAGTAGGGCAAAAGTTAAAATAAAAGCAAGGCTAACCAAAGGCTTTCAAGTAAATAAAGGTCTTAGACAGGGTTGCTGTATCTCGCCTACGCTCTTCAAGATATATTTGGAACAGGTCCTTAAAGTCTGGAGTTCCGTTGGATGAAACTACCTTGTATACGTTATGTTTCGCCGATGATTAGATGGTGGTGGCTCAGGATTATGACGACCTCGAATATATGACACGAAAACTAATAGAAGAGTACAATAAGTGGGGACTAGAGGTTAATATCAATAAGACAGAGTATATGTGTATTGGTGGAACGAAACAGGATCTAATCTTAAATACTGGGCAGCGAATTCAGTCCTGTGATGAGTATAAATACTTGGGTCTAAAAATTACAGCTGACGGAACACTAGACAAAGCTATAAAAGATAGAAACGTACAAGAAAGAAAAGCAATAACTTTATTAAATGGAATAATTTGGGACCAGAGTATATCAAAACATAACAAAAAGCTTATATATAACACCATTGTTAAAAGTATTATTACATACGGCTCAGAAGTATGGCCAATCAAAGATAGAACAGAAAAAATGCTTTCCGCTACGGAGATGGACTATTGGAGAAGAGGAGCAGGGAAATCAAAAAGAGAAAGAGTTATCAATCAAAGAATAAGAGAAATTATGACAGTGGGTGAACGTACTCTAGTGGATGATATAAGAACAAAACAACTGGTGTGGTACGGACATGTACAAAGAATGGATGATGGAAGACTACCTAAACAAATATTACAATGGAAACCAACTGGCCGAAGAAAACGAGGAAGGCCGAGGAGAAGCTGGAGAGAAGAATAGATAGTGAAATAAGAATAAGAGGCCTAGATGATGAATTATGGGCAAACAGAAACGAGTGGAGATTGGGTATCAGAAGACGTAGAACGTTGTGAAACCGATAAATATATATATACTTTTGTACAGGGGCGTACTGACAAATTTTCTGATATTTAGAATGGTAGAAACATTTTTAGTTTAATAAGTAAAATTATTGAATATATCGGATATATATCAAGCTATATATATATATCGTGATATATATCATGATATATATCACTTGATATATATCCGCGGAACCCTGAAAATAATTATGTTTTATTTTACAATGCCTATGAATTTACAAGGACAGAAGGTGGGTCTAGAAGATTCTCTTTTCATCCTTTGATTTTGACTTAAATAAATTTGACTTTAAAGAGTTTGTCACGTCTATTTCTTTAAAATATGTCATACATACAGGGTCTCTAACCTAAGCTAGCTAAATCTAATGCAACCATATTCAATCTAACTTAACATAACCTAATAAAATCTTACCTGATGTAACCTAACTGATGAGGGGCTGATCAATATATACAAAATTTTGACAGGACTTTTAAGGAACACCTGAAGGGGAAACAACTTGTGGCATTTAGATTTGTTTTTCTGTTGTGTCCAGGTCATATTGTATAATTTAAGAGCTATTGAAATAGCTAATAAAGTGTGTATATATATATATATATATATATATATATATTACCCATATAAATTAGCATCACATTATGGCAAGTACATGTAAAAATTTCTGGGCATTATCCCAACATTTACATGGCATTACAACAAATTTTGGCTCAGTTGTTACCCCCTAAGGACCACTCAGGACTGATAAGAATCAGTAAACATCAGGACCTGGACGGACCTTTACACCAGTATTTACTAAATGATGCTAAGTACTCAATCTATAAACTTAATCCTGACAGGTCTACATTTTGAAAAACTTTTACTCATTTTTTCCATAAATGCAATGATTTTTAATGTTTATATAATTTTCTTGAAAATCCCTTACAAATAAACAAAAAAAAAACTTTAGTTTAAAAATGGCAGCCATATTATGTATGTTCCTGAATAAGAGTCCAATATGTTGCAATTTTTAAATTATTTAATTTTCTCATATTTAATACAGTCATGCAGCTACAGAGATAGTTCTGAGGGCACGGCGCTGCAGTGGGGTGAATCTCGGGTGAAAATTATATTTCCTCGATTATTTTAGTGGACTGTATACTATAGGCAACTTTCCCAAATATTGTAGTTACAGTCCGACCGCCATACAAAATCGCAAATAATGACAGTGAAGGAATCTTCGACGGTGTTTTCCAGCTAGCGGGCCCGCTTCTTCTTGCTTCGTTACCGTTCCACGTAATAGCTAGTTTGTTGTTCACTGAATAGTTTTATAATTTTATGTTGAGTTTTAGTAGGAATATTGTTACGGATATTTTTACACATGGATTTGCTTCAAACCCGGCAACGAGCTTTGTGCCAAATTTTTGAATTTGTATGGCATTAGCTTTTTATTAAAAGACGGAAAATAATTTAGAAAAGGGATAATAAAGTTGCGTATACAGCTACAAAACTTAAATTTGACAGACTGATAGAAATTATGACCAAACCCTTGGAAAAAATCAAAAGCCTTAAAGTATTAATTTACTTCCCTCCTCTGTAAAGTTATGTAAAAGTAACATTGTCCACTTCTAGAAACGCTAGAGAGTTGAGCTTGCTTTGGAAGGCTGATAGGAACTATGATAAAATCTTGGGAAAAAATTAAAAAACCTTAAAATTTTAAATAAGGCATTGCAAAAGTTTTGAACAATATTCCCCATATTTTACCAATTCAAAACTTAAATATTATCCAAATCCTTTAAAAAAGGAGTGAAATCATAACAAAAACATTTCATGTAAAAATAGCCAAGTATGCTAAAATGGTATTCTGTAAAAACAATTGAGATAGTAGTAAAGCCAAGTTCTCTAATACAAATTTCAAGATGAAAGGTTCTTACTAGTTTGGAAATCTTTTTCTAAACATGGCTATTACGGCTGCAAATGACTCAGGCACAGTGCTGTATTAAACATAAAGAAGTTTGGCTGTAATAGCAAAGTTTAAAAAAACATTTCCATTAGTAAGAACCTTTCATTTTTAAATTTGTATTGGAGAACTTGGTTTTACTTTTATCTTAATACTTTTTACGGAATATCATTTTCGCGTACTTGGCTTTTCTCACATGAAATGTTTTTGTTATTATTTTTTTTAAACTATTTTATCTTTTTTCTTTCAGGCAGTTAGATGGAATATTATGTGACTCATCAACAATCAGTGTAAAATCAGCAGTTGAGGAGTTTGAATTGAAGACTGAAGAAATCAAACAGGAAGAGCTCATTCTAGACAACAGCTTATCTGTGTAAGTGCATTAAGGAAGGAGGAACTAAATACATTGTTTACCGGGATGTTTCAGATGTGCTGAATTTGAGATATGTTAACGGCAAACAAACCTTCCTTTCCAAAACAAATTGAGGGGTCATAGGTCAACGTACTTATTTAAATGCGCGCCACTGAAATATAGAAAAATGTGACTTTTTTTAGTTTTTTTGTTATACAGGGTGGGCCAAAAAAAACAGGACAATTTTTTTTTTCATTATAGCTTTTGAACTATACAGTCGATTTTAATGGGACAAACTGCCCTTGATAGAGAATTAATCAGAGTTTTGACTAAATATATTTTTTTGTCCGCCATCTCTAAATCCGGGATGGCGGACAAAATTAAAATGTACCCTTCAAAGATGCTCCTTTATTCTTGCGTTGCGAGCATGTTGTAATAATTTTTTTAAATTAGTAAAAAAGCTGCATTCTTGCCACGCACAACAAGGTATGAACTAGCACAATCGGTTCAGTAGTTTTAAATAAGAAATATTTTTGTTTCAACCATTGTTTTGCATATTATACGATTGCCTCGCCAATCATGTCTGCATTTATTTCCTTATAACTTCATTACTACTTAACCGATTTTGATGAAATAAAAAACCGAATCAAGTATGATTCTGTCCACCATTTTAAATTTTAAGATTGCGATAAATTTTGATCATGATCTATAAAAAGCAATCAATTCTCACCAGGATGTTTTTTATTTCATCAAAATCAGTCTAGTAGTAATGAATTTATAAGGAAATAAATGCAGACATGATTGGCAATGCAATCATATAATATGCAAAACAATGGTAGAAACAAAAATATTTTTTTAGAACCATTAAACTGATTTTGCTGATTCGTACCTTGTTGTGTGTGGCAAGAATGTAGCTTTTTTACTAATTTAAGTAAATAATACTGATTTAAATAAATAATTAAAACATGTTCGCAACAGAAGAATAAACGAGCATCTTTGAAAGGTACAAATTAATTTTGTCCGCCATCTTGGATTTTAAGATGGCGGACAAAAAAATATATTTAGTCAAAACTCTGATTAATTCTCTGTCAAGTGCAGTTTGTCCCATTAAAATCGATGGTATAGTTCAAAAGTTATAATGAAAAAAAAAATTCCGGTTTTTTTTGGCCCACCCATATTAGTTTTGTTTTATTGCAAAAAGAGTTCTTTTAAGAATTTTATCATTTTTTGACATATAGTTTTCATCACATACCTACAGAGTGGCTCAAAATAATTATAGAAAAAATACAGGAAAAATACCTGGGGTTTATTCAATATAAAGAAACGAAACTGAAAATGTATGGTCAAAAACTTTCTTTTATGTGAGTTGTTTTAACTATTCTAAAGTGATGTTTGTATCATGGGTTATGTGATAAACTTACAGGGTATTTCAAACATTTTTTAAATTCAATACATGACGTACTTACTAATTGTCTATGGAATAGTGTGTTAACCGGAATGTGTCAAATAAGGTGAATTTAAGATATGTTAGAGCCCATTATGCAAAGATCCCTTTAGAATAGTTAAAATGACTCACACTAAAGCACGTGAAGTTAATTTGGCCATACATTTTTATAGTTGATATTGTATTAAAGTGACACCGCGTCATCAAAACCTTGATGGGCGGGAAGGGAGTAGAGGGGTACATACAGTGGCACGCACTTCCTTTAAATTTTTTATTGATATTGATTCCCGAAATGAGGCACTGCACTAATTAGTCATTAGCTTACTATTTTACTTGCTTTTTATTGATGTCTTCTTCTAAACGATTTCATAGAAAGGAACTCTAGCCGGGCTTTGACGTTTTCTAGTCGTTGTTGTTTTGACTGTTTATGTCACACAAATTACGACCGAGCTTTTTACAAACGAATTACCGTTTTTGCAACTAAATCAATATTTGCGTACATTTTAATTTAATTTTGGATCCTCTTTTATGTTTCGGATCTTTATTTATTAGGTAAGTACCTATTTGATCTCTCCTTTAAAAGGTCTTAGCGTTTTATCCTTCGAACATTAAACCCCGAGCGGCACACTGCATGTACAAAGGAAAACACTAATTTTTTAAGACTTCATTACTTAGATTTTGCCGCAAAATTTGGTTTATCATAGCCAAGACGCGGTGCCACTTTGATACAATATCAACTATAGTTTCCTCCCTTTAAATTCAATAAATCTCAATTATTCCGCGCCAAGTTCGCGCGGAAACTGCTGTACCATCTTTTCTTGAAACGTTTCAGCTCATATTTGACCTATCTAAAACTCTACTTTGGAATGAGCTACACAACTCAAACTTTGCATAGTCGTAGATCTTTATAGAGTTAACAATCTCTCCAAGTTTTATGGACTTCCATAAAGTAGTACGAAATTCCAAAAAACCTCGAAATTGTCACTCACTTACTCACTCATGTATAGATCAACAAAACTCTACTGTACTTCCAGACATCCAGACTACAAAGCTGAAATTTGGCACACTGATAGAAATTGTGACCAAACCTTTTATTACCGATTTTGATTTCCCAAAAGGAGGATTGGAAAGCTTACTTACCAAAAAATAAGTTTTACACGCAAAATGGTAGCAAACATCTACATGGAGTGGTTCGAGGACCATGCGATCAACACAGCAAGAGTTAAGCCAAAATTATAGTTTTGTAACTCAAACAAAACCAGAAAATCTCTCAAATATTAAGGAATGTATTTACCGAATCCCGTGTGAGTGTGGTAAATCATATGTAGATGAAACGAAACGCCTTCTTCGGGTTAGAGTAAATAAACACCTAAAAAGTATCCAGTTAGGGGATATTGAAAAATCCGGTTTAGCGGATCATACATGGTCAAATAATCACATGATTCAATGGTCTAAAGCTAAAGTTTTGCATAAGTAGTCACATTGGCGAAAACGAAATGAAGCTGCGATTATAATGCAGAATAAAGTAGTTTTCAGTCCACCAACATACCAAACATATGAAAACCACACCTTAAGAAAAACAAGCGTCTTAGAATTAAAAAAGGGGGCGGGCCGTCACATCCAACTGTACACCAAATAGTATCATTAGACTGGATTGTTTAGTTTACACTTGAAAACGGTTAGAGATACTTACTAACCGAAACATCGTGTTTAAAATAAATAAAGACAATGGAAGTCCGAAGTTTTATTTCTACACATTGTCTACGAGTTTCAAACAAAAAATTATTTTTTCACGTATATAATGGCAACAAGTTTAATGCGGTGGGTCCTTAAGTCGTGAACGGTTAGCCCAGATTTTCCTAAGCTTTAAGGTCGACACTGACAGTAACATGTGTTTGTAATTAATGCAGTGTTGTCTTGGCCGTCGGACTCGGTGTATTGAATTTTTGGTGTTTTTCACTGTGTGTTCATTTTATTTTTGTAAAAAGGAAGTTAGTTGGACGTAAAAATAATCAAGAAGTGCTATGTTTATGAAAATATTGTGAAAATTCAGCCCAGTTTGGCTTTTGCGAGATGATTCTAGTGACGCAGCTATGTTGCCATCGCCGGGGATTCTGTAAATTCTAAGTTTTCAGGAATGACCGCCACGAATAGGGAAAATTTACACGGGGCCTTGATTACTTCTCTTTATATTTTTATTACTCTAAGAAATGAATGCAGACAGGATTGGCAATGCAATCGTATAATCTGTAAAACACGGGCTGAAACAAAAATAGATTTTTGGAGAACCACCAAACCGATTTTACTAATTTATACCTTGTGCGAAGGAATAGTAGTGCTTTTCTATAAATTTAAAAAAAAAAACCAAAACATTTTCAGAAAATAAGAGTAAACACGCCATTTTGAAGAATCAATTATGATTCTGTCCACCATCTTAAATTTTAAGATATTAATAAATTTTGATTATGATCTTTAAAAAGTAATCAATTCTCACCACGATATTTTTTATTTCATCAAAATCGGTTCAGTAGTAATGAATTTATAAGGAAATAAATGCACATGACATGATTGGCAAGGCAATCGTACAATATTCAAAACAATGGTTAAAACAATTTTTTTTTAGAACCATTGAACCGATTTTGCTGATTCATACCTTGTTGTGCGTGGCAAGAACGCTGCTTTTTTAGTGATTTAAAAAAATTCCTAAAACGTGTTCGCAACACGAGAATAAACGAGCATCTTTGAAAGGTACAATTTTATTTCGTCCGCCATCTTGGATTTTGAAAAGGCGGACAAAAAAAATGATTTAATCAAAACTCTGATTAATTCTCTGCCAAGTGCACTTTGTCCCATTAAAATCGATGCTATAGTTCAATAGTTATAATGAAAAAAAAATTGTCCGGTTTTTTTTGGCCCACCTGGTATATATCGCGACAGTCAAGTTATTTTTTAACAATTATATATATTCAAGTGTATACCAAATTTGACCATTTTTGGTGAGACTATGCTAGATCTAGCGCTGCCTTGAGGGGAGAGTGATATACATCGTTGGAAAGGCAATTTCTTCAGCTTTAAAAATAAGTTTTAAAACCAGATATGTGGGACAGTAAAATTTAAGAAAATTAAAAAAAAACAAGTTTTTTCCACACCTCTAATTTATTTAAATGCCTATAAAGGGTGGTTATAACTTAGTGTTTTTTTTCCAAGTTAAAAGTTTGCAAATACAGTCGAACCTCTCTAACTCGATCCTCTATAACTCGAACTTCTCTATAACTCGAAGATTTTAAGTGGTCCCTGCACATTTTATAATTTTTATATGGATATTAACCTTTTTAACTCGAATTTCTATAACTCGAACCTCTCTATAACTCGAACCGTATTCCCAGTCCTGCCAATGTAAAGATCTCTCTAAGACGAACCTTTGGAATTGCTTAAAGCTGAAATTGATCGTTCAATCGCTAGGGTGCGTTTTGAATATGGACTGGTATATCGCAGCTCTTGTGAACTTTCGGGATTCCCCTGGGTAGCTATTATGTGTCTTAAACGACGTGACCATCCAAATCACACGCTTTGACCAATAGCAAACTCTGAGCGGTCGCGTGTTGTGCGAAATGACTTGTCTCGATCAATGGCATAGTCGCCCGCTCTTTAGGGTTAGTGCATTTTACGCGTTTGAAGTGAAATCTGTTCTCCTGCCCCGTGCCTACTGAACGTTTCTCGGTCGGATCGTAGGAGATGCTTGCGCACTAGAGGTCTTTTTACATAGCACGTGACGGCTCGGAGTGATGAGAACTATCACATCATTCAAGACCCAGAATAGCTACCCTGGGGATTTTCCTAAGCAAGTTAAAATAATACATAAATACTAGTAGAATCTTGTATTAGAAAGCTTTTCTAACAAGCAAGATGTCGGCACCACGAAAACTTAGAGCCACAACAAATAATGACTTGTCTCTTATCTTTGAGATACGAAAAAAATTGATTCCAACTGCGCAAAAAAACATATTGTTTAATAACTAATAATTTTTTAAGTTTTTTAGTATGTATACATTTATTTGAAGTTATTTTTGGACTTTTCAACTGTTTTATTGCAATAAAAAAATTTATGGGAATATATGATTTTTTTCTTTTACTTGAACTCTCCATAACTCGAACTGTTTTCGTTGTCCCTTTAAGTTCGAGTTATAGAGGTTCGAGTGTAATTGGGAAAATACTGTAAGAGAGCACTTTTAAGGCGGGTGAGAGGAGTGATCCCCACTTTGAAAAAGGTTAACTAGAAAAAGTCAGTTTTAAGTTATTACTAACCAAAAATAATTTTTTACTCACTCTCATTTTTATTTACTCAGTTAAAAAATTTAATGATCAACATTTTCGTTTGATTTAAGGATTTCTACAAACCCATTTATTTTTATTTCAAGGCGGCTATTTAAAAAAACATGCCTACCTTAATAAGTATTTAACAGTATACAATGGGCTTTTAAACAAAAATATTTTTTTGAAAAAAAAAATTGTGTTAAGGGTAAAAAATACCACAAAAAAAAAAGAGAAAAAGGAATATTTTAAAAATTTTCCCTTTTTTTCGTACGCTAATGGAATGTGCACCACTGCCGTCAGAGGGTACTAAGGTATAGTTTTTGCAAAGTCAGTTGAACAAAGATAAAAGCCGACCATCGGCATATCCTTTATAGAAAGTGACATGGGCGGCGGTAGATATACTCATGAAAATTATTTCATTTAATTATGGCGTAAACTAAAGAAATAAAAATAGAAAATAAAACTTACTATTGCTACACCTACAGAAACGACACTGATTTATTTTTTAACTCTACATACTGCCGACTAAAGAGGTCCCGAAAGACACATCCGAAAGCAATTAAAAGCGCATCTCAAAAAAATTTGCCAATCAGGTGCCATCTATCCACCTGGGCTGGGTCGGTCAGAAAACAAATACTTTGTATTCGGACCGAAAAGAGACGCGGCTCTTTTCTGTCGATAGGGTTGAAATTATACCAGCAAGATTTTATATGAATTTGGATAATTTTTCAAGGGCAGAATTAAGCAAAATTTCATGAAATCGATAGAACCCCGTATTAGGAGGTATTTCCAGTGACTTTGCAAAAACTTTTATGGTTGGAAAGAAAATTGTATCCGCTTGAAAAATGATCTTCAGAAGATTTTTGAAAAAGTTGATTGTTTTCGAGTTATTAGCAAAAAACTATCAAAAAGCACGTTTAAGGGGGGTTCGGTTCGCAGTATTGGACCCCGTAGGGCCTGAACTATTTTAGCAACTTGACTTAGTTAGCCGCCGCGAGCAGATCGAACGGGGCGAAGCGCGACTTTAATAAATGAACAAGGTTAATGTCTTAAGAAAAGATTATTAAAAAATTAAATTTTTCTTGATTTAATGTTTTCTGATTAAAGCTAAAATAACGAAATAAATAATAGTGACTATTTCTTCGTCTTATAAAAGTGGAAATCTTACTGTGCTTGCTCCTGTTTAGTAATAAAAAACTATTAATGAATTTTGAGTCACAGCGGCAAACGCTCCTAAATATGCGTGTCTTTGGTCCCTCACTGACTTCTTGTTTTCCATAAGTTCATCCTTTTTTATACGCTTTTCATAAAGCCTAAACGTTCGATGTCGAGCACTGTATAAAAACAAATATTTAAACTTTGAAAATTAAAACAAAAATTGCTTAGTTAGATGAGTATTTTTAAAGTTATAGTTTTTACAAAGTTAAGTTGTTTCTGCTCAGTTCTTTTTCTTAAAATTTTTAAGAAAAACTTGGAGTTTTTGTTCAGAAGGATGGGCTCAAAGTCTAAATTCTTCAGTAAACCCATTTTTTGAATCATGACTTTGGTTCTTTCTTATAGGTTAAAGCTATAGTGACCAAAGGGAAGCCTGCTTAATAAGGTTACATAAGGTTTTACCCCGATCTTAGCAAATTCCGGCGGCCCGTGAAGTCAATACTAAAAGAAGAGGTGAAATTCTACACGAGAGCTCGCGTGTAGAAATTAAACTAAAAGGCTTGGGGGGGCTAAGTCCCTTCCAGAAAAATTAAATTCGCAACCCCAAAATATTTTTTTTTACCATACACACACACATTGCACCCTCAGTTTCTTTGTTCTTAAAGATGATTCTAAGAAAGCCGTTTTAGGCCGTCCACGACTCGGTCCGGGTACGGCCTCTGTTTCCGAATCTGTATTTTTTGATTTTTCTGAATCCGTTATAACAAAATTTCTCAGATATAATATCTTTATTTAACCATTCGAAATAACGGTTTTGAAAATAAATTTTGTTTCGTCTCGATAGCTTCCATTTGAGACTGAGCCTTTTGCAAAAATTTAATGATGCCTTATTTAGAATTTGGTTATTTTTGTCACAACATTCTTCTAACCCCAACAAGGGTTGAATTTTTTTGAAAATATTTAACACCTTCAGATTTTCGTGAGAGGTTCATTTAACAAGTCTGAATGTTTTATGCTTATGCGTTCTAAAAGAAAAAAAAAGTGATCTTCTTAGGGACTTAAGTGGCACTTTTATCCCAAGAAGAAAAAATTGTATGTAGCTACAGTTCGCCGAGTGCTCAAAAGATACTTTAGTCATTTTTGGGCCCCGTTTTTATTAAAATTATTTTGCAAGAAAAACAGACTTGATCTTTGAACGTCACTCTTTATCCACGGGATAAAAAGTTATACTTTATCCCTAAAATTTGTGATAAAAAGCGCACTTTTCATCTCCAAAGTGCAAAAAAACTATTTTTTTTTAACATTCGCCCACACAAACACCAGAATAATTTTTGGAATATATATTTTAAGCAGTATTTTTATAATTTTATTGATTACCTCAAATTATTGTTTTTGTGCGTTCCCATGGGCAAAAAACGGCCAATACGATATGGGATTCTAAAATATTTAATTTTTCGTTTTGTTCACAGTAGTATAAGGTGCCTTAGTACCATAAATATTTTGGGAATTTTTTTAAAATTTATAATCACCTATAACCACTCGCCATCACCGAATAATAAGCATCATATCTTCTCCAGATTTAGTGCCATTTTTGACACCTTGCTATATTTGTCCAAAGGGCGGCAAGACTGGTTTTAAGGGTATACCTAAACAAGAGACGATGTGAGGCCTCTCAACCGGGGTGGTCACCAATGTGTTATAAATTATTAGGATTGAAATATATTATTTAAAAAAATACAGCACCCTTAGCAGCAGCCAGTAGCAAAAAATATTTATGCTACCTTTTTGCTAATTCATTGGACTAATATTTAGGATATATGCCAGACCTTGCAAATCTTTGCAATTTTTATAACCTTAATAAAATAAAATAAAAAAATTTTTTGTAAGCATAACAGTTTTATTTAAATTATTTTAAAAGCGAGACGTCAATTTGACAAAATTTTATTTAAACAAATATCGTAAATATATATCACTGTAATACTTAAAGAAACATTTTTTTATATTCAAATGCAGAACCAGTAAAATTAATTTTCTGATAGGTATTTTATACGATTTTTTTGTACCTGTTTTAAAATAACGACTTTAACTATTTATTTTGTTCACTTTCGCAAGTGTGACTAAAAAATAGGTTATGATTACAGATAAACTGGACATTTATCTATACTTTTGCAATATTAAAATTTTAAAATGTAACCTTTCGAATATTGCCCACAGGAGTCCGCACTGTGTGGCGGTCACGGCGTCGACATTGTATTTTCTTTTAAATCCTCAAAGATAATGCAATAAAATTCATTAGAGGCGGTATGATAGGCGGAGCAAGAATCAAGAAGGGTTGAAGAGGAGAACTTGCTATTTTCTTTTCCTAAACAAACATGCTGTCTACTTCTCGCCCAGTTAAAATTGGTTTGCATAGCGGACTGTAAATCTAAATTAGAATTATATATTTTATTTTATTTTTTAGAATTATCATGGATTATGTTTATTTTAATTTTACGAGCATTTAAGTTGGCCAATAATATCAAGCTGAAAGGGTAGAAATTTCCCTAAATAAAAATATATGATTACTAAAAAAACCAGCTCCGCTCAAAACTTAGCACTAAAATTATGCACTAAGAAATTATTATTGTTAATATAATTTTATAAGCAAATTTCGACACTAAAAAATATAATCACTTACTGCTGTGTTGTCTTCATTCCAGAACGTGGAAGGCCTTCCAGAGCGTTGACTCCATGTGTCCAGCTTCTATTCCAGTAATATTGAGCACACGCGTTATCGCGCTAATTAGCAAAAGTGAAAATTTTATTGTGTGTTTGGTTTTAATGTTAAATATATTAATATTAATCATAGCCGAAAAACGTGCAGGCGAGATTCATTGTCAAAATGCATTGCTTTTCTTTATTTTTAAACTGTTCGGTTGATCGTGAGAGAGACTCGCTGAAGGCGCGAAGGCTACTATTTTTCATTATTGAATTCACAAGCGAGTTCGCGCATATATGTCCAGTTTTAACTTTTAGAGGAGCGCTAAGGGATTTTCACTGGTGTATTTTTATTTTAATTTAAAAGTAGAAAAATGGATTTAAGATTTTATTCTTAATTATAATTATTTTAACAACTAATTAACCATTTAATTATGATTGATTAGAGTAACTTATGTGAAGCCCAATTATGGCCTAATTAATTCAAAAGGCCGTATTTAAAAATATAGTAAAAACAAAAAAATGCTTAAAAAATAAAATTAAACAAAATAAATTATTTTTTAAATAAATAATAACCCGGAATGAACACATGCTTTCCCAGTATAGCTTTCTCCTGCATGGTATAAATATTACATATTACCCCACGATAATGTAAAAAAATATGTTTTCAACATTTTTTGGAAAAACTGAAATGTTTTCCGGCCGGCTATATACACGTCGTAGGTACGAAAATAGTCCTTAAATATTTTGTCCCCAAATTAGATAAATTATTAACAAACATAAAATAGTATTCCAAGTAAAAACAATGTGTTATGTTCCTGTCCGTATGTAGGTAAATTCAAGTCTGTTGACCTGAGAACCGGTGTTTGTTGTTGAAACATTTAGATGTTTATTTCAGTTGTTAGGCTATCAAATACACTACTGAGGTTCATTATTAATCTAAATTGTGTCTCCTTTCTTACCTCTGTTATTTTACGCTACTTTACTGTATTGCGATCTGTGTGGTGTCTGGAGATATAACTGGCACCAGGGTAACCCCTAGCCATCGTCTTGTCATAAGAGGCGACTTAATTAAGGTACTTATACCGTGTGAACAAGTTCACATCTAGGGGTATAAATTTCCATAAGAGGATAAAAAAACAAATAGGTTATAGCGCGATACGCCCGAGTCCCGCAGAATGCTTTGCAGCGTTGTCAAAGGTAACCTTGATAAATAACTACAGGTGCACGCGGTCGCACTCGTCAAGAGTCGGACAATTTCAAACATTTTTTTAGGGCGATAATTATTACTTGACTTGTCACCATATAAGAAGTGGACTATTAAAAACGTGAACATTTTATTAAATGTGAGTTATTTAGTTCCCAAAACACCTAGATCGGATAATAAAATAAATTGTCTGTTTCAGTACAAGATAACTTAAGAAGACCTCAAACGATTTCAACCCAATATGATACACAAGTTTTATGTCGGCAATAGATTTTGGTTTAACTTTACTATCAACTTTTGTTGTGTCGATTTTTGTTGAAAAATGTTCCTTTTGTATTTAAAACATTTTTGCCTGTGGCGCATGTCGCCTGCAAGCATTTAAAGTAACATTACTTCAATATTTTCTGAAAATTTTCGTTTTTAGTTTAAAAGGCATTACTACTCATGATTATGATATTTGTCTTGAAAAAGTATTAAATGAAGGGAGGCTCAATACCACCTCTGCCTCCCTAAGGTCTCGACCACCCTCCCGGGTCCTATAACCACGCTGCGTTCACTGTGGTCTACCATTACCTTTGTTAGGGTTAGACTAAAAATGCATGAAAAAAAAAACCTAAAATTAAATAATAGTTAGCTTACCAATAGATTGGTAAACTGTAGTGTAAAAAAATAGATTTTCTTGATTTCTTCGGGAGCAGCTCTGAAGTGGCCATCCCAGCAGCTTTAAACCCTTCCTTTGGTAGTTCATCCTTTACTTCCATTTTTGACTTTTTTGAAGTAGGACGCTTCCTGCGACCGTTTTGACGTCTACTGAATGTTTGTACTTTGCGGTTGACATAGCAACACGACCTTACAGTTTAAATTGACATAAAAATTAAGTGACATGCAAGGTGTCAAGCAAAATGCTATTGTTGATATATTTGACATTGACAAAAAGCTACGAGGGTCGCTCAATTATTGAAAAAAATTTAATTTTTTAATAATAGCTAAAACGTTCAACAATATTAAGAAAAACCCATTAAAAAATGTTTATTTTGAGTATTATTTCGTCCGGAAAACATTTAAAAATAATACAAACGTAAAGTTTGTGAGTAAAGAAAATAACAACAATTCACGGTCATTAAACTTTACGTTTTTAGTATTTTTGGTTCACACCCCGCTGATTTGACATAAAAAGTTGCGAAGGCGGAAAAAAATGCAATATACATTGACCCGACCTGAGGAACAAATTATGTTACAGTCATGGGTACTGTTTTTCGTTTTATCTGCCTGCCTTTGATTTTTACTCTGGTAGTTTGTTTTGTATTTGTAGCTATGTATGTCGTCACTTATGTGAAATCATTCGGTTTCGCAGGCATTATTTATTTATTTCTCTTACCAATATCATAAGATGAGATTCATATACCGTTTCTATAGCTTTACAAAAGTGTCACATTGACCATATCTGAAGAGTCCCTTAAGGACGAAACAGTTAACTGTCAACACTTAATAGGTGTCCATTAGATCTTGGACCCCCGTGGGTTACAGCTTTCGAGTTGCCCACGGAAAAATACATGAAAAAGAAAATCTTTCTTTGCCCGCTTAGCCACGAAAAACTGTTTATTTTTATATTGTTCTTAATTTATATTACCAAAATACTCGCGGCCTGCGAACAAAACTTTCTGTTTTCAAAACAAACATTGAAATTGGTGAATATGATATTCTCTGTTTTACTGAATCGTGGCTTAACAGCACTATTCTGGATTGCGAAATCTCTGACACGTACCATATTTTTCGAAGAGATAGGGAAACATCTGATTCCTCAAAATTGGATGGTGGTGGTGCTCTTATCGCAGTTCGGGGCACTCTAAGCGTCAGCTCAGTGCCGAATTTTCAGAGCTGTGCTGAGGATTTATGGGTCTCCATTGGTTTATCAAATAATAGAAAATTATATCTGTGTTGTGTTTA
This sequence comes from Aspidapion aeneum, assembly GCA_963576565.1. Classification (NCBI taxonomy): domain Eukaryota; kingdom Metazoa; phylum Arthropoda; class Insecta; order Coleoptera; family Brentidae; genus Aspidapion; species Aspidapion aeneum. The sequence continues at coordinate 8,072,755 of OY755046.1, forward strand.
TCTTCCCCCTGGAGATGATCATGCATTATCTAGTTTTGTGTCTATGCTTGAAACCCTATTACAAAATAAGCAAAGTGAAGACATATTTTTAATTTGTGGTGATTTTAACCGAACACTTATTAGGTGGGGACCAATAAACCAAAATAGCTTAAATTTTTACGAACCTCTTTTTATCGATAATAAGTCAAAATCCATAGTTGATTGTTTTTCTTTGTGTGGCTTAATGCAATTCAACGGTATTGTTAATTATCAAAATAGAATTTTGGATCTAGTTTTAAGTGATTGTGCGGGCGTCTTTGACGTCAAACGCTGCTTATCTCTTATAAAAGAGGATAATCCACATCCTAGTTTGGAATTTTCCTTAAAAGTGCCTAATTTTAAAATCTTGAATGAATGTAATAATTCATACTTGAACTTTAATAAGGCAAATTATGAACTAATTAATTATGATTTACAACTTTTAGACTGGTCGAATTTGCTAAGGGATGTGTCAGTTGACGATGCCGTTGAAATGTTCTACTTAAACTTAAACAAAGGAGATATGAGCCCTGTTCAAAATCATAATCATTTGTCAGATTTGGTCTTGACTCTAGAGGAGGTCAGCGATGCACTTAATTCCCTAGACCCAAGGAAAAGTGGGGGACCAGACAATATCCCATCCATAGTGGCCAAAAACTGCTGTAACACTTTAGCTCAACCTCTTAAAATAGTTTTCAACAAATCTTTGGCCACTGGATATTTTCCATCTAGATGGAAAACAGCTCGTGTAATTCCCATATTTAAGAGCGGTCACAAAACCGAGATAAAAAACTATCGGCCAATCAGTATCCTCTGCACGTTTGCAAAATTGTTTGAAACTTTTATTTATAAACAAATTTCATTCCTATTTAGAAGACAAATTATAAATGAACAGCATGGCTTTACAAAAAAATCGTTCTATTGATTCAAACTTAGTTTGCTACACAGAGTACATTTTAAATTCTATGGATGAAAGAAAGAAGGTAGATGCCATCTACACGGATTTTAGTAAGGCCTTCGATAAAATCAGTCATACAAATTTGGCGCGGAGGGTTGCGGAGATCGGGGTTGGTGGTAACCTGCTTTCCTGGGTTATATCGTACTCAACTGACCGAAAACAATATGAGGACGGGCACGGCTGTTCTTCCAACACCGTTTCCATCTCATCTGGTGTCCCTCAAGGTTCCCATCTAGGACCTCTATTTTTTAATATCTATATAAACAACATGAAGAAATGTTTTCAAGACTTAGAAATGCTGACTTTTGCTGATGATTTCAAAGGATATTTTATAATTGATAGCTTAGCTGATTGCCTCAGAGTCCAGGCTGATCTTAATAGATTTGTTTCATATTGGCAGAACGAGAGTTTGTTCCTGAATCTCGATAAATGTAATCAAATCACTTTTACAAGAAACACGAAACCTATAATCTTTGAATACAAATTAATGAATAATTCATTGAAACGTGTTGATTCAATCCGAGATTTAGGTATAATTATCCACTCTAAAATGCTTTATGAAGAAAACATTGATAACATAGTAAACAAGTCAATGCGTATCCTAGGATACATTTTTAGACAATCAAAAAAATTTACGTCAGATAGGGCTCTATCAACCTTATATAACTCTTATGTTTTAAGTAAATTAAGCTTTGGCTCTTCTGTCTGGAACCCGCAGTATCAGATATATATTGATCGTTTAGAAGGAGTACAAAATATATATATATATTTATCGGTTTCACAACGTTCTACGTCTTCCGATACCCAATCTCCACTCGTTTCTGTTTGCCCATAATTCATCATCTAGGCCTCTTATTCTTATTTCACTATCTATTCCTTCTCTCCAGCTTCTCCTTGGTCTTCCTCGTTTTCTTCGGCCAGTTGGTTTCCATTGTAATATTTGTTTAGGTAGTCTTCCATCATCCATTCTTTGTACATGTCCGTACCACACCAGTTGTTTTGTTCTTATATCATCCACTAGAGTACGTTCACCCACTGTCATAATTTCTCTTATTCTTTGATTGGTAACTCTTTCTCTTTTTGATTTCCCTGCTGCTCTTCTCCAATAGTCCACTCCGTAGCGGAAAGCATTTTTTCTGTTCTATCTTTGATTGGCCATACTTCTGAGCCGTATGTAATAATACTTTTTACAATGGTGTTATATATAAGCTTTTTGTTATGTTTTGATATACTTTGTCCCAAATTATTCCATTTAATAAAGTTATTGCTTTTCTTCCTTGTACGTTTCTATCTTTTATAGCTTTGTCTAGTGTTCCGTCAGCTGTAATTTTTAGACCCAAGTATTTATACTCATCACAGGACTGAATTCGCTGCCCAGTATTTAAGATTAGATCCTGTTTCGTTCCACCAATACACATATACTCTGTCTTATTGATATTAACCTCTAGTCCCCACTTATTGTACTCGTCTATTAGTTTTCGTGTCATATATTCGAGGTCGTCATAATCCTGAGCCACCACTATCTGATCATCGGCGAAACATAAAGTATACAAGGTGGTTTCATTCAACGGAATTCCCATGTTTTGGCATTTTCTCTTCCAGACTTTAAGGACCTGTTCCAAATATATCTTGAAGAGCGTAGGCGAGATACAGCAACCTTGTTTAAGACCTTTATTTACTAGAAAGCCTTTGGTTAGTTTTGCTTTTATTTTAACTTTTGCCTTACTATTGCGGTATAACTCTTTGATGGCCTTAATTAGTTGTACGCTTATGTTTGTCTTTTCCAACGCTTTCCAAAGTAGATTTAGTGGTATACTATCATATGCCTTCTGCAAATCTACGTAAAGCAGATGGAGCTCTTGTCCGTATGCCATTTTCTTTTCAATAACTTGGGTTATACAAAAGAGATGATCTGAAGTCGATCTACCCGCCCTGAAACCAGCTTGTTCTTCTGCCTCCATATCTTTATATTCGCTCTCCACTTTATTTCTTATTATTTTGCCATATATTCTGCTTAGCATACTAGTTACAGATATACCTCTATAATTGTCACATATATCTTTCCTTCCTTTTTTGTGTATTGTGGATATATATGACGTTTTCCACTCAGTTGGTACTACAGCTCCATTTAAATATCTTTGGAAAAGATTCCGTAATCTACAAAACAATTCTTCAGTGCCATATTTAATAAGTTCAGCTGGGATATTTCCGGGTCCGGCAGATTTACCGCTTTTTAAGGTTTTGCACACGTTTTTGACCTCAGATATTGTGAGGGGTACTGGAGATCCCATCGTTCTAATGATATTGTCTCGTTCGTCTTCCTTGAATTCTGCTCTATCTTCAGTTAAAAGTTTTTTAAAATGCTCATCCCATTCTTTGTCTGGTATTGGTGAAATAATGTCTCTGCATGTTTCTTTTTTGATCGATCTTATAGTTTTCCAGCTTTCGGTACTTCTCCTACCTCCTAAGTAAGAATCTATTTTCTGGCACTTTTGCATCCATGATTGATTCTTCTTATCACTGATCATTCTTCTCACCTTTGATTGCGCGATTTTGTATTCTTCTCTGCTTCTATCTGTCTTTTGGGATAAGTACGTGTGATATAATTTCCTTTTTTCCTCCATTTCACTTTCAATCTCAGCATCCCACCAGTATGGTTTTGTTCTTTTAGGAGTTTCTTCCACTAATCCTAGTGCTTCTTTTGCAGCTTGATGGATGCTTAATGTGATACATTCGTATTCCTCATCTGGGGTTTCACCTGAACTTGAATTAAGTTTTTCGTTCAGTCTCTTTTTGTATAAGTTTTTTACGCTGTCATGTTCTAGGCTTAGTAGATTATATTGACAGTGATCAATTTCCTCATTCACTGTATATAAAGTACAAAATAAATATCTTAAATACCTATCCTACAAAAAACATCACAATATAAATGGCGATTATAACAACTTTCGGAGAGAAAACAAAATTCTTTCTCTTCGAGATAGAAGGGCCATTGCAGATTTGGTTTTCTTTTACAAAATAATTCATGGATTAGTTGATTGTCCACAACTCTTGTCACAAATTGGTTTTTATATTCCTCATAGACAACTGCGTCATCACCAGACTTTTGTAATTCCATTTAGGAACACTAGCTCAGGGCAGAATTCTCCCCTAGTCAGAATGGTCAAATTGTATAATGACTATTGGAATAACATTGATATTTTTAACCTTAGTCTTAGTGCTTTTAAAACCAGAATTAAGTCAGTTTTTAATTAATGTTGCAATACTTATTGCCGATCCTTAGTTTAGGCACGTTTCGTAAACATATAAGTTTAATTTTCGATCTTTAGTTTAGGCTTTTTTTTCTTAAACATATAAGTTTAGCTATGAGTGAATACTTGTTTTGGATATTTGTTATCTGTTAGTATTCCAAATAAATAAATAAATAAACAAAAGAACAATGTTTTAAAAGGGGCCACGAATAAAAAATCGTGCGGGAATGGAATTTGCTGGTTCCAGTGTGCGAAATTCGATTTATCTTACGCTGATGAGTGCGAGAAGTAGGTACCTCTCGCACGGAAGTACAAAAAATACATTAAATGACCGGAGTACCCAGTAGTTGATCACTTCAACTTTACCTATTGGTAAATGTGCAGTTTGCTAACGGACAGTCATCGACCATTAAACCAACAGAAAAAAATCATGTTGAATTTCTATTTTTTACAGCAAACTACCGGACTCTTCATCGTCCAAAGTGGAATCGGAAAGTGAATACTTTGAGCTAAAGACTGAGGAGATTAAGCAGGAAGAACTTATATTCAGCGACTTATCTGGGTAAGTGTCTTTGTCTCTATACAGGTTGAATAATATAATAATAAGAAGTCGGAAATGCTCAAGTACGGTGGTAAAGCTGTAGTTAATACCCTCCATATTATCCTGAATAAAATACTAAAAGAAAAAATAATCCCAAACAACTGGAAATAATTCATAACCATTATTCTACACAAGAAAGGCGATAGAGCAGACCTAATAAGATAAATAACGGCCTGGAGATAATAGAGGACTGGGGCAGCAAAAACTTAGTACAGTTCAACGCGCAGAAAACCCAAGCAGCCCTGTTTTCAAAAAAGACCAGCACCGGTGAGCCAAACATCATGCTATTGGAAGTGCTGTCACATTGCAGAGCCAGTTGAACATCTTAGGAGTCAATGCAGAGACCAACATTTCTTGGCACAGTCGCGTGGCAAATATAGCTAAAAGGGCGTCCCAAAAGCTTGGGGTGCTATTTCGTACAAAACATCTGTATACACCAAGCCAACTGCTGACATTCTACAAAGCCCAGATTCGACCAGCTATGGAGTACTGCTCACATATATGGAGTGCGGCACCCAAACATACTTGAATGCTTTTGAACACCGTGAAAAAACGAGCTATCAAGCTGATCAATGACCCCGCACTTACCCGTAGCTTGGATAGTCTCGAACATTGAAGAACAGTGGGCGATCTATCTCTCTTCTACAGGTATTATCACGAAAAATGCTCTGAAGAGTTGGCACGTATGATCCCCCCGGGAGTAGCACCTACTAGGCGAACACGTCAAACAGACGGTAACCATCAATTTACTGTCAAAATAGAAGCATTAAGAACATCATTATATCAGAATAAACTCCCGGCGACAGTTTTCCCTGCAGATTACAACCGGAACCTTTTCAAAACCCAACATACACCAACATTTCCGCGCACTTGCTACTTCTCGAGCGTGATAGGGATCTCCTTGCGAATGCGCATAATCGTAAAAAAATACTCTGCCGATCTATGGGTACCTAAGCTTACACTAGGTACTATAGTTGTAGTGTACGTCTGAACTAATATAACTAAAAACTGAAATATATTTTATTCAACGCCAGACTCAATTTCCTTTGATACCACACAAGCCATGTTTTGACTTAAACTCTAATTTTTAAAATCTACCCCCACCCTGTTTTTGAAAACTAAAATGTATTTTGTTGACCTCCAGACGTAATTGCAAATGAACCTTTCGTTTGATATCACACACGCCATATTTTCACTTAAACTCTAATTTTTGACATCTACCCCCACTCTTTTTTTAAAAATAAACTAAAATTCATTTTGTTTAACTCCAGACTTAACCTTTCGTTCGATATCACCACGCCATATTTTCACATAAACTCTAATTTTTGAAATCTTTTTGATTTTGTTCATTTTTAAATGGGACCATCACGGCCCAAGATCCAGCCTAGGTGCCAAATTTCATTTAAATCGGACAAGCGGTTTTTGAGTTATGCGGATTGGTCGTTACAGACAGACAGACGGCGCAACAAAAAAGTTTCAAAATCATCTAAAACGCAAAGATATATAAAAATTTTTGAAATCGGAGCAACTTTTTTTTCTCGATAAAATTAGGATCACCATAGCTCACACTACTATAGTATAGTAGTAGTGTGAGCTAAAACTATCGACCTATAACACTCCTCAATGTAATTTATAAGCTTTTCACGAAAATATTAACAGATTTTGGCCATTGAAAAATATGTGAACTGAAGTAAGATCGCTATTTAAATAAATTAGTAGAACGGCGTAGGGCATAAAAAAGGGGTTCGCCTGCACCAAGGTGATGATGGTTGCCAAGGTATATTTTTTGAAACAGATGTCTCCTAACTACGAAAATATATCTTGGCCTCCCCTCCTGTCGGTCATGCCCCCTTCACCCCCTTTCAACCCCTTAAAATTGATTCTTCAATAACTCAGTCAAAAATTTTTTCACTGTTGTTTATGTAGTAATCTCCAGATTATATGATGTATTAACATTCTATTGCATATCTCGAAAAGTAAACAAGATATTTAAAAAAATATATATTTTCAAAAAACCAAATTTTTTATTTTTATCCATATTTTCTAAACCAAACCAGATACGAAAATAATGTTTCTACAAATATCTTTCCACCGTTTTTGCTCTTTCCAAAAATGTATATATCTATGGGGTTTTGCTAACCCCACTCGCAATAGCACTGTTTAATTGAAGCCATTACGCCAAAACTGGGCATGTTTGCGATATCATAGTCATTAAGATATATGGCAAAATCGAGCCTAGTCTACATTTGAGGTATTTTGTCGTAATTTAGGGTGCCTCCTTATAATAAAAATCTATCTTGGCCGCCTACCTCTCTAGTCATCCCCCCCTTACCCCCCTTAAATATTTGAATTTAAATCTACCATATCTCGGCAACGGCAAGAGATAGAACAATTTTTCTTTCACTGTTATATGTCCATTAAAAAATAGATTGTGCAGTGTATTTGCATTAATTGCATATCTCAAAAACTAAATAAGATATAAAATAAAACAACTGGTTTTTCAATTTTTAATTTTTTTAAAATTTTATTTTGGCCTATGTTTTGTAAACTAAAGTAAATATGAAAAAAAATACTTAAAAAAAATGTTTTCTGCTGTTTTTGCTCTTTCTAGAAAGATATGTAGATATTAGTTTAAGTTTTAAGCTACTAACATCGCCGTTTGATTGGTACTAAAACGCGAAAACATATACGTAAATAAGTGGTAAGTAATATTCAACTTCAACAGGGTCATTTCCGTGACCATAAAATATCTTCTAAGACATAAATATAGAAGCCTAAAAATACTTAAACTATTACCCTTTCACGTTCTCTCCATCCTCTACAGACCCACCCCACTATTATCCATGATCAAAAAAATTAATAAGCTAGGTAGGTTTGACTTAATATTTAATAGACAAATTTTTTTGAGGAATCCGGCTCTGATTCTTAAGCATTATAAAATCGTCAAGATGGCGGTCGATTAGGGAGTAAAAATTTTAAAATAAATATCAAGAATAGGGGCAATCAATAGCTATTGGGGTCCCATTAAACAAAAACCCCGACCCCCTTCCCTTTAGGGACATTGTCAAAATTACAAAAAAATATATGTAATGTGGGAAAAATTCTTACAAAATAGTCAAAAATTAAAAGGGAAAGGGGTCGGTACTTTTGCCATGTCTAATGGGACCCCAATAGCTATTGATTGCGCCCAGTCTTGATTTATATATATATATATATACTTGACGAGTTCTACACCCCGATGGGTATCTGTATTAGAATTAAGTTTTAATTAATTTCGATACTGTAACAAAATAATTAATATATATCTACAGTTACATTTAGATTTGGAGTATTATGTATATGCCACAACGGGAGTCCTCAGTAGAGCCCTTGCTTGGACTATAAACACCTGTAATAAAATTTGTCTACTAAACATTAAGTCAAACCATTCTTGTTAGGTACCTAGCTTATTATTTTTTTTCTCATAGGTAATAGTAGGAGGTCTGGAGAGGAGGGGGACAACGTCAGGGGATAATAGTTTAAATATTTTAAGGCTGTTATATTAATGTTTTAAAAAATATTTTATTGTCACGGAAATCACCCTGTAAGATGGATTTTACTTATCTGCTCATATGCGTATATCCCTTTGCGTATTTGGCACCAATCAAAAAGTTTTTTTTATATTTACCATATTTTTTAAAAATTGAAAAATTGGAAATGCAGTTTTTGAGAAATCTTTTGGTTTTTAAGATATGCAAACAATCTACTGGTCAAACGACATACAGCAGTGAATTTTTTTTGTGCTATCATCTTCCGTTGCCGAGATATTGAAGATTTAATTTCAAATATTTAAGGGGCGGTCAAGATAGATTTTTACCATCAGGAGGCACCCTAATTTACAAAAAAATATCTCAAATGTAGGTTAGGCCCGATTTTGCTAATTATCTTAATAACTATCATATCAGAAACATGCCCAGTTTTGACGTAATGGCCTAAATCAAATAGTGCTTCTGCGCGTGGGGTTAACATATGTACCTTTCTGAAAAGACCGAAAATGGTGGAAAAATATTTATTAAGACATTTTTTTCGTATCTGGTCGGGTTTAGAAAATATGGACAAAAATAAAAAAAAAATTGAAAATACATACTTTTGTTTATATCTTGTTTAGTTTTATATGCAATAGAGCGTAAGTACATCATATAATCTAGAGATCAGTAGACAAACAACAGTGAAAATTTTTTTGTTGTATCTCTGCTGGTTGCTGAGATATTGAAGAATTAGTTTTAAGGGGTTAAAAGGGGGGTGGAGGGGGTATGACCGAGAGGGGGGGAGGCCAACATATATTTTCGTAGTCAGGAGTCACCCAAGTTTCAAAAAATATACCTTGGCAACCATCATCATTTAAGTGCACTCGAAATGCCCTACGCCGCTCTACTAAATGTCACTAAGAGAGATAAATAGTTTAGCGCTGTTGTCAAGTTACTAATTCAAGAAAATGGTTTTCTTTTCGCGATCTAATGACGTAACTCTTACCGGCTGAGTAGGCCAAAGACGGCGATGCAAAAAATCCTTAAAACCCCTTGATTTTAATTGCTGTAGCGCCATCTCTTAGATATCATTTGAACTGTATGACTAATAATCAATACTGTGAATCCGTAATTAAGTGTACAGGTAGAGATTTCTAACATGGCAAAAATGTTAAAGGAGGTTACTATACGCACAAACAAAATATTCCACAAAAACTTTATGGATTACAAATTTCTTGGTCTGTATGTGTACCGATTTATTCTCAACCAGAGTTAGAAACCAATACTTTAAAAAGTAACTATTACATTACAAATTACTTTACAGGAATGTACTTAGAAAACTGTTAATTAATTACAACAAAAAAATAACTTAATTATAAATTTCCTACTTCCTACAACATAAAAAAAAGTAGTTGACAATAACTTTTTTATTTATTTCTTTCACTTTTTCATAATTTACAAAATGTGAAAATGCTTAATTTAGGAGCCTTTTTCTTTCGTAATACATTCCGAACTTACCCTTTGAATTCAGTACGAAACGTGCTTTAAATAATAAACGCAAAATAGCATTTTACAAATAATATCAATCACTTTAGTAATGCAATAGCATTTTTGTAATTTCATTATAATTGTAAAATAATTTTTCAATTATTTTAAAAACTTAAATAATTGCAATTACCATAACACCGCATTTCAACTTATTGTTTTTTTTTCAAGAGAAATAGCCCCTCCATTTAAGGGGTAAAAATAAAATTTCAAAAGGAGTAGTAAAACGTGACAAACATTTTTTTCTACAGATTCAAACCAGTAGAGGGGCAAGAGGTTTAGGGCTGTCGTACATCCCTACCTCCAAAAATGTCCCCTATTCTGTTTCCTGGATAGTGCATGGTGACTTTTAGCAACTTGACTTCGTGAGCCGCCGCCAGGAGATCGAACACTTGAGCGGCATTTATGACTTTAATAAAAGAGCAAGGTTATTGTGTAAGAAAAAATTATTACAAAATTGAATTTTTCTCGATTTAATGTTTCCTGATTAAAGCTAAAAGTGGAAATCTTACTCTGATTGCTTCTGTTTAGTATTAAAAAACTATTAATGAGTTTTAATAGCCGAATAGATCACAGATATATAGATATAATTAATATATATAGCGAGGCAACAACATCAATCAAAATCCACGAAGGAACCAAGCCACTCCTCATAAGAAGAGGTGTCAGCCAGGGTGACACAATATCCTCTAAATTATTTAACTAGGCCTTAGAAGATGTTTTTAAAAGCTTAGATTGGGAAGAAAGAGGCATCAAAGTAAACGGACAATTCTTGAACCACCTAAGATATCGCCTTACTAACAGACAAGAAAGAAGAACTGATAAAAATGCTGGAAGAACTGGATACAGCAGCTAAAAACATAGGCTTAAGTATGAACTACACTAAAACTAAAATCATATCAAACACAGAATAAACCAAAAGAAAATAGAAGAAGTAGAGGAATATATATATATATATATATATATATATATGTTGAGTATTAAGGTCACTAATTATAAGGTCTTAGCCATATTCTGAACGAAAGTATAAAAAAATCTGAACTTGGCCCGATTTTTTTTTAATTAATTTTTATACAGCCTGATGCTTTTGCCTACGCAACACTATTAAGCCTTCACCCCGTACTTTAGTAGTGACCTTAAACTATACCACCAGCAATAAAAAGATTCAAAAGTCAAAATTATGCCAAAATTTGTCAATGATATTTTCTTCTTAGTCAGTTTGAGACAGATACTTATTAAAATGAATTTATACTCTGAACAAGAGAAAATAATGGTATTATATGGGCAATAATAGCTACAGAATAATTGCCTACCACTTTGCTGCTGCGTTCCCAGACCAATTCCATATACATCAACAGTCATGCATGCGGATTGTTCATAAGTTCGAAGATACTGGGAGCGTCGGAAACAGATTTCTATAATTTTAGAAGAACTAAAGAATGCCATCCCTATTGCTTGCGAATCGATTTCTCCAGAGGTACTTACAAATAATGTATTGTAAGAGTTGTATGAAAGATTGAGATAAGTACTGTTTGGCCGAAAACGAGAAGTTATTTGAAAATTTACTTTAATTTTACCTAATCTTTTTTACACCGGTTTTTTGTCAAATATTTAAATAATAAAAATTATTTCATTTTTATGCATTTATTTTTTACACTCTTAAACACAGACTGCATGGGTTTCAGTGGGCTGAAATTTTTTCTGGTTTTACCGGTACATAATATTTACAACAGTACCTTCATACAGGGTCACAATATAATATTTCTTCTCTATGTTGCAAAGGCAAACGCATCACCCTGTATTAAGCTAAAAATTAGAAAAATGCGAAAGTTTATTTATCTATTTATGTGTGTATGTTCCTCAATCATGCAAAAACACCCGAACCTATTAAAATGACAGGTGTCAACTTAAAATATTTTTTGAACGAGCAAAGCCGCGAGTTGGCAGCTATAGCATAGTTAATCTAATTATTAATTGTATCTATCTATCTTCCTCTAAAATTCTCTCTTCAACACATTTAAATATTTTAGTTTTACAAGGTGAAAACTTTGACAAAGGTATTTTCTATCCTATTAATAGAAATTTTAGAAAGAAAACTATAAAATGTAAGTAAAGCTATTTTATAGCTGGAAAACCCACAAAAAATGCGATGAACACAAACGTTATCGCTTAAAATATGCTAAAATATTTTAACCCTTAAATTATTAGCGTGACAGTACCATAACTATCCTAAGCAATCTCTAATTACTGAAAATGAGCACTTCATAATTATATAAAAATTTGTCTCCAGGGGAATGTGAATCAGGGGAATGTGATTTTTTTAAAATAATTAAAATAATATCTTGATTTTCATTTGCAGTAAGTGGAACACCTATCAGTTTTGTTCCTCCCCTCATTGTACATTAGCTAATATAAATCAAAATAAAATAAATTGAAACCCTTACCGCATACTTATATCCAGGGGAATGTGAAAAATTAAAATACGCCTCCAATTCGATAAACTAATAAGTGGCCTTAAAAAAACTTTGAACAGATTTGTACGTTTTAATAATAAAATGACAAAGTAGTGACAGATAACCACCATCTTGAATCTCACTTGTTGTTCTCCACGCCTACTTCGATTAGTAATTTCTCATTAAAGCCGTATACAGGGGAATGTGAAAAAAATTGAGGACAAACTTTCAAGGAAAATTGCAATATACTTAACTATTTTTAAACAAATTACGATTTTGTTTTTGTGTAATACAAACATTAATATAAACAAAAAAATAAATATAACTTAGCTAGGAAAAAAATAAGTAGTAATAATTGCTGCCAATAAAATACTTACATGCACTGGGACAGGCCAAATAGCTTAGTTTTAAGTTTTCTTTGGCCGTGTAACTTTTAGCACAAAGGAGCTAATTTGAATTTTTTCTTCGGGTCGTATAAGCAGGAGGTTAGAGTTGATCGATTTGTATTACTCATAGCAATCATGTTATACTACGGGCGATAGTAAATATTAGTATTAAAGGGACACACTTTTGCACTTTTTCAGAAATTTACGCAATACCACGTTCTCTATTCCACGTTGTGGATAATTACCAACAACTCTAAAATGTAGAAATTTCAGAAATATGCGCTGTACTCCTTCTATTGCGTCAATGTGAGCATTATATATTGGATACCATATTATGGACGCATATTCAATTTTGATCTTATCATAGAATTTTCACTCGAAAATGTGGAACAGGTCCTGGTTACAAACCCCAACATTTTTAGACCAGAATTCACCATATTACCAATATGTTCCACAAAAGAGAGCTTGCTATCAAAGAGAACACCAAGATGGTCTCATTTATTTAAATGCCTATAAAAGGTGCGCCACTGATGCAAGGGGCAATAATTGTTACTTAGTTGTTTTTTGCCAAGTTAAAAGTTTGCAAATAATTGGGAAAATACTGTAAGAGACTCACTCACTCACCCCCACTTTAAAGAAAGATAACTAAAAAAAGTCAGTATTAAGTTATTACTAACCAAAAATAGTTTTTTACTCACTCTCATTTTTATTTACTCAGTTACAAATATGAATGTTCAAAAATTTTGTTTAATTTAAGGATATCTACAAACACATTTATTTTTATTTCAAGGCGGCTATTAAAAAAATGTGTCTAGCTTAATAAGTATTTAACTGTATACAATGGGCTTTTAACCAAAAATATTTTTTTGAAAAAAAAACAATGTTAAGGATAAAAAATACCACAAAAAAAGATTTAAAATATTTTTAAAATTTTCTCTTTTTTTCGTACGCTAATGGAATGTGCACCACTGCCGTCAGAGGGTACTAAGATACATCGGTGAAAAGGAAATTGTATCCGCTTGAAAAATGATCTCTAGATGATTTTTGGAAAAGTTGACTGTTTTCCAGTTATTAGCAAAAAACTATCAAAAAGCACGTTTAAGGGGGGGGAACCACACCGCACAGTCGCGAGTCTTATGTCTATCCATACCAAGTGTGTTGCTTCTATCATTAAACGCAGTATCGGACCACGTAGGGCCTGAACTATATTGTAATACCTTCAATAATTAAAAAAAAAACTAAGTTTAATAACTTTTTAATTTTAAGCAAAAATTAATTTTTTGGTTAATACAGCTGACACTTGGCTAAATAGCTTTAAATTAATGTTGTGAGCTAATTATGTAAAAAAATCTGCACAGTTTTTTATGTGCTATGTGAATCTTTAATATAATGTCCTAATTTGACATTGGCACAATAGTCCTGTTTTGAATGGGTCGCTTTGAAAATATGCTTAGCCCATTTCTCAAAAAATTAAAATAAAAACATTTTTATTTTTCTTTTTAATATTTATTTAAATGCCAAAAGATCTTTTGAGACAAAATTTATGCTAAATAATAAATTTTATATAAAACAGTTAAACTTTTTGTACAAACTGATTAGTTGTTCGCTTTCTCAGCTACGAGTGAAGCTGAAGGGTCATTGCGTGCTTATTTAGTTCAGCTAATCAATTTGAACACTGGCTCATACTGGTATGCCAAATAATGTACAGGAGCACTAAAAAAAAAGTTGTTTTTTTTATTCCTAAGAGTTATGCTCTATTAAGGCATGCGTAAAAAGAACCCTTTAAATTTTACTGTTTTTGTATATTCAGCTTTACGTTTTTCATAAAATACCAAAAAAAATTATTTATTTATTTTTTGACTGGCCCTGTATATCTTTGTTCCTGAAAAACTGAAGTCAGCTTTTATACTGTGATTTAGGTAAGAAGGTTACACTTTTAGTCGCTATTCGTCCGTCCAGATGTTTCATTCTTACATGTGATCTGCCAAAAAGTTGGCATCAAAGGTTAGTAACGTTCGTCGCGTCAGTTTTTGAAAAAATAAAATAAAACGTAAATCGTCCGTTTCTATAATTTAAGTCTGTGTAGTGTGTGTAATCTCCAAAATTGTGACACGTGTCAACCTAAGAAAAAAAATTATATTAGTGTTAGTGTTTGTGCTAATAAATTTAAAAAAAAAATCAAAAATTTGTGAAAATAAGTGGACAAAAATTATATTAAAGCTCTACATTACACTTGAATCCTGTATGCACTATACATTAAAAGAATTTAATTTTTATTGGAGATACCGAATGTAAGTCGTTTTTATGTTATTTTTTGTAGGAAAAAATATTAAAATTATTATTTATATATTTTTTTTTTATAAAAAGTTATAAGTTTTAATTGTCAATTCTTTCCAGCACTGAGCAATATTTATGAAAAAAATTAAATTTACAACATGTTTTACCTTCCTTTTTTGTTGCGAATTTAACTAACTTAAAAAATTTTACATTTTTAATAGTCTGAAATTTTGAATTCCAACCCACTAATTCATTATTTTTTAAAATAAAATAAAATTTCTAACTTGCCTTTCTGCCTATTTTATAAATTTGCCCTGTATAAATTTTTTGCCGATGTTTTCTCTTTGCGTCACACTGTGACTTTTCTCTTTATGTCCAGATTTTAAAACAAAAAAAAGCATTCTGTGATTTTCCACGAAATCACTTTTTATTCCTAAAAAGTTTAGTACTATAGCAGGAAAAATTGTCTGCGGCTTTAATTAAAAAAATTTTGCGATATTGCTGTTCTATTTTTATATAATTTTTTAATATTTTCTCCAAAACTTTTTTTTTGTGCGCCAATTAAAAATAAAGTTCTACTAATTGAGTTTAAGGTTATGTGGTGTTATTTACCAATTTTTCACAAATCCATCCTTAACTTTTTTTCAAGATTTATTTTCAATAATTTTAAAACAAAACAAAAGATTTTTAAAAATACAATTTTATTTGCATTTTATAAAAATGTATTGCCTGCGGCGCTGCAGTTTCTTATTAACTTTGGTTCATCCTTTTCTGTTTTGAAAAATCATTCAAGAAAACCAAAAATGTTTTAAATACAAACAAAAAACATCTGCTTTTGGGACATAACTGTTCACTTTATTTAACTCTGACATCTGTGTGGCTTATTTCACGTAAGCATAATTAAATACGGCAAAACTTCTTATTTTTGGCAGCTTTTTAATTATTAGAACACGAAAGTCCTGCGAGCGGGTCTTTTGTGGCTAACAAAAAATAATATGCAATACTAACTTGTAACTGGTTTTTCTTAAACTGACGATGTATTTATTATAACCAAATGCAAAATCTTATTTTTTCTTTTTATTCCAATACCAATTTTATTTTTTAAGTTATAATTTTTTCATATTTTCGAAATATTGTCTTACTGACTTTTAAAGTTACAAGTGGATTTTTTGCATAAGAAATATTTACATCACATGCGCTTCTTATGTAGGTTTTACAAAGAGCAACTCAACTTTTAGTCTATGGACAAATCAAGTTTCGTGTGCAAGTCGTGCCAACTTTTTGCCGATAAGCTAACTTTGTTAAGGACACCCCATATGTCAGGTTTTGACTTGTTGTCATTCTGGTAAATGCGTCTTTTGAAAGATATAGCGGATTTAAAATGGCGGAAAGGCGTATCTTTAAAAAAATTGTAACTTTTTTATTTTTTATCCGGTTTGAATGGAACAAAGTTTAAAATACTTGCTATTTCATTTATTTAAAATTGTATTGGCCAAAAAATATGTATTTTTTTGTATTTGTCAAAAAAATAAAAAAATTCAAAACAAAAGGTAATTTTTTTTTATTTTATTTGTAAAACTATTGGAGCTAGAAAAAAAAAATTATATAAAAAAGATAGCAATTTTGATTCTTGATAAATCTGGGTCAAGTGTTCCAATGCGTTAATTAGTTTTTAAGTTATTTCCAAATAACTGGAAAAAATAGGGGTTTTTGGGGTATATTTAAAAATTATGCTTTTAATGAAAACCATAAGAACTTTTTGAAAGTAACTTAAATTTGTTTAACATACTACCAGACCAGATTTTGATTTTTTTTAAATATGGCGGATTCAATATGGCGGAAAAGCATATTTAAAAACAAATTGTATCTTTTTTATTTTTTATTCGATTTTAATACAACAAAGTTTAAATTACTTGATTTGAAATGTATTCAAAACAAATTTTTTTTTAATGTTCGAAAAATAAAATCGGGTGAAACATGATTTTATTTATTTTATTTTTTAATTGACCCCCATATACGGACGAAGCTGAAGGGTTTGTCATTAATTAAACCTCACTCACTTATACATTGTTAAAAAGAAAATTTTATTTCCTACAATAAAGCATAAAACCCATTTTCGTCAATTGAGCTTAGTTTCTGAGAAAATTGGAAAAAACTTGTAACAGAATTAATTTGTTTGGTGATTTGTAAAAATTGATTTAAGTTGCACAGGCCTGTGAAGTTTTTAAGTTTAAAAGAAAATTTTATTGTCTACAATCGACTATTGGTCACAATTTTTGATAGAGAGCTTGGTTTTTAAGATAATCGGGTATGTGGTTTCTTTAATTTTTTTATATTTTCTTAATAAACGGACGCCGCGGGAGAGTTTGTCATTAGCCTGACCCCACTGACTAATAAATTGTTAAAAAGGAAATTTTATTTTCTACAATAAATGGTAAAATAATTTTTTTTCCAAAAAGCTTAATTTTTGAGAAAATTGGATAAAATTTGTAAAAAATTGATAAATTTAGTGATTTTTCGAAATTGATTTTATTTGCGGACGCCCCTAAATTGTTATAGATAAAACTACCAGTGCCTTATTATACATCATTTAAAAGGCAATTTTATTGTCTACACCAAAGTGTGTATTATATTTTTTGATATAGAGCTCGGTTTTTAAGAAAATCGGGTAAAACCTGTAATAAACATGTTGCTTTTTTAAATTTATTTACAATAAACGGACGCCGCTGGACAGTTTGTCATTAGTCCTACCCCACTGACTTACACTGTTGAAAAGGAAATTTTATGGTCTCCAATAAAGATTAGTACATATTTTTCCAAAAGCTTAGTTTTTAAGAAAATTTGAAAAAATCTAAAAATTTCAGGATTTTGGGGAGTCTAGGGGGTTTTGGGGGATTTTGCAGCTAAAATTTAAAAAACTAATATAATTTTATTTTTTAATTTGATTTTACACATTTTTGATCCATTTTTATGTCATTGTGTCTTTAGGGCGTCAACTTAGTTACATTTTTAGAAATTCGAACACGACTATATAAGGAGGGGGGATAAAAAAATTGGACCAAAAACTTGCCCGGCAACATCCAAATCGTTAGTCTGTGGCCTATTCTCAGCTAGGATCCATTGTCAAACTGCGATCCTCATATTTTGCATACTCAACTGCCTCTAGCACCTGCACTATTGTAAAAACTTTCGTCGATTGATATTCACTTTCAAAAATAACAATAACAACGTTGTTTGATAATGTCCATTAAACAACGATAATAATAATAATAGAAATCACCTGTTTTACTACACACTTCAGCTGCGTAACGCCGCGCGCCGCCTTATAGGCGTCCGCGTACGGTAATACACCTTCGGTAGTCGTTCTGGTGACAATAAATTGTTTTTTATTGAAACAAATATAAAATATACATCTATATAGGACTGACTTATGTACACCAAAATAAAGAAAAATGTTAATTATATAACTTTTATTAAACTTTTTTTTTTAATTTTGCTTTGGTGTTATTAAAAATGTAGGTTAAACTTTACTAGCTATACAAAAAAAAGTAAAAATTCAATTATTTTATTTTTTCTAAAAAAACGAAGCAAAATTTTAAAAAATATAATAGAAAGTTATTTTATTGCGCGTGTTTACTGATTCATTTGCCATTTTTGCAACGTTTTTTTTTTACGGGTATGCGCACTCGCAAGGAGATCTCTATCACGCTCGAGAAGCGGCAAGTGCGCGGAAATGTTGGTGTGTGTTGGTTTTGAAACGGTTCAGGTTGTAACCTGCAGGGAAAACTGTCGCAGGGAGTTTATTCCACAGCGATGCTGTTCTCCAGAGATATGAATTCTGATATAATGAGGTTCTTGGTGCCTCTATTTTGACAATAAATTGATGGTTACCGTCTGTTTGACGTGTTCGCCTAGTAGGTGCTACTCCCGGGGGGATCATACGTGCCAACTCTTCAGAGCATTTTCCGTGATAATACCTGTAGAAGAGAGATAGATCGCCCACAGTTCTTCAATGTTCGAGACTATCCAAGCTACGGGTAAGTGCGGGGTCATTGATCAGCTTGATAGCTCGTTTTTGCACGGTGTTCAAAAGCATTAAGGTATGTTTGGGTGCCGCACTCCATATATGTGAGCAGTACTCCATAGTTGGTCGAATCTGGGCTTTGTAGAGTGTCAGCAGTTGGCTTGGTGTATACAGATGTCTTGTACAAAATAGCACCCCAAGCTTTTGGGACGCCCTTTTAGCTATATCTGCCACGTGACTGTGCCAAGACATGTTGGTCTCTGCAGTGACTCCTAAGATGTTCAACTGGCTCTGCAATGCGACAGCACTTCCAGATAGCATGATGTTTGGCTCACCGGTGCTGGTCTTTTTTGAAAACAGGGCTGCTTGGGTTTTCTGCGCATTGAACTGTACAAGGTTTTTGTTGCCCCAGTCCTCTATTATCTCCAAGTCGTTATTTATCTGTGATATTTCAGTTAGTCTAAGGTAATGGAATTCACGTGCGGAGAGACATGTGGGTGGTATGACTGAGGAGACTACATTGCCATCATCTGCAAAGCAATAAAGTGGATTTACTGTTTTATCTATGAGGTCATTTATGTAAATCAGAAAAAGTGTTGGCGAAAGGATTGCTCCCTGTGGCACACCAGCATTTATTTGGTAAGAGTTGGAGTTCCGGCCATCCAGTGCAACATAAATGGATCTATCCTTAGGGTAACTTTCAAACCAAGTGCAAAGTCTCGGCGACAATCCCGTTGCTTTGAGCTTGTTGAGCAGATTTTCATGCCAGACTTTATCGAATGCTTTAGATATATCTAAGGCAATTGTTCTTGTTTCACCTCGCAACTCAATCGCTTTTTGCCATAAGTGAGTGACGTATGTAAGTAAATCGCCAGTTGACCTATATTTTCGAAATCCGTATTGCTTGTCGTTGATAATTTTGTACTTTTCCAAGTACTTGGTTAGGTGATTGTTCACAACTCTTTCCATTACTTTTGATATCACCGGAAGTAAAGCAATTGGTCTATAGTTTAACGGATCTGTCTTTTTTCCTTTCTTTGGAATGGGTTGTACTGCGGCAGACTTCCATGATGATGGATATACTCCTTGCCTATAAGATAAATTGAATAATTTTGCGAAAGTTGGGGTGAGTTCGCTAGCACAATTTTTGAGTACTATCGCGGGAATGCCATCAGGACCCACTGCTTTGTTTGTATCCAACTTTTTAAGGGATTTTCGTATTTCTCTGTGACAAAAGGGTACCTCTGGCGTATGTGGGAAACCCTTTCAATGAACGGTGGAGTTTTTCCATTTGGCACTGTTAGGTTTGAGTTGGAGGAAAAGATTTTGGCCAGCATATTGGCTTTTTCCTCTGATGTTGTGGCTAAGTGAGTATTTTTATCTGTAAGTGGTAGTATGGATGACTTGGTGAAGTTTGATCCAACGGCTTTTGCAAGAGACCAAAAGGACCTAGAACTACTTGGACAATTCAGCAACCTGTTTTTTATTCTTTGATTGTATGTTTCTTTGGCGGTGTCAATAGTAATTTTGCAACTATTTCGGGCTTCTATAAATTCTGTGTGGTTTTGAGCGGTTTGTTGTCGTTTCCAAAGGTTATATGCTCTGTGTTTTTTCTGTACAGCCGTTTGACACTGGCTGTTGAACCAAGGTTTTGCATTAGCTCTGCGTTTTATTGTATGTGGGATATATGCATCCATTCCAGATAAGATTACTTTTGTTATTTCGTTACAGCAAATAGTGGGATCAGCTGTTTTAAAGCAAACCTCTTGCCATGGAAAATCCAGGTAAAACTGTTTAAGGTTATTCCATTTTGCCGATTTATAGTGCCACATTTTACGAGGAAGTGATTGTTGGCTTGGCGGTATGAACATTTCGCACTTTGTTCTTATAAGTTTATGATCGGATGAACCAAGTGGGGGATCTACTTGAATTGTGTACAAGTCAGGATTTGTAGTTAGGAACAAGTCTAAAAGCGCTGCAAATTCACCCCTTTATGAGATACGGGTAGGTTCATCGACAAGCTGCGTTAGACCACAACTTATGGCAAAAGCTTCTGCTTCCTTGCCTTCATTATCTATTTTGTTGTGGTGTTTTAGCCAGGGTATATTGTGGACGTTGAAGTCGCCTAAAAAAACAATTTCCGCATGTGGATAGTTAGACTGTATACTATCACAGTTTTCGGATAATGTCGCAAAAAAGTTTTGATACTCGGTGTTACTTGGCGGTCGGTAGAGGCAGCAAATGAACTTGGTCGATGACTTTGAGGTGAATTTCAGCCATATGAT
This sequence comes from Aspidapion aeneum, assembly GCA_963576565.1. Taxonomy (NCBI): domain Eukaryota; kingdom Metazoa; phylum Arthropoda; class Insecta; order Coleoptera; family Brentidae; genus Aspidapion; species Aspidapion aeneum. The sequence goes on from OY755046.1 coordinate 8,094,059, forward strand.
ATCGAGGTTCGCTGGTTCTAGCTTCTCCTCTCGATGACATGAAAGGTCATTTTTAATGTACACACAGATCCCAAATAATTATGTCGAAATCGGTGGTGTAGGTCATAGCCGGGATAAAGATAGTTCACAATAGGTGTTGCAGAACTGATTTTAGTTTCAGTGAGAACAAGGATGTCAGGTTTTTGTTCTTCAAGATGTTGGTGAACTGAATTCATGTTGGTACTTAATCCTCTTATATTGCTAAAATCAATTCTGAGTTGAGTTTTTGGTCTTCTATTAATATCTTTGCATGAAGGACCCCCAGGATCACCCGACGCCCGGAGATCCGAGTGGTCGGGTATTTTACCTCCGGAATATTTTGATCCTGGAGGCGCCATCATGCTATCTGTTACTCATTGTTGGAACCGGACTGCCAGCGCTGTAGCGGAACGTGGTGATACCACTTAGCGCTACTCATTTCAGACATGGTGGTATCTCACCGGTCGACGCCCAATGAGTAAACATGACTATTTTTAAGAAAGATACATCGTTTTAAAAAGTATCGTGCAAAAAAAGTGGTGAGGGACATATCTTTAAAAAAACGCATTTACCAGAATGACAACAAGTCAAAACCTGATCTATGGAGTGCCCTTAACAAACTTGGCTTATCGGCAAAAAGTTGGCACGACTTGCACACGAAACCCCCTTTTAGTCCGATTTGTCCATAGACTATGTGGTGTTTTAGAGTTCTTGGATTTTCGAAAAGTAACAGATGCGTGCCCATTTTATAACACGATAAGAATAACGCACGTCTTAAGATATAAAAAATACTAAAATAATAAAATTTATCAATGTATTGTAATCGAAAATTTTACCTTAGATAATTAAAAAAAAATTATAATATTAATTTACAGACCATATTAAAAATTTTGAAGTTAGCGTCTGCTTGATACCTTTATAAATATATACCATAAATATATATAAAAAAAAGTTTCTGCTGTACGAACTTTAAAAAATAAACAAGAATTTAATATCTAATGTGCTAGTGAACTTTGTATTGAACTCAACTGATTTTTTAAACTCAAAAGATCGTCTGGATCTGTCGGAGGTTCTTTTCGCAAAATATAATAACTTGTGAGTATATCATTATGCAAACCACTTTCAAAATATTCCAAAAAATTATAAAAAGTCATAGATTCGTCATATTCTTCACAAATATTTTTTCTATATTCTCTTTTTGCTTTGTATTTAATAAACAAATTTTTAATTCACGTTTGTAAAAAAATGAGCCGAATTTTTCTAAAAAATCGCCAGATACCTCTTTCCATTTTTTATTTTGATTTTCTGCTTTTTCTTTATATTTTTGAAACCAAGTAAATGTCACGTTTACTAAATAGGTGCCAAAATACATTAATTTTTCTTTCTCTGCCCAAGAATTTTGGGCGGCACATCTTTCAAAATGTCTCAAAAAATCACGAGAATTTAGTTCTGTGGAGGGATCAAATAAATACGGGGATACTAACTTTGGCTTTGCCGGCGTCCCGGACTCATTTTTTATATCAGAAATTGTAGTATTCGACATTTTTAAGTACTTACAGAGCTCTTTCATTAAAATAACCTCTATCCTTGTTATATATTACTAACATAAAAAACTCGAATTCAGACCAGAGGGTAGGACAACTTTGGGCCTTCTGAGTTTTGAAGAAGTTCAGTTTTACCTGGTCGGAATTCAGTATGTCTTATAGTTTTAGCATTAATTTAAAAATAAATTTAATTAAAAAAAAATTATTGATCAATAATAAATAATTTAAAATAAATTGATAAATAAAAAATAATTAGGAAACAAAATATAAATTCATAAAGAAAAATTATTTCTAGAAGAATAAATTTTACAAAATTATTAGCAAGTTTTTATTCACACAAGCCTCAAGCCTCCACCAACTTGTCGGGTACGATTTTATTTTAAATCGAACCCTTAAACGAGGGTACCGTAGTAGATCTCTTGTGTGTATAAAACATATAAAACAGTTTAAAAAACGTTACAAACTTTAATGATTACAAAATAAAACTGTTGCAATTTACAAATTGTTACAAGACTTTTCTTATGACCTATAAAACAAACAAAACCCAAAATATTAAAATAAAAACTTTAACTTACGAGAATAACAAGCTGCAAAATATTATTCAAATAGAAAAATCTTATGTTTTTTTACTGATAATTACTTTAGAGGTTTTAGTTAAGTTCAACAAAACTTAGAATGTGTGAATGACTACCGACTTGTCTCCTCAAAGTTTGGCTTTTTATATACGGTAGGTTGGACCTAAATAATCCATTTTCCCCTCTTTGAAGAGCTTGGAGGAACCAAGTCTGTGGCGTTGCTAATAATCCTAAAGTTTACTTTACATTCTTGCTAATGAGCTAAACAAGTAAACCTAAACGAAAACAGAGATAAAATAACATTTTATAAACAACACTTTCTAATCTCACAGTTTTTTTTATAGCCAATCACTTTGAAGGGAAAACCCTCTCTATACTTGATGTATCCCCACGCTTAACAATTACAACTCCCACTCTTCACTTTTTAGTAGTTTTTCTCCCATCAACCACCTGCTGTGTAGGTAGGCGGCAACCAACTGTTTACCATTTTGGAGGGAGGCGGAACCACTTATCTCAACAGAACCATAATTGCGTTTTTCCAAGATGGTTTCGTACAGTGGCACAGTCAGGGGAAATTTACATTCCTGAAAATATTGCACTAAAAACTTTTACAGCGGTATTTACTAAGATGGTTTAAGTTTAACTTTTTGTTTATCTTTTGTGAAACGTTTTAACTGAATTTCTTTTAAACTTAATAAAAGTTAATGGAATTTTGGACTAATTATAACTGCAAGGATTTCGTAAAAAAAAATTGAAAAAACGGAAAAGAAATGGTTTAAACTATAGGTTTAAGTTTGTAGGGAACGAGGTTTAAGTGAAAATACAGCGATATTTAAGTGAATTACTTAGATTTTTCAATTTACACTTACTTCCCAAACTTGACATTGTCGGAAAATGTGTTCTAATTTCGTAATTTTTATTTGCACAAACAAAACGAAACGGAAAAATAAATTTTGAAATTTATTAAAATTACGTAAAAGTGACTTGACTGACACTTGCTGGACTAAGTACTGGGATTGTCATCTGCTGTCATCTTGGTGCACGTACATCTTAAATATATCTGTATGGCTAGAGCGTAATAAAACCATTAATGGAAAATGACTGCTACAAGCGTTCCGCCATATTGGATTCAACTGAACACAAAATGGATTAAAAAAGCCAGTGACGTATGTAAGGGGGGAACCCACCCCCCTTAAGCTAATAGTTTTTTTAGAAATTTTTCACATATTTCATGAATACAAATATAAAGTAACATAAAATACGGCCTTATGGGGTCTCCCCCCACCCTCAAAACTGTCTCGGCCCCCTAAAACCTTTTTCCAAATACGCCACTAAAAAAAGCAAACGCTTTCAATAAAATTTATATTTATATTGAGCTGATTTAGGGTGGAATTTATAGTCGAGCCTTAAGGTCGGACGTTTGCGGGGCGTCCTCAAAGATTTCTCAGCGTTTTCATTTTATAAAGCTTTCCTTAAGAAAGGTTAAGTCAAGGAAGCGAATGAGCTGGCTACATTGACATTTATATTAATTTTTGATATTTATGACATCTTTTAATAATTTCAGCTAATTTATCAAGATTGGTTTGAATAACAGTTTTTAGCTGTGATAAAAGTTTCGCCAGAACGAAAAAGTATGATTGTGAAGAATGGTTTAAAACTACAAAAAATCCTACATAATAAAAAACACATGGATGGAATTACTTACTTGAAAAAACAGGGGACAACAAAGGCCTGAAAGAAAATGAATTTGATGATCAAGAAATTTATATAGAAAGCCTTTTCAGTATCATGAAAAAGCCAAATTAATGTTTTAATGCAGTTGAATATTTACTTCAAATATCATTTGTACGAAATCTGGTTAAGTTAAGTGTTGTATTTTATGTTTATATGTATTAACTGTTTTATCAAAATTAATTACAATTTTTTTACTTCATATAAAATATTTCTTTATTTGTTAGATAATAACTTTTTTGAAACTTTTCCAAATAGGCATTTGGTGGTTAGTATCAATTCAAAAATTTTTTTATTAGAAAAATAAACTGGCGGATCCAAAATGGCGGTGGTGAGGTTAGGCCTTCTGTAGAAAATAAAATATACTAGATATACGAGATAGCTCGAGAAAAACGTGGGGGAGTTAAGAGGGACTGTATCTTTCCACAGGGCTCCAACAGGGAAAAAAGAGCCTAAAAACTTAAATACTAAAAATAGCGCAGCAATGAAAAATTATCAAGAAACGACTTACCATTAGATGTCTTTTGTAGCCGCTTGGCTGGCCAGCCCGATTATACGCGAAGTACCAGACTCTCCATTGTTCTATAGTTCAAAATGTTCCAAACACTAATATCTAATAAACTAAAGCGTAAAATTAATAGTTTCCACAATTTTAATATAAAATAATAGCGGTGCGGTGACTTTCCTTGCACGTGGCGCGTGGTTGAGTTGTTCTCGCAGACAATCGGCGTTTTCGTCTGCTAGGCCGAATTTAGCCGCTTATCTCAAATCCTTCATTGCTGGAAGAAGCGCGCGAAGTTTAAATTTAAAATATGGAAAGATATAGCGTAAAGTAAATAAAAATAATATTCTAAAAACGCTTGTAAGCGTAGAAAATGTAACCCAAAAATATTTAAAAACTAAGAGAGATAGCTTCTCTAATTTTAAGGGAAAATTAGAGAATATAATTATTTACAAAAATAAAAACAAGTTGGGAAACTTGTTCATTCGGCCCACCAAAATGAGCATCATTTTTCGGTAGGTGAATCTGAATCAATTGGAAGGGGGCAAAGCTTGACTAAAGGTCGTTTAAAGATACCGGACGCGGTACGAACATTTGCCACCCTAGCGTGCCCATCAGGCCCTTTAAAAATTTCAATAATGCGACCTACCCGCCATTGAAGGGGCGGTGATAACTCGTCTTTGATAAGAACGAGGGTACCTATTTTTGGCTCTGCGCATGGTTCCAACCATTTATTTCGTACTTGAAGGGTATGTAAAAATTCTTGGCTCCAACGACGCCAAAAATCGGCTTGTATTCGTTGGACCAAGTTCCATCGCGATAACCGATTCTCAGGTTTACTTGAAAAATCTTCATCAGGAACAGAAACTAAAGGTCCATGTGTTAAAAAATGTCCCGGTGTTAAAACCTGTAGATCGTTACAGTCGGTAGATTGCGGGGTCAAGGGGCGAGAATTTAAAATCGCCTCAATTTGACAAAGAACCGTGTACAACTCCTCACAACTTAGAATTTGCGAGCCAATGGTACGAATTAAGTGAGTTTTTACTGATTTTATCCCTGACTCCCAAAGACCGCCGAAGTGGGGAGCTGATGGAGGGATAAAATTCCAGGCGATAGCTTGTTGCGTGCAAGCATGTCTTGCAAGATCAAGCAATTCTTTGCTTGATTTAACGAAATTTGTGCCATTATCTGAAAAAAGAGCTTTTATGCAACCTCTTCGGGCAACAAAGCGACGTAGCGCAGCTAAAAAAGCGTCCGAAGTTAGATCTGACACTAACTCGAGATGTAAAGCTTTAGTATTTAGACAAATAAAAAGGCAGATATATGCTTTTTGTGTTTTTACACCTCTGTGTTTACTGAGAGTGATAGGTATAGCACCACTAAAATCTACTCCACTAAAAGTAAAAGGCTTTTGTGGAATCAAGCGGTAGGACGGAATTTGTCCCATGATTTGCTCATAAGAATGCGGTTTGACGCGAACGCAACGAACACATTTGGATAAAACCGTTTTAATTAAGCGTTTGGCAGATAAAATCCAAAAAATTTGACTAATGAGATATTGGACTGTTTGCACTCCGACATGCAAATATTTTTTGTGCATATATTCAATAAAAATATAAGAAAGTCTACTTTCCTTGGGTAAAAGAAGAGGATGTTTTTGTCCGTAAGAAATAGTTATGGCTTGTTGAATGCGTCCTCCAACTCTTATAAGACCATCCTGGTCTAAAAAGGGATTCAATTTTTGTATGGGTTTTATGCACTTTTTCTGGTTTTGAAGGTTAAGAATTACTTCAGAAAAGTATTTTTGTTGTTCGTGCTTAGCCAAACATTTTAAAGCGTTAAAGAGATCGATATAATCTATATTTGTCTTTTTTCTGACGTCTGTGGATAGTCTACAATTATTTATGAATCGTAAACTGCGGGCTAAAAGTAGTTGAATAGCGTAAAAATCGGATTTATTATTTAAAAGCGAATCTAAAAAATTTTCCGTTATTCGATCACAAAAAATCAGAGCAACATTTTTTCGTTCCTCAGTCTCTAAACTGTCATTTATTTTGACTTGCGGGGTTTTTGTTGGCCATTTATCGCAAGATTCTTGTAAAAAACTAGGGGCGGCCCACCATAGGGGATGATTTAAAAGCTCACTCGGCGAGCAGCCGCGGCTGGCTACATCGGCACTATTGAGAAAGGTGGGGGTATATAACCAACATTCTGGATTAATATTATCTTGGATAAGACTAACACGATTTGCGACAAAAGTTCTCCATTTACTTGGATGGGATTTTATCCAGTGTAAAACAACCATTGCGTCCGAAAAAGCGCAAATACTATTTATTGTGAACCTTTTTATGAATATATCATATGTGTATTTTAAGACCTCAGATAAAATAGTAGCGGCTAGAAGTTCTATTCTCGGAATACTAACAAATTTTTTAAGTGGAGCGATGCGACTTTTCGCAAGAACAAAATATATGTGATATTTAGCGTTTCGTAAGACACGTAAGTATATTACGCATGCGTACCCTCGTTCACTCGCATCACAAAAACCACAGAGATCGATGGATTCGGCGTTGGTGATGTCAATGTGGCGGGGTAAACTAAATTTTTCTAAAACTTGAAATTCAGATTGATAGAGTGTCCACTGACGAACTATTTCTAAAGTAGGCGTGGCGTCCCAGGAAATACCAAGTAACCAAATTTGTTGAATCAAATATTTTAAAGTGAATGTTACTGGGGTAAGATACCCATGGGGGTCATAGCAGCGTGCTAAAAAAGAGAGAAGCGTCCTTTTAGTACAGCTTTGCTGATTAGGTAATATGTTAAATCGAAACTCGTCGTAGGAAGGATGCCAGCACTGGCCTAAGACCTTAGTGACGTCATCCGAATCGAGAGATAAAACTGCGGGGTTGACTAAGGAGGGATCTAAATGAGAGATCACTTCTGAGCGATTGCTAGACCATTTGTGTAATTTCAAGCCAGCGTTTCCTAATAACTCCGTAAGCTCATGCTGCAAATTTAACGCCTCTTGAACCGTTTTACATGAAGTAGTGACGTCATCAATATAGGTATCGTTAAGTATAACTTCAGCAGCGTGAGGGTAGTTATCATATTCGGACTCAGCTAAGTGCTGAAGGGTGCGTAAAGCGAGATATGGTGAACAGTTCACTCCGTAAGTGACAGTTCGTAGTTTAAAAACGGAAACTTTTTCATTAGGGTTAAACCGCCAAAATATTTTTTGGTATTTTTGATGATCAGGGTTGATATTTATACCACGATACATTTTTTGAATATCGTAGGTGAGCGTCACAGGGTTAAGGCGAAAATGTAATAATATTTGAATAATATCTTTTTGTAGTTTTGGACCCGATAATAATACTTGATTAAGCGAAATATGCGTAAAAGGGTCAGTAATACTCGCATTAAAAACTACCCTTGTCTTAGTAGTGATAGCTTCATTTTTAACAACAGCGAAATGTGGAATAAAATAGCTGTCTGAATCGTCTTCTTTTTCTGAGTCATAGTCCATATGACCCAATTCCAAATATTCATTCATAAATTTAGAATATTCACAATACAAGTTTTTATCGCGAAGCAGTTTTTTTTCTAAAGATAAGAAACGATTTAGCGCGACTTGTTTTATTGCAGGAAACTGTGGTGGATTTTCAAATGTGCGAAAGGGAAGGGAGACAGTATACCGGCCGTCTTGATTACGCGACACGCTCTGTTTAAAATAATTTTCACAAATTTCATCCTCTGGTTTCAAATGAGTTTTTTGGGGGACGCAGTCGGTTTCCCAAAATTTTGAAATTAATTGCGAAAGCGAGTCATTTTCATTTTGACAAAAAAGAGCATTAATTGGCGGGGTAGAAATTAAGGGTTGATTTATTTGTCCCATCAAAATATAGCCGAAAATAGTTCCCATAGCAAAGGGATGATTTGGATCATCGCTAGCGATTTTTTCACCCTGTATAATTAGTGGAAATAGATCCATACCAATTAGTAAATTTACAGGCGAAGGGTTGTAAAAAGTTGGATCTGCTAAGGGTAAATTTTTTATAAAATGCCAATTTTCTGTATTTATTTTTACTGACGGTAAATCAGTACAAACTTTTTGCAAAATAATTGCTTGCGTAGACACAAAAATATCTGGTTTTTGAAAATTACAAATTTTAATAAAAATCGATCCTAGATCAGAAGTAAGAGAGTTGCCTCCAACCCCCTGTATATTTGAACACAAGGGTTGTCTTGGAAGGCCCAATTGTTGCGCTAATTTTTGAGAACAAAAAGTGTTTTGCGAACCGCTGTCTAACACGGCTCGAACTGTTTGAAAGTTACCGCGGACATCTTGAATTCTTACTAGGATAGTTGACAATAAAACTTGCGATTGCGCAGAAATAAAACCACAATGCGTGGGGTTAGAACCCGAAGGAGTTGCGATTGGTACTTGTGAATTAGAAGACGTCGAAGTAAAATTTTGATTATTTTGAGAAGAGGCACTTTGAGTGAAATTAGTTTGAGTAGAGTAATTTTGGAGCGGACAACCAGTAGCCGGGGATCTAAAACTTTGCTGGCTGGCCAAGTAACCACGTGGTGCACTACTTCGAGATGCGTTGGGAGAAATATTAGAGAGATTTTGTGAGAAATTCACGTTAGCATCAAAATGTGTTCTATTTTGATTTTGAGAATTAGAATTTCGCTCAAAATGAATTAATGAGTGATGTCTTTGATTACCAGGGCAATAGCGACATGAGCGTAGACTTTGACAAGAATTTGTTGAATGTATTGAGCTTAAACAATTTAAACATAGTTTTTTATTTTTAGCGTAAGCATAGCGTTCGTAGGCAGATTTACCTTTAAATGCGTGACATAAATATATTGAATGTGTGTTAGAATCACAAAAAGCGCATCTATCTTTAGAATGAGTATTTTCCGTACCAAGTAGCGTTTTTGTATAATAAGGCGAGGCGTTATTTTTATAAAACTGTTTATTATTTTTAAATCTATTTTTAGATTGGAGCGAATAAAGCGAATTACATTGACTTTCAAGGAAATTATAAATTTCTTGATATTTGGGCATTTCATTAGACCTAGAATTAGCTAGTTCAAAGCGCGAAAGTAGTACCTCAGGCAATTTATCTAGTAAAATGTTGGCGAGCGGAAAACACCATTGATCAGTGTCGTAATTTAGAGTTTTTAAAGCCTCAATGTTTTCTGAAAAAACATCAAGCAGCGTGCCCAGCGTTTCTGGATTATCGTCTTTGAGAGCGGGAAAATTATACACGGAGCGCCAATAAGTTTGAGCCGATAAGCGGGGGTTATGATAGCGTTTTAGAAGCGTATTGTAAGCGATTATATAATTAGCGTCGGTTATTTGTAAATGTTTAACTACGTTTAAAGGCGGTCGGTTCGTTAGGTAGGACAGTAACAAATTAAATTTAGCGTTTGTAGGAATACTAGGATTATTGTGTACAGAACTATTGTACATATCTAGAAAGGTTGGAAACTTAGTGATGTCGCCATGAAATTCGACAATGCGCAGTCTTGGCATTAAAGACGCCATAAAGCGGTCTGGATCAGAAGAATTTGAAATTTGCGTTAAGTTTTGAGGTTGAGGAGCTTCAATTTTCACCTCAAATAGTTGTTTTTGAATTCTTTTAATATCATAGAAGCTGTCGTCAAACTCAGTAAGGCGTTCATTTTCTTCTTCCAGTCTCTCCGGACTTGCCGAATAAGCCTCTATTATTTGATTTTGATAAATAAAAAATGTTTCTTTCATTTCATCAAGGTCGATAAGTCGAACCTGTAAACACGGTTTTTTTGTATCATCCGTTAGGCAAGCATTAGCTAAGTTATGAAGAGTATTAATGCGATTATGTTGCACATTACGGAGTGCTTCTAACTTCTTAAGTTGCGTACTCATGGTAATGTTTTTAAAAAACTCCGTTAAAACAGGTGAACGATTAGTTTCCGAAATTTTTAATATTTAAAAATTAAAAGCGTTTAAAAAGAAAAGAAAATAGGCGATAAAAAATGTAAACAAGTCTCATTTACCTCTCTAATATCCTTTACAGCGATGTGGTGGAAACATTTCCTACGTGCAGGTGACGCCAAACCAAAAAGAGGTAGGAAATGCGCGAAAACAATGCGCGTTCGGTACTTTTTTACTTGTTATTTTTACTGCTAGCACAGCAAAAAGATCAAGGTCATGCGTATTTATTAAAAATTTTATTTTTAACAAAATGCGTTTCAGACTTTAATTTTTCCCGGGGTCCTGTTATCAGGCTCGAACCTGGACCAAATGGTGAGGTTAGGCCTTCTGTAGAAAATAAAATATACCGAAGGACCACTCGAGATAGCTCGAGAATAACGTGGGGGAGTTAAGAGGGACTGTATTTTTCCACAGGGCTCCAACAGGGAAAAAAGAGCCTAAAAACTTAAATACTAAAAATAGCGCAGCAATGAAAAATTATCAAGAAACGACTTACCATTAGATGTCTTTTGTAGCCGCTTGGCTGGCCAGCCCGATTATACGCGAAGTACCAGACTCTCCATTGTTCTATAGTTCAAAATGTTCCAAACACTAATATCTAATAAACTAAAGCGTAAAATTAATAGTTTCCACAATTTTAATATAAAATAATAGCGGTGCGGTGACTTTCCTTGCACGTGGCGCGTGGTTGAGTTGTTCTCGCAGACAATCGGCGTTTTCGTCTGCTAGGCCGAATTTAGCCGCTTATCTCAAATCCTTCATTGCTGGAAGAAGCGCGCGAAGTTTAAATTTAAAATATGGAAAGATATAGCGTAAAGTAAATAAAAATAATATTCTAAAAACGCTTGTAAGCGTAGAAAATGTAACCCAAAAATATTTAAAAACTAAGAGAGAAAAGTGAACTAGAGCTTCTCTAATTTTAAGGGAAAATTAGAGAATATAATTATTTACAAAAATAAAAACAAGTTGGGAAACTTGTTCAGGCGGATCTTCCCATTTATGAACCAATATGCATCAAATTCGGAACTTTGCGATCTTTTAAGTGGCTGATTATTATTTTTAACTTAAACTAAAAAAATCAAAATGGCGGATCAAAAATGGCGTACTTTCACATTTCTTAACCAATATGCATCAAATTCGGAACTTTAGGGGTTTCAGGTCGCTTATTATGATTGCTAACCTTAACTTAAAAAAAATCAAAATGGCGGATAAAAAATGGCAGATTTTCCCATTTATGAACCGATTTGAGTCAAAGTCGGAACTTTGATCATTCAGGTCGCTGATTATTATTTTTAACTTAAACTAAAAAAATCAAAATGGCGGATCAAAAATGACGGACTCTCCAATTTATAAACCAATGTGCTTCAAATTCGGAACTTTAGGGTGTTCAGGTCGCTGATTATGATTTCTAACTTAAACTTTTAAAAAATCAAAATTATATATATATATAAACCGATTTGCATCAAACTTGAAACGTCGCGGCGCTTAAGGTAACTCAATACAATTTTTAGTATAAGTGAAAAATAATAATCAGCGACCTGAAAGATCTCAAAGTTCTGAGTTTGATGCAAATCGGTTTATAAATGGAAAAAGTCACCATTTTGTATCCGCTATTTTGATTTATTTTAAGTTTAAGGTACAAATCATAAGTAGGGACCTGAAACACCCCAAAGTTCCGAATTTGGTGCATATTGGTTAATAAATGAGAAAGCCCGCCATTTTGATTTTTTTTAGTTTTAGTTAAAAATAATAATCAGCGACCTGAAAGATCTTAAAGTTCCGAGTTTGATGCATATCGGTTCATAAATGGGAAAATCCGCCATTTTGGATCCGCCATTTTATTTATTTTTCTAATAAAAAAAATGTTGAATTGTATACTAGTCACCAAATTACAAATGGAAAAGTTTGAAAAAAGTTATGATCAAACAAATATATTATATGACGTCAAGATAAATAAAACTGTTTAAACAATTAATAGTAATATCGTAAAACAAAAAATCTTGCGGCTAACTGTCCCCGCAGCGAATTATCCGCGGCGAATTGTCCCCTACTCTACTTGAGACTTTAATAAAATTTCTGTCTAAATTTTCATTAATATTACAAAATATGTGAAATTTAGGTAGTTACCTATTTATTAAACTGTCTTTATCTATAAGGTTTAAAAATTGATTTTTTTAACAGCCCGCTTTACTTTTTAATCTACCAGTTAAAGGAAAAACCAAATTGTTGTCTTCCGCAACTAATTATTTAGTTGCATAAAATCTCAAAAGCAACCGTCACAGATTTTTTAAACTAGTGTGCATATACAGGGAGCGAACTAACTACAGAAATCGTTATTAATTTATATTTGTATTTTAAAAGTATTGAAATAAATAAATAAATAAGTAAATAAAAACATTTTTTATTATATTAATTTAAAGATTATTTGCAAATAAACAAATCACGTGTGAGTTTATTTGGATTTTAATCTGAAAATCATTTTTTTTTTACTTTCCTCGTCAAGGCAAATATCGTTTAAAAGCTACATGCTAAAATATAAAAGAGATATGAGAATTTAGTACTAAACGGTTTATCCAGCCTTGTGTACATTGCCCTAAAAAATTCGCTATAATAGTTAATTGAAGCGAAAAATCGTATAAAATTTTGTCATATCGTTCCTAAATATGATCAAATTTTACATTTTTAACAAATAAATTAACAAAAACGTGATTGTTTTTAAGTTACAATGAGATAAACCACCCCCCGTAGGTAGTTTAAAATTTAGGACGATTTTTAGTCGGAGTCCCATGACCTAGGGGTTTAAAGTGACGTAGAAGAAGAAATTAGACAGTTGTAGAAAAATCAGTTTTCCATGTTTTCTTCTTTTTTCCGGTCTATATGGTCCATTTCAAGAACAAATCGTCTTAAATTTCAATTTTTAGAACATTTTATCGTCCGTACAAGTAAAAATACCAAATCAATTGCTTGAAACCAATGCACATTTAAATTTTAAACCTAAACCTTAAACTTAAACCAAAACCTAGACTAAAACTTACGCCTTAGTAAATATTGGTGAAAATGTTCATAAAAAAAGTTCCTACCTCCACATACAGGGTGTAAAAGAGAACGAATGAATGATTTAAATCGAGGATAAATTAATATTGATCATCCTATATTAATTTGGGGGCTGATAGGAGGAAGTTAAATAATTAAAACCTATTTTTTTTGTTTCAGCACCCTAATTAATCGATGTAACACATGTCAAATTTAATTTTTTTAACCTAGTTAACCCCCCCCCCCTCCATTCTAAACTGTTATTCCCTTCCCCCAATAAAAATTATTCTATATTTGAATTTAGATGCTTCAAATACCCCGATGTTAGATGTTTGCAATTTCTATTAATTTCCTATCTATTTTGGCGGCCATCTTGAATTTTTTCCTTCTAAAAGTGCATTGCTAAGACAGGAGTTTTGATATTTGCTCATTACTATTTATATAAAAGACACACGGAAACACAAATTAAAATGCACTAGAATATGTACGGTCATGTTTAATAACGATTTTGGAGACTGTCGCACCTGTTCGCATCAATAGTGTATGTACTCCGGAAAGTACAAATCAGGATGAAAATATTTTCACAAAAATTAATATAAAAGTTCGTAAAAGCTTTTTTGTTGGTCCAATGAAATATCAAAAAAAAAATTCTTACATTTCTTGCACAATGTTTGTATTATTGGTATTTAAAGAATAAGTTTGAAATCCCTGTGACTGAAATTATCAAAAAATAATCCATTTACCTTTAGTTAAAAAAGCCATTCTTAAAATTTTTTATAACTCTTCGCACTTCTTAGAAATAGGACATTAAAATTAGTGAAAAATAATGAACAATAAAAAAACAGTTGCTCATTGTCAGGAAATGTTAAATTCAAACAACGGTATTTCGAAACCTGCTTTGGCAATGAAGCCAATTAAGCTGGAATTTTGAGATGCCATTATTTAGCTTTAAAAAGTATATAACTAAACAGTTTTATTGTGAAGTTAGCTTTTGCTACTTTTGGCCAAAATATTGTAGTTCGGGGCCTAAGCCGGAAATTTAGAGGCTTGTCTGCATTTTCGCGTACCGAGACGAAATTTGGCATAGAGGTAGCAGACACCTTGGAATGCCATTCTCCGATGGGACACAGCGCAGGGCCAAGATACAGGGGCGTACTAGAGGTGGGAAAGGAAAAATTGAATTAAATATAAAACTAGTTTCGCGTACAATTTTTGTTTCTCTAAGCTTATTGCTATGTAGCTTATAAATTTAAAAAAATCTATAAAAATTAAAGGTTGGGAATAAGGTTGTTTTTTTAAGGGGAGAGGGAGTAAAAGGTAGGAGAATAAATTGTTAAAATCTTATTTCGTCTAAACTGGTCGTGTGGGGTATCGATTTCTAGGTAATTTAGTATTCTAAACCAAAATAAATACAGTTTTAATAAAATTACATAATTGCATCCTGTTTGAGATTGGTTGTCAGAAGTGACAATTAAATAGATATTTGAGAAATAATGATAATGCACATTATGTAAAAAATATTTTTTATAAAATTAAAATTACTGTATTTTTCATTAATAACTATTTACTTCAAAATAAAAAGTCATAAGACAGCTTTTATTTATATATATATAAAAAAAATGATTGCTGGTACTTTATACCATAGTATGCGCATAATCCTGCATGTGTATCTTTTAAAAATTATTTTTTTGCTTTAACTCACCTACGCGTCGTGTAATTTTGTTCTTGTTCCACCAATTTAGTGCGGAAAAAATATTAAAATTTTGCTTAATTACTTAACCAACCTTGTAGTTTTGATAATAATAAAGTTAACAATATTACCAACTTTAATTTAAATATCCTGTATATTTTAAAGTATCT
This sequence comes from Aspidapion aeneum, assembly GCA_963576565.1. Lineage (NCBI taxonomy): Eukaryota > Metazoa > Arthropoda > Insecta > Coleoptera > Brentidae > Aspidapion > Aspidapion aeneum. The sequence goes on from OY755046.1 coordinate 8,109,311, forward strand.
AACTAACAGCTACTTAGGCGATTAACAGTTTAACTTTCAACTGTATATTTTCCAATTTTATAAGTGCTGGGAATAATAATTTACGTATTAAAAAAAATTATATATTGACAAAAGAAACATCCTGTATTTTCTTTCAATTACAAAGCTAAATTAAACAATGTACACCACGTGAAAAAGGCGTTCTTCCAGTTTTAAAAAGTAGTAAATTTAGGAAGGTATCTTAAACTGCATAACCGGTATGACCCAAAGTTTGCGACTACTACTTTTTACATGATTTTTTTTAATATCACCTTGTATCTTTCAGGATATAACATAATTACAAAAATATTAATCTTTCTATCATAGCCTGTAATAAGCCGACAAATTGTGACAGGTTTCATTGCAAAATTCTTATTAACGCAGTAGCTAAAATAAATAATGTAAAAAACAGTAAAAATGACAGCAAAGTGGTTGTCGCCCAGTATATACGTTCGGAAAAAGGTAATGATGTAGCGCTTATTATAAAATTATATTCCGATATATGGTTTATAAAGGAGAATATAGTGATTGCAATCAGATGTTTATTTGACATATCTAGAGTTATTTGAATTTTCAGCACTAAAATAAAAAATTACGAAAAAACTTTATTGTCTACTTACTTTTTAACACTCTGTACTAAAATTTTTATTTAAGAAAATGAAAGGTGTACTAGTATTTTGAGTTTTCTATAGTGATTTGTAACGACGTCATAAAAAAATTACTTAATTTGATCATAAAAATGTAACTTATTTTTAAAAACTCTGTATTTTTAACAGTTCAACAAAATTTTCATTTTCTTTTTGTAAAATATAAATAAAAGCTTAGTATCTTTTATTTGGTATATATTTTTTGAAAATATTGTTACGTCTAATAAATCCACAGACCTTTCCATCTTTTTAGATTTTTTTAATTTACAATTATTGATTAGAACCCCCCTGTACTCCGACCCTGTATATGTCACACCAGTCCAGCAATACTTCTTTTAAAGAGAAATAATTTGTCAATGCTCACAGTAAATTTTACCAAGTTATATTGCATAACTAACCGCCTGGAATTTTTTTTCTACTCAAAAGCCACACCATAAATTTTTCAAAAAAAAAATATTATTTTTTATTTCTTGGAAGAAAATGAAACAATATAATTTTTTACCGCTTAAAATAAAAGCGTATATGTCCTTATAATCGGTGCCAAGTTTCATTGCTTTAGCTTTACATTTAAATTTTATACAGAATTTTAATGAGATAGATGCAATTAAAAATAAAACACCCTCTATCTTTGCTCTGCACTGGGTTTGGGATGAGCACCACTTTGTAAAATAATACCATAGTGTTGTGTTATAATCGTGCCAAGTTTCAATACGGTACGCAAAAATGCAGACAAAAGTGGCTTAGGCTCCGGACTATTGGGGTTTCAGACTAAAGTGCGACGCGACTGACGGGACGCCGTTCAAACAACCATTTAAATCACAAATTTAGCATGTTTTGTTACTTTAATAATAAACAAACTGCCAATTCTGTGGAAATATGTTTATTTGAAAAAATCATACGTAAATATAACTAACTAATTTTTAATGGTTTAAGCTAAATGAATGATATTTGCCACTCATATTGGCCTTTAAGTAAACATTTTTTAGTTGTCGTAAAAAATGTGTGGTACCTGGAGGGCATAAGGGACCAAATGTGTTTTTGAATGAACCCTAAATTTTTTAACCACACACATCGGTCACCGGCGACAAAAGTGGCAAACTTAAAATTAAACTTTATGGAGAAAACAGCATTTAAAGTTTAGGTTATTTTAAATTTTCATGTTGTAATGTTATTTGATAATCATTGATAAACTTGACAGTGATTATTGATTGGTTTGTATGTGCTAAATTATTGGGGACTGTTAAGTCATTTTTTGCTTTAAAAAAATTTGATGGCTTGTAAAATGTTCCACTAATGTTGCAATCAAGTGACACAATTTTAGGCTAAAATGGCCAAAAACACAAAGTTATAGTGGCACAACTCAAAATGTGCCACTATTGCTGAAACAAATCGTCACTACTTTCTAGATGTATCACTAAACGTAACGAAGCGTCCCTGAGCATAGTCAAGGGCACACTAACAATATGCCGGTCAGTGTTGCCAGATGAAATGGGGAAAAAATCGTGTAATTCGGCTGTCCAAAATCGTGTAAATACGTGAAAATGTTAAATATCTTCATTTTCAAAAATACATAAAAACAAGTAATAAAATACGTAATATTTATCGAAAAAAAAAACTTTATTGCGATATCAAATTCAATATTTATTATATACGTTATTTTTTAATTTTAATAAATGCAAATAAACGGTATTATTTTTAAAACAACAAATAAAATAAATACCTCAGAGTAATAAAATAAATAAATACTCTGCCAATATATGGGTCCCTAAGCTCACACTAGGTACTATAGTTATAGTGTACGTGTGAGCTCATATAACTAAACACTGAAATATATTTTATTCAACTCCACACTAAATTACCTTTTGTTTGATACCACACAAGCCATGTTTTGACTTAAACTCAAATTTTTGAAATCCACCCCAACCCTTAAAAAAAACAAAAACTAAAATGTATTTTGTTAAACTCCGGACTCAATTACCTTTCGTTTGATATCACACACGCCATATTTTCACTTAAACTCTAATTTTTGAAATATACCCCCACCCTTTTTTTAAAATAAATTAAAATGTATTTTGTTTAACTCCAGACTCAATTACCTTTCGTTCGATATCACACACGTCATATTTTCACATAAACTCTAAATTTCGAAATCTATCCCCACCTTTTTTTTGGTTTGTGTTCGCTGGATTTTGTTCATTTTTAAAAGTTACCATCTCGACCCAAGACCCAGCCTAGGTACCAAATTTCATTGAAATCGGTCAAGCGGCTTTTGAGTTATGCGCGTGGGTCGTTACAGACAGACAGACGGCGCAACAAAAAAGTTTCAAAATCATCTGAAACGCAAAGATATATAAAAATTTTTGAAATCGGAGCAACTTTTTTTTTCTCGAAGAAATTAGGATCACCATAGCTCATACTACTATAGTATAGTATATGTGTGAGCTAATACTGAGAGACATACAGACATAACTATAGTTGATATTGTATTAAATTGGCACCGCGTCATCAAAACCTTGGTGGTCGGGAAGGGAGTAGAGGGGTACATACAGTGGCACGGACTTTCTTTAATTTTAGCTCACACATATACTATACTATAGTAGTGTGAGCTATGGTGATAATTTGATAATTTTTTCGAAAAAAAAAGTGGCTCCGATTTCAAAAATTTTGATATATTTTTGCGTTTCAGATGATTTTGATACATTTTGACGCGCCGTCTGTCTGTCTGTCTGTATGTCTCTAACGACCAACGCGCATAACTTAAAAACCGCTTGCCCGATTTCAATGAAATTTGGTACCTAGGCTGGGTCTTGGACCGAGATGGTCCCATTTAAAAATGAACAAAATCCACAGAACACATCCAAATAAAAGGGTGGGGGTAGATTAAAAAAATTGGAGTTTACGTGAAAATATGGCGTGTGTGATATCAAACAAAAGGTAATTGACTTTAGAGTTACACAAAACACATTTTAGTTTTTAAAAAAAGGGTGAGGGTAAATTTCAAAAATTAGAGTTTACATGAAAATATGGCATGTGTGATATCAAACGAAAGGTAATTAAGTCCGGAGTTAGACAAAACGCATTTTAGTTTTTGTTTTTTTTTAAGGGTGGGGGTAGATTTTAAAAATTTGAGTTTAATTTAACACATTGCTTGTGTGGTAACAAACGAAAGGTAATTTAGTCTGGAATTGAATAAAATATATTTCAATTTTTAAATATATTAGCTCACACGTACACTATAACTATAGTACCTAGTGTAAGCTAAGGGGCCCATATGTTGGCAGAGTATTTGTATTGATGTTGATTCCCAACACGAGGCACTGCACTAATTAGTCTTTAGCTTACTATTTTACTTGCTTTTTATTTATGTCTTATTCTAAACGATTTCATTAGAAAGGAGTATATATATATATATATATACATATATATATATATATATATATATATATATATATATATATATATATATATATTTGCCTTTTCTATTTTCTTGAACCATATATTTAATATTTTTAGTTTTGTTGGTTTCTTAGGGATGTGGTTCTAATAAAACTAGCAAATATGGATTGACATTTATTGACGTTTGGGTCCAAAGACCTTCTTCAGAAACATTCACTTACATTTTCACACTACATTATGTCAAAATCAGTTTTAAAATGCGTGTCTTCGTACTACTACTATGTCGGCTTAGAACGTTTTTCTACGTTGTCCGACGCCTATTCTCCACCTCCTTCGATCCTGACAATCAGATTCTTTTGACTCATTGATCTTTGGATTGACTGTTGCCTTTCTAGTTTAGGACGTCCTCTTTTTCTGCGCCCTATTGGTTGCCACTCTAGGACCTGTTTTGGTAATCTTTCGTCGTTCATCCGTTGTACATGGCCGTACCATATCAATTGCCTTTTAGTGATGTCATTCGTTATGCTTCCCTCGATTCCCATTCTTTCTTTTATGATCTCATTTCTTATGTGATCTAATCTAGATATTCTCATTGATCTTCTTATTGCATCCATTTCGACACTTTCCATTTTTGTTTTGTATTTTTCTGTTACGCGACAAGTCTCTATTCCATACAACAGCGTGCTTTTTACCATTGTTTCATATATGTTAAATTTTACATTCTTTCTTATCTCTCTGCTCCATAAAATACTGTTAAGACTCCAATAACCTTTTTTGCTTTTACTATTCTTTTTTCCCATTCTTTACAGTCTGTTCCTGTCTTATCAAATGTGACACCCAAGTATACATACTCATTGCATGGAGATATTGTTTGTCCATTGTCTAGTTCTAACTCACTGGATTCGTTTCCAATACATAAGTACTGTGTCTTGTCCACGTTCACTGTTAGTCCCTATTTTTGGTATTCTTCCGTTAACTTTCTCATCATATACTCCATGTCTTCTTTATCATTAGCTACAATTACTTGGTCGTCAGCAAACTGTAGTGTGTATATAGTAAATCGGTCGTTAAGTTGTATTCCTATGCCGTGCACTTTACGTTTCCAGTTTTTTAGAGCCACTGCGATATATATTTTAATACTCTGCCAATAGATGGGCCCATAAGCTCACACTAGGTACTACAGTTATAGTGTACGTGCGAGCTAATAAAACTAAAACCTGAAATATATTTTATTCAACTCCAGACTAAATTACCTTTTGTTTGATACCACACAAGCCATGTTTTGACTTAAACTCAAATTTTTGAAATCTACCCCCACCGTTTTTGAAGAAAAAAAAACTAAAATGTATTTTGTTGAACTCCAGACTTAATTACCTTTCGTTTGATATCACACACGCCATATTTTCACATAAACTGTAATTTTTGAAATCTTCCCCCACCCTTTTATTTGGCTTGTGCTCGGTGGATTTTCTTCATTTTTAAATGGGACCATTTCGACCCAAGATCTAGCCTAGGTACCAAATTTCATTAAAATCGGCCTAGCGGTTTTTGAGTTATGCGCGTTGGTCGTTACAGACAGACAGACAGACAGACAGACGGCGCGACAAAAAAGTTTCAAAGTCATCTGAAACGCAAAGATATATAAAATTTTTTAAAATCGGAGCAACTTTTTTTTTCTCGAAAAAATTAGGATCACCATAGCTCACACTACTATAGTATAGTATATGTGTGAGCTAAAAAGAGTTGGAGAGATACAACATCCCTGTCTTAAGCCTTTTGTTACCAGGAATTCTTTTGAAAGTCGATTTCCAATTTTAATTTTAGATTTTGACCCTTTGTATAGTTCTTTTATCGCTTTTATGTATGTATCATTGATATTTGTTTGTTCCAATACCGTCCATAATTTTTCTACTGGAATGGTATCATTTGCTTTTTGTAGGTCCACAAAGGTAACATGAGTCTCTATATTTCTGGCGCTTCTTTTCTCAAACTTGTTTAAGACAAGAAACAGTATCACTACAAGATCTGCCTGCACGAAACCCACTTTGCTCTTCTTCTTCTTGTTCATGAAAATCATTCTCTATTAGATCTCTAAGAATCCTACCGTACAATCTACTTAGAGTGCTGGTGACTGAAATTCCTCTGTAATTGTTGCAATCCAGCTTGTTTCCTTTTTTATGTATTGAGTATTGATACTGGATGTCCGTTTATGCATTGGTTATATATATGTATATATATATATATATATATATATATATATATATATATATATATATATATGTGAGATTTTCGAATAGTTTCTCTGATCCATATTTGAGCATTTCAGCATATATTCCCCCAGGTCCGCTAGCTTTTCCGGATTTAAGCTTTTTTATACTATTCTTTATCATTTCTTTTTCGATGATTACTTCCTCTCCATGTACTTCCATGTCTCTCCTCGGAGAGGCTGTTAGATATTCGGGTCTCGTCTCCTGCAGCAGTCGCTTGTAGTGTTCTGTCCATTGTTCTGGTTTGATGATCTGGATGTTTACTTTTTCTTTTGTTGGGTTTTTTACTGCAGAAATGAATTTCCATACTTCAGAGCTCTGCCTACCTCCTACGTGTGTATTTATATCGTGGCATTTGCGCTCAAACATTTCATTTTTTTCTGTGCGTATCAAACTTCTTAGCTGTCTTCTGGTTTCCCTGTATATTTCTAGGTCTCTTTGCTCTTTAGTACTGAGCCATTTCAAGTATGTGCGTTTTTTCTCTTTGACGATTTCCTGTATTTTCTCCGTCCACCACATCTTCCTGTTATTTCTATTATCTTGGTATCCAACAGCTTCGTTGCTTGCTTCCTTCAAGCTTTTTATTATGTTTGTATATATCTCTTCAAATGAGTGATTTACGTTAATTAATTTTTGATCTAATCGGTTCTGATACAATCTTTGAGTACTTTCGATTTCTAGGCTTCTAAAATTGTATTTTTGATTGTCTTCGATGCACTCTAGGTTTTCATTTTCTCTAGTACTTTCGTCCTTATTTGTTTTTCTTAAAGGGAATAATATTTTTGCTTTTACCAGATGGTGGTCAGATCCACAGGTAACACCACGAAGTGCTCGCCACCACCACCACCACTTTAATTGCGAGTGTTGTCCAGCTATAGCATAATCAATCCAGGTATATCGATGAATATCCTTATGTTTAAAAAAACCATTATTTATTTTTAGGTTGTGGATTTCACACAATTGCATCAGTCTTAAGACATTATCATTTGTTACTTCCTCTCCAAATGGTCCTATCACTTTGTTCTGGGTTTGTCTACCAGTTCGGCTATTAAAATCGCCAAGCATAATTATTTCTCTGGTATTACCGATTTTGGTGATAGTCTCATCCAGTTGGTCAAAGAACATTTGTTTTGTAGCTACTCTTTCGTCATCTGATGGTGCGTAGACTGCTATTATGCTTATATTATGTTATAGGTGGACAACACTCGCAATTAAAGTGGTATGATGTGCGAGCACTTCGTGGTGTTACCTGTGGATCTGACCACCATCTGGTAAAAGCAAAAATATTATTCCCTTTAAGAAAAACAAAAAAGGACGAAACTATTAGAGAAAATGAAAACCTAGAGTGCATCGAAGACGATCAAAAATACAATTTTAGAAGTCTAGAAATCGAAAATACTCAAAGATTGTATCAGAACCGATTAGATCAAAAATTAATTAACACAAATCACTCATTTGAAGAGATATATACAAACATAATAAAAAGCTTGAAGGAAGCAAGCAACGAAGCTGTTGAATACCAAGATAATAGAAATAACAGGAAGATGTGGTGGACGGAGAAAATAAAGGAAATGGTCAAAGAGAAAAAACGCACATACTTGAAATGGCTCAGTACTAAAGAGCAAAGAGACCTAGAAATCTACAGGGAAACCAGAAGACAGCTAAGAAATTTGATACGCACAGAAAAAATGAAATGTTCGAGCGCAAGTGCCACGGCATAAATACACACGTAGGAGGTAGACAGAGTTCTGAAGTATGGAAATTTATTTCTACTGTAAAAAACCCAACAAAAGAAAAAGCAAACATCCAGATAATCAAACCAGAACAATGGACAGAACACTACAAGGGACTGGTGCAGGAGACGAGACCCGAATATCTAACAGCCTCTCCGAGGAGAGACATAGAAGTACATGGAGAGGAAGTAATCATCGAAAAAGAAATGATAAAGAATAGTATAAAAAAGCTTAAAGCCGGAAAAGCTAGCGGACCTGGGGGAATATATGCTGAAATGCTCAAATATGGATCAGAGAAACTATTCGAAAATCTCACATATATGATATGGCGTGTATGATAATGATTGGAAAATTGCATTCATATCCTCAATACATAAAAAAGGAAACAAGCTGGATTGTAACAATTACAGAGGAATTTCAGTCACCAGCACTCTAAGTAGATTGTACGGTAGGATTCTTAGAGATCTAATAGAGAATGATTTTCATGAACAAGAAGAAGAAGAGCAAAGTGGGTTTCGTGCAGGCAGATCTTGTAGTGATAATGTTTTTTGTCTTAAACAAGTAATTGAGAAAAGAAGCGCCAGAAATATAGAGACTCATGTTACCTTTGTGGACCTACAAAAAGCATATGATACCGTTCCAGTAGAAAAATTATGGACGGGTCAAAATCTAAAATTAAAATTGGAAATCGACTTTCAAAAGAATTCCTGGTCCCAAAAGGCTTAAGACAGGGATGTTGTATCTCTCCAACTCTTTTTAAAATATATATCGCGGTGGCTCTAAAAAACTGGAAACGTAAAGTGCACGGCATGGGAATACAACTTAACGACCGATTTACTATATACACACTACAGTTTGCTGACGACCAAGTAATTGTAGCTAATGATAAAGAAGACATGGAGTATATGATGAGAAAGTTAACGGAAGAATACCAAAAGTGGGGACTAACAGTGAACGTGGACAAGACACAGTACTTATGTATTGGAAACGAATCCAGTGAGTTAGAACTAGACAATGGACAAACAATATCTCCATGCAATGAGTATGTATACTTGGGTGTCACATTTGATAAGACAGGAACAGACTGTAAAGAATTGGAAAAAAGAATAGTAAAAGCAAAAAAGGTTATTGGATGTCTTAACAGTATTTTATGGAGCAGAGAGATAAAAAAGAATGTAAAATTTAACATATATGAAACAATGGTAAAAAGCACGCTGTTGTATGGAATAGAGACTTGTCGCGTAACAGAAAAATACAAAACAAAAATGGAAAGTGTCGAAATGGATGCAATAAGAAGATCATGAGAATATCGAGATTAGATCACATAAGAATTGAGATCATGAAAGAAAGAATGGGAATCGAGGGAAGCATAACGGATGACATCACTAAAAGGCAATTGATATGGTACGGCCATGTACAACGGATGAACGACGAAAGATTACCAAAACAGGTCCTAGAGTGGCAACCAGTAGGGCGCAGAAAAAGAGGACGTCCTAAACTACAAAGGCAACAGTCAATCCAAAGATCAATGAGTCAAAAGAATCTGACAGAAGATGATTGTCAGGATCGAAGGAGGTGGAGAATAGGCGTCGGACAACGTAGAAAAACGTTCTAAACCGACATAGTAGTAGTACGAAGACACGCATTTTAAAACTGATTTTGATATAATGTAGTGTGAAAATGTAAGTGAATGTTTCTGAAGAAGGTCTTTGGACCCAAACGTCAATAAATGTCAATCCATATTTGCTAGTTTTATTAGAACCACATCCCCAAGAAACCAACAAAACTAGAAATATAAAATATATGGTTCAAGAAAATAGAAAAGTTTATATATATAGATATCCGCTGATCGTTGTGACATCCAGGCGTAAAAAATTTAGAAATCTTGTGACATCTTTCAACGCCGTGACATCCAAATTCGGATGTCACAACGTTTTTCCATGTTTTTGGTACAGTCCTGATGGGGAGGGCCCGGGTGTACCTAAATTAAATGGATGTCATAGCATAGCATGAATCTGATGAAGAATACAGCAAAATTTTTAAAAAATTTTGACGCCAAAATTTCCGTGTATATTGGCGCGAGTATATTCAAGAATCGATCCAATTGATATTCATCACTCTGTGACATCCAATGTATATTTTCATCTTCATTGCACGCACTTGTAACATCCGTCAAAGCGACAACCTTGCATTATGCCTATTTATTAATTAAATTTGGTTTATTTTTTATTTTGGGGCGGCTGTTGCTATGTGGTCCAGCGATTCACTTGACTTGCATCTTTGTAAAAATATTTAACAATGTTAGCATAATAAATAATGTTAGCTAGCTTATTGGGAACATAAATATAAAATATAAATAAATATATCTTCATGTACCTCAGAGCAAAAGTGAATTAACTAACGGACTTGGATAGGGACTTGATACTATTTGTGAATTGCTATCTCCGTCCTCCTTTTTACCACGTAGTTAAAGTCAGATGAGTAAAAAGAGCGCTAAATTTTAATCTAGCTACGTCAAAACGTACTGATTTATAATAGTATATTTTTAACTCTATTCAGTGATTTTTTTACAAAAACAAATCTGCTGAATTAAATTAGAATTCTTATAAATCAATCAATACATATATACCGGGTGGGCCAAAAAAAAACCGCACAATTTTTTTTTTCATTATAACTTTTGAACTATACCATCGATTTTAATGGGACAAACTGCGCTTGGCAGATAATTAATCAGAGTTTTGACTAATTGTAATTATTTGTCAGCGATCTCAAAATCCAAGATGGCGGAGAATATTAAAATGTACCCTTTAAAGATGCTGAAGAAGGTCTTTGGACCGAAACGTCAATAAATGTCAATCCATATTTGCTAGTTTTATCAAGAAACCAACAAAACTAAATATATATATATATATATATATATATATATATATATATATATATATATATATATAATCTGGTTGTTACGAACATATTGATTTAGCCAGGCTTTGACGTTTTTTGTTCGTAGTTGTTTTGACTGTTTTATGTCAAACAAATTACGACCGAGCTTTTTACAAAACAAATTACCGTTTTTGCAACTAAATCAATATCTGCTCATATTATAATATGACTTTGGATTCTCTTTTGTGTTTTGGTTCATTGAATCTTTATTTATTAATTAAATTCCTAATTTAATCTAATCCAATCTAATCATTTAAAAGATCTCAGCGTTTTATCATACACATATAGAGCGGCACACTGCATGTACAAAGTGAAACAATAATATTTTAAGGCTACTTTACTTAGATTTTACCGCAAAATTTGGTTTACCATATCTATGACGCGGTGTCACTTATATAGATCCTCAACTAGAGGTACCTATATTTTAAAACTATCTTATGAAGACGTCTCAGAATTGCTGGAGTCTTTACTTTCTGTTTCACCTAAATATAGTAGCCTACTATTACCGAGTTTTTTGGTAACATTTTTATTCAAAGTAAATTCGTAACATGTCTTGTTTTCCAAAAAACTTTTTGTGTACAAAAGACCTATTTCTAACTTACGGGGTTTGGCACGCGGTAACCGGTAGTGGCACAAGCCCCATCTCGATTAGACTATCTAAACTAATTTTGTTCCGGTATTGGTGTATCAAACTTCATTCAATTTTGAATTGTTTTGTGTGATTTAAGTGGTTTTGAATATTTTTGAGATGTGCCACTATTATCGCCGGTGAACGACATGTACTACGCTTATGAGACTTTAAACAACACAACTCGCTTCATGGCAGATTGCTTGGCCCTGCTTTGGTGTTTTAAATTAGGTTTTGTGTATTTGTCGCTCACGGAAAATAACAAGAAAACCTTATTTTTACCCGTTAGTCATAAAAACTATCAAGTACTAAAATTAACATGCGTTAACCTATCATTGTTTTCATTACTTTCAGATCTAAAGCGCAAAATGTTTCACACAGTCAAAATGAAGATGTTGAAGAAATGAGCTTGTTTAAATGTCACCACTGTAATTTCAAAACCAAGTACAACAGGAGTTTAAAAAGACATGTGCTGCAGCACCAAAATGTGGATAAAATCAGGTGGTTTAAATGCAGTCAGTGTGAGTTTAAAGCTTTACACGAGGGCAATATGAAAAGACACTTGGTGCAGCACCAAAGTTTAGATCAAATCAATTGGTTTAAATGCAACCAGTGTAATTACAAGGCCAAACGGAAGCCTGCTTTGCAATTGCATTTGCTGCAGCATAAAGGGGAAGATGAAATACATTGGTTTAAATGCAACCATTGTGAGTACAAAACCAAAACGAAGCACGCTTTAAAGACACATTTAATAAAGCATGAAAGTGCAGATAAAATCAATTGGTTTAAATGCAACCACTGTGATTATAAATCGAAATGGAAGTACGCTTTAAAGACACATTTAATAAAGCACCAAAGTGCTGATAAAATCATTTGGTTTAAATGCAACGAGTGTGATCATAAATCCAAAAGGAAGAAGGATTTAAAGACCCATTTAATAAAGCACCAAAGTGCAGATGAAATCATTTGGTTTAAATGCAACGAGTGTGATTATAAAACCAAGCACAAGTCTGTTTTGAAAATTCATTTGCTGCAGCACCGAAGTCCAAATGAAATCAATTGGTTTAAATGCAGGCAGTGTGATTACAAGGCCAAACAAAGGTCCAATTTAAACATACATTTGCTGCAGCATAAAGGAAAATATGAAATAAATTGGTTTAAATGCAACCAATGTGATTACAAAACCAAAAGGAAGCACGCTTTAAAGACACATTTAATAAAGCACCAAAGTGCAATGGAAGAACGATTTAACGACACATTTAATATATGAGAGTAAATTTGTAGGGTATTTTAAGAAAAAGCTGCAAAAAGGGTATATTTTTTACATTTGGCATGGTAGTAGCTAACACCAAAAGCTAAATTTTCATTCGAGGATCCCCTACTTTTCGGCATCAGAATCCAAGATGGCGGCTGCCAAAGTTAAGAAAAAAAAAGAATTCCCTGTTTTAAAAGGAATTATATTAATTTTGATAAATTTACTTTAAGTGGGACCTACTCAATTAAAAATGTAAAAAAAATTACACCCGTCACTTTAAAACCAAATGGCGGCTATATTTAAAAAAAATCGTTTTTCTTCGATGTTTTTTTATTTTTTGTGCGATATTTATTTTTAATACCTCGTATTAAAGCTACTGACCAGTTCTTAAAACATATTGAAAAATAATAATAAGTTTCCCAGCCGACACAGATGGCGATATACAGGATTCGTCAGCGATCGTTTGGGCATTGAAAAATATGTGAATTAAAGATCGCTATTTAAATAAATGTTACTAAGAGAGATAAATACTTTAGCGCTGTTGTCAAGTTAGGAATTCAAGAAAATGGTTTTCTTTTCGCGATCTAATGACGTTACTCTTACCGGATAAGTAGGCCAAAGACGGCGATGCATCTTAGGTTAGATTGTCATTTACCTTTCGAGTTTTTTCTAGTGCGGTTAAAAATTTGGTGCGTTTCAAAAATGAATACACCGTATACTAAGAAAGAGAAAATTTCTATTGTGTTATCGTACACGGTAGGCCGTAATGCTCATGAAGTCATTGGGCGTTTTGTGCATGAGTTTCCTAATCGACCGGTTCCTGTTCGTCAAACAATCTACAACATTTTTCACAATTTTAGAACACATGGGTGCATAAATGGTTGTAGACAATGTTATAACGAAGGCGACGTACCACCCCGTCCTGTTTCTTCTGAGATGGTAGAACGGGATGAATTGGTATGTGCTAACGTTGAGGCTCATGAACCGTGCTCGACTAGGAAAATATCCGAGGAGGTGGGCGTTGAAAATCATACCTGCCAAAGAATTTTGAGAAGGTACCGTTACAAATCCTACAAGGTGAAGTGCTCGTCGTATGCAGTTTTGTGAAACTATGAGGGAAAAAATAGACAGGGATGAAAATTTCCTGCAAAATGTCCTTTTTAGCGACGAAAAAACTTTTTTCCTTCATAAAAGACACAATTCTTAAAATACAAAGTACTGTTCACGAGAAAACAAACACCTTGAGGCAACTGTGAGGACACAACACCCTCAAAAATTAAATGTGTGGACTGGGATTATTGGTGACCACATAATTGGACCTGTTTTTATCGATGGTAATTTGAACGCCCAAAAATATCTTGTTCTCCTTCAGCAACAGGTTATACCTAGGCTGCAGGAGCTCAACATTAATTTGGAAGCAACTGGTTGTCCTTCACATAATTCCCAGTTAGTGTCAAATTACCTCCGGGAAATATTTCAAGAACGGGGTTATATCCACTTATGGAAATATCCCTTGGCCAGCGAGGTCTCCTGACTTAGCGCCCAATGATTTTTTTTGTGGGGTAGATGGGAAGGTGTGATTTTTACCTTTCCGGATTTAAGGCCCTTAAATCTTGGTGAGTTAAGTAACAAAATCCGGAATGCAGCTAACTCAACTACCCCTCAAATGTTAGCAAACACCCGCCAAGAATTTTATGATCGGCCAGGTTATTGCGAGGCTCAACATGGAGGACGATTTGAGCATCTAATAAATAAAAAGTAGAGCTTAAACTGTATTGAAACCTGCTTCGTAGGGTTTACTGGTGTTTCATTTTTGAAATTATTAATTTAAGAAAAAAAAAGTTATAAAATTCTTAAAACCTCTCGATTTTAATTGCTGTAGCGCCATCTCTTATCAAATCAAATCAAATCAAATCAAGCTTTATTGTCTTATATAAAGTATAAAACTTTGTAGACAAAGCAAATACATAACTAATAATAATAATAGAAAAAATCATTTAAAAAATATAAAATATATAAATCCATCCAATAAGTGGTTTAATTATGTTGTTTGATTATATATATATATATATATATATATATATATATATATATATATATATATATATTTTTTTTTTTTTTTTTAATTTACTTGTTTTTTTTTATAATAATTGAGAATTTTAAGTTTAAAATTATTCCTTAATTGTAACTCTGATCAAGAAATTCGTTAATTGAATAAAAATATTTCTAAATATGTTATAGTTATTATTAAGTTTTATATTGTTTGGCAAATTATTATACAATTTTATACCGTTATAAATTATGGATTTTTTAAATAAAAATGAATGTGGTATAGGTAATGTAAGATTATTAACTTGTCTCGTTGAATAAGTATTTTGGTTTATTTCAAAGTAATTTAGATGTTTATTTATCAGACAAATTGTTTCAAGAATATATAAACAAGGAAGAGTCAAAATATTATTTTTGATAAACAAGTCTTTGCAGTGATATCTAGAATTTACATTGCATAAATACCTAATTGCTCTTTTTTGAAGAATAAACACTGATCTAAATAAATACATTGAACATGTACCCCAGAAAGGAATACCATATAGTAAGTTTGATTCAATTAAAGAAAAGTATACATTTCTGCCTATTGATTTACCTAATTCATTTGTAATAATTTTTACACAATAACAACCCGAACTTATTTTTTTATTTAAATTATGAATATGGTTTTGAAATTTTAAATTTTCGTCTATGTTAAGTCCTAAAAATTTTATATTATCTGTAGTATTAATTTTATTATTATTTATATTTATAATTTGTTGAGATATTTCTTTAAAACCAATTACATATGTTTTTGAAAAATTAAGGGATAGTTGGTTTGATTCAAACCAAGTTTTTATACAAATAATATCATTTTTTATATTATTCCAGAGAACATCTATATTTTTCCAAAGAATAGTAGTATCATCTGCAAATATTGTAAAATAACCAGAAATTTTAATATTTAGTAAATCATTAATGTAAATTAAAAAAAGTATTGGTCCTAGTACTGAACCTTGAGGAACACCACATTGAATATTATTTTTATTTGAATTTAAATTGTTTATTGACACAAATTGAAGGCGATTAGATAAGTATGATTTAAACCAACCTAAAGCGTTGTTTCTTATTCCATAAATAAATAATTTTTTAAGAAGTATTTCATGATTAACACAATCAAAAGCTTTAGAAATATCACAAAAAATTGCAGCCCCATGTTCGTTATCATTAATACTGTTTAATAATTGTTTCATAAAAAAGAATATTGCATCATTTGTATTTTTATTTCTCTGAAAACCAAATTGATTAATATTAATCATATTATTTTCACAAAAATATAATTCTAAAAGCGATTTGATAAGTTTTTCTATTAATTTTGAAAGAGTTGATAAAAGAGATATTGGCCTAAAATTAGATGGTGTATTTTTATCACCTCCTTTATATATTGGAATTATTTTAGCAAGTTTAAGGCAAGAAGGAAAATACCCCAATAAAAATGAATGATTTATAGCTTCAGATAATGTTTTAATTGCAATAAAAGGTAATTCTTTTAGTATATTTAAGGAAATACCATCTATGCCAGTAGAAGATTTATTTTTTATTAAATTTAAAGTATATTTAATTTCATCAGGATTTGTTTCATATAATATAAACGCATTAGTTATGTTGATATCGTTAAGGTATGAAATGGGATCAACATTACAGCTAATTTTTTTAGTAATATTTTCTGCAACAGAGCAATAAAAATCATTCAAATCATTTGGTAATAAATCAGTATTTATGTCAGTTGAAAGTTTATTTCGATTAGTAAATTCATTGACAACAGACCAACATTCTTTTTGGAAATTTGTTGAGTTATTGATACGATTTTCATAAAACTTCCTTTTTGCATGATGTATTACTTTACGGTATGTTTTCTTATATATTTTAAAATAGTTTATTACGAAGTCAGTATTAGGATAAAATTTTGTTAAGGTATGAAGAAAACGTAAATTTTTTGAAGATAAACGAATACCAGACGTAATCCAGTTTTTTCTTTTTGGTTTATTTTTAACATGTTGAAGAGGAAAGCTTTTATCCACAATTTTACAAAGATTATCATGAAAATCATTAAGTGGGTCATTCGAATTATTAATGAAGTTCCATTGAAAATTTTGACAGTGGAGTTTAAAGTTATTAAAATTTCTTTTGCTAAATATTCTTTTTTTTAATGTTATTTTCTTTTTTGACAAGGTCAATTTTGATAGGGCATATTGCAAAAATATAGCTATGGTCAGAGAAACCTGGGTCCGAGATCTCATAACTAAGATCATCAAGAAAATTTGTACAAATATAGTCTATTGTTGTTGATGAATTAGAGGTTGTTCTAGTTGGAGAGCTAATATGCATTTTAATATTAAATGAAGATAATAAATATTGAAGTATTAATGTAAAATTATTATTTTTATCTAAATAATCTATATTTAAATCTCCAGTTAAAAGAATTTTACTTTTTGAAGGAAATTTATATAATAAACTTTCCAAATTTTTGATAAAATTATTAATTATGTTAGTATTGTTTTCTGGAGTACGGTATAAGCAGATAATGTATAAATTATTTTTTTTTGAAAAAATAATTGTAAATTCAAATTCTTTTTCAATTAACATGTTGTTATATTTGTCAAATGTTACAAATTCCAGAGTTTCAAAAATATATCTATTAATCAATGCAATAGTTCCTCCTCCTCTGGAGTTTGTTCTACAAAATTTTGATACTATAACATATTCAGGTAAGTACAAGGGTTCATCACTATTTAGCCAGTGTTCAGTAAGGAGTAATATACCAGGATATTTAAGATTATTTAATAAAACTGTTAATTGGTTTGTTTTATTTCTTATTGATTGAATATTTAAATAAAAAATACTAATTAATTGATCAGAGTTTAGACTAAAAAAGACTTGTAAATAGTGGGTCTGTTTATTTCTTCTAAATTGGCAGTTTTTTTTGAAAACAAATTAGTTTCAAAATTGGTAAACGTTAAAGTTTTTAAAACAATATTATTGTATTTTAAATTACTTTTAATACGATCAGCCAAATGTTTATAAAAATTATATCTTGAATTAAAATCAAACATATTAATAATTTGAATAGATATGTTTCTGTTTTGAAACATAAATTGGTTAATAAAAGGAATTATGTTAAAATAAAATGATTTTTTCTTTACACAAATAATAAGATTAGTTATTTTACCTATGTTTAACAAATTTTTTAAATACCTTGGTGGTGAGGTTAGGCCTTCTGTAGAAAATAAAATATACCGAAGGACCACTCGAGATAGCTCGAGAAAAACGTGGGGGAGTTAAGAGGGACTGTATCTTTCCACAGGGCTCCAACAGGGAAAAAAGAGCCTAAAAACTTAAATACTAAAAATAGCGCAGCAATGAAAAATTATCAAGAAACGACTTACCATTAGATGTCTTTTGTAGCTATTTGGCTGGCCAGCCCGATTATACGCGAAGTACCAGACTCTCCATTGGTCTATAGTTCAAAATGTTCCAAACACTAATATCTAATAAACTAAAGCGTAAAATTAATAGTTTCCACAATTTTAATATAAAATAATAGCGGTGCGGTGACTTTCCTTGCACGTGGCGCGTGGTTGAGTTTTCTGTCTTGTGTTCGCGCAGACAATCGGCGTTCTCGTCTGCTAGGCCGAATTTAGCCGCTTATCTCAAATCCTTCATTGCTGGAAGAAGCGCGCGAAGTTTAAATTTAAAATATGGAAAGATATAGCGTAAAGTAAATCAAAATAATATTCTAAAAACGCTTGTAAGCGTAGAAAATGTAACCCAAAAATATTTCAAAACTAAGAGAGATAGCTTCTCTAATTTTAAGTGAAAATTAGAGAATAGAATTATTTACAAAAATAAAAACAAGTTGGGAAACTTGTTCATTCGGCCCACCAAAATGAGCATCATTTTTCGGTAGGTGAATCTGAATCAATTGGAAGGGGGCAAAGCTTGACTAAAGGTCGTTTAAAGATACCGGACGCGGTACGAACATTTGCCACCCTAGCGTGCCCATCAGGCCCTTTAAAAATTTCAATAATGCGACCTACCCGCCGTTGAAGGGGCGGTGATAACTCGTCTTTGATAAGAACGAGGGTACCTATTTTTGGCTCTGCGCATGGTTCCAACCATTTATTTCGTACTTGAAGGGTATGTAAAAATTCTTGGCTCCAACGACGCCAAAAATCGGCTTGTATTCGTTGGACCAAGTTCCATCGCGATAACCGATTCTCAGGTTTACTTGAAAAATCTTCATCAGGAACAGAAACTAAAGGTCCATGTGTTAAAAAATGTCCCGGTGTAGATCGTTACAGTCGGTAGATTGCGGGGTCAAGGGGCGAGAATTTAAAATCGCCTCAATTTGACAAAGAACCGTGTACAACTCCTCATAACTTAGAATTTGCGAGCCAATGGTACGAATTAAGTGAGTTTTTACTGATTTTATCCCTGACTCCCAAAGACCGCCGAAGTGGGGAGCTGATGGAGGGATAAAACTCCAGGCGATAGCTTGTTGCGTGCAAGCATTTCTTGCAAGATCAAGCAATTCTTTGCTTGATTTAACGAAATTTGTGCCATTATCTGAAAAAAGTTTTTATGTAACCTCTTCGGGCAACAAAGCGACGTAGCGCAGCTAAAAAAGCGTCCGAAGTTAGATCTGACACTAACTCGAGATGTAAAGCTTTAGTATTTAGACAAATAAAAAGGCAGATATATGCTTTTTGTGTTTTTACACCTCTGTGTTTACTGAGAGTGATAAATATAGCACCACTAAAATCTACTCCACTAAAAGTAAAAGGCTTTTGTGGAATCAAGCGGTAGGACGGAATTTGTCCCATGATTTGCTCATAAGAATGCGGTTTGACGCGAAAGCAACGAACACATTTGGATAAAACCGTTTTAATTAAGCGTTTGGCAGATAAAATCCAAAAAATTTGACTAATGAGATATTGGACTGTTTGCACTCCAACATGCAAATATTTTTTGTGCATATATTCAATAAAAATATAAGAAAGTCTACTTTCCTTGGGTAAAAGAAGAGGATGTTTTTGTCCGTAAGAAATAGTCATGGCTTGTTGAATGCGTCCTCCAACTCTTATAAGACCATCTGGGTCTAAAAAGGGATTCAATTTTTGTATGGGTTTTATGCATTTTTTCTGGTTTTGAAGGTTAAGAATTACTTCAGAAAAGTATTTTTGTTGTTCGTGCTTAGCCAAACATTTTAAAGCGTTAAAGAGATCGATATAATCTATATTTGTCTTTTTTCTGAAGTCTGCGGATAGTCTACAATTATTTATGAATCGCAAACTGCGGGCTAAAAGTAGTTGAATAGCGTAAAAATCGGATTTATTATTTAAAAGCGAATCTAAAAAATTTTCAGTTATTCGGTCACAAGAAATCAGAGCAACATTTTTTCGTTCCTCAGTCTCTAAACTGTCATTTATTTTGACTTGCGGGGTTTTTGTTGGCCATTTATCAAAAGATTCTTGTAAAAAACTAGGGGCGGCCCACCATAGGGGATGATTTAAAAGCTCACTCGGCGAGCAGCCGCGGCTGGCTACATCGGCACTATTGAGAAAGGTGGGGGTATATAACCAACATTCTGGATTAATATTATCTTGGATAAGACTAACACGATTTGCGACAAAAGTTTTCCATTTACTTGGATGGGATTTTATCCAGGGTAAAACAACCATTGCGTCCGAAAAAGCGTAAATATTATTTATTGTGAACCTTTTTATGAATATCATATGTGTATTTTAAGACCTCAGATAAAAGAGTAGCGGCTAGAAGTTCTATTCTCGGAATACTAACAAATTTTTTAAGTGGAGCGATGCGACTTTTCGCAAGAACAAAATATATGTGATATTTAGCGTTTCGTAAGACACGTAAGTATATTACGCATGCGTACCCTCGTTCACTCGCATCACAAAAACCACAGAGATCGATGGATTCGGCGTTGGTGATGTCAATGTGGCGGGGTAAACTAAATTTTTCTAAAACTTGAAATTCAGATTGATAGAGTGTCCACTGACGAACTATTTCTAAAGTAGGCGTGGCGTCCCAGGAAATACCAAGTAACCAAATTTGTTGAATCAAATATTTTAAAGTGAATGTTACTGGGGTAAGATACCCATGGGGGTCATAGCAGCGTGCTAAAAAAGAGAGAAGCGTCCTTTTAGTACAGCTTTGCTGATTAGGTAATATGTTAAATCGAAACTCGTCGTAGGAAGGATGCCAGCACAGGCCTAAGACCTTAGTGACGTCATCCGAATCGAGAGATAAAACTGCGGGGTTGACTAAGGAGGGATCTAAATGAGAGATCACTTCTGAGCGATTACTAGACCATTTGTGTAATTTCAAGCCAGCGTTTCCTAATAACTCCGTAAGCTCTTGCTGCAAATTTAACGCCTCTTGAACCGTTTTACATGAAGTAGTGACGTCATCAATATAGGTATCGTTAAGTATAACTTTAGCAGCGTGAGGGTAGTTATCATATTCGGACTCAGCTAAGTGCTGAAGGGTGCGTAAAGCGAGATATGGTGAACAGTTCACTCCGTAAGTGACAGTTCGTAGTTTAAAAACGGAAACTTTTTCATTAGGGTTAAACCGCCAAAATATTTTTTGGTATTTTTGATGATCAGGGTTGATATTTATACCACGATACATTTTTTGAATATCGCAGGTGAGCGTCACAGGGTTAAGGCGAAAATGTAATAATATTTGAATAATATCTTTTTGTAGTTTTGGACCCGATAATAATACTTGATTAAGCGAAATATGCGTAAAGGGGTCAGTAATACTCGCATTAAAAACTACCCTTGTCTTAGTAGTGATAGCTTCATTTTTAACAACAGCGAAATGTGGAATGAAATAGCTGTCTGAATCGTCTTCTTTTTCTGAGTCATAGTCCATATGACCCAATTCCAAATATTCATTCATAAATTTAGAATATTCACAATACAAGTTTTTATCGCGAAGCAGTTTTTTTTCTAAAGATAAGAAACGATTTAGCGCGACTTGTTTTATTGCGGGAAACTGTGGTGGATTTTCAAATGTGCGAAAGGGAAGGGAGACAGTATACCGGCCGTCTTGATTACGCGACACGCTCTGTTTAAAATAATTTTCACAAATTTCATCCTCTGGTTTCAAATGAGTTTTTTGGGGGACGCAGTCGGTTTCCCAAAATTTTGAAATTAATTGCGAAAGCGAGTCATTTTCATTTTGACAAAAAAGAGCATTAATTGGCGGGGTAGTAATTAAGGGTTGATTTATTTGTCCCATCAAAATATAGCCGAAAATAGTTCCCATAGCAAAGGGATGATTTGGATCATCGCTAGCGATTTTTTCACCCTGTATAATTAGTGGAAAGAGATCCATACCAATTAGTAAATTTACAGGCGAAGGGTTGTAAAAAGTGGGATCTGCTAAGGGTAAATTTTTTATAAAATGCCAATTTTCTGTATTTATTTTTACTGACGGTAAATCAGGACAAACTTTTTGCAAAATAATCGCTTGCGTAGACACAAAAATATCTGGTTTTTGAAAATTACAAATTTTAATAAAAATCGATCCTAGATCAGAAGTAAGAGAGTTGCCTCCAACCCCCTGTATATTTGAACATAAGGGTTGTCTTGGAAGGCCCAATTGTTGCGCTAATTTTTGAGAACAAAAAGTGTTTTGCGAACCGCTGTCTAACACGGCTCGAACGGTTTGAAAGTTACCGCGGACATCTTGAATTTTTACGAGGATAGTTGACAATAAAACTTGCGATTGCGCAGAAATAAAACCACAATGCGTGGGGTTAGAACCTGAAGGAGTTGCGATTGGTACTTGTGAATTAGAAGACGTCGAAGTAAAATTTTGATTATTTTGAGAAGAGGCACTTTGAGGGAACTTATTTTGAGTAGAGTAATTTTGAAGCGGACAACCAGTAGCCGGGGATCTAAAACTTTGCTGATTGGCCAAGTAACCACGTGGTGCACTACTTGGAGATGCGTTGGGAGAAATATTAGAGAGATTTTGTGAGAAATTCACGTTAGCATCAAAATGTGATCTATTTTGATTTTGAGAATTAGCGTAATTATAATTTCGCTCAAAATGAATTAATGAGTGATGTCTTTGATTACCAGGGCAATAGCGACATGAGCGTAGACTTTGACAAGTATTTGTTGAATGTATTGAGCTTAAACAATTTAAACATAGTTTTTTATTTTTAGCGTAAGCATAGCGTTCGTAGGCAGATTTACCTTTAAATGCGTGACATAAATATATTGAATGTGTGTTAGAATCACAAAAAGCGCATCTATCTTTAGAATGAGTATTTTCCGTACCAAGTAGCGTTTTTGTATAATAAGGCGAGGCGTTATTTTTATAAAACTGTTTATTATTTTTAAATCTATTTTTAGATTGGAGCGAATAAAGCGAATTACATTGACTTTCAAGGAAATTATAAATTTCTTGATATTTGGGCATTTCATTAGACCTAGAATTAGCTAGTTCAAAGCGCGAAAGTAGTACCTCAGGCAATTTATCTAGTAAAATGTTGGCGAGCGGAAAACACCATTGATCAGTGTCGTAATTTAGAGTTTTTAAAGCCTCAATGTTTTCTGAAAAAACATCAAGCAGCGTGCGCAGCGTTTCTGGATTGTCGTCTTTGAGAGCGGGAAAATTATACACGGAGCGCCAATAAGTTTGAGCCGATAAGCGGGGGTTATGATAGCGTTTTAGAAGCGTATTGTAAGCGATTATATAATTAGCGTCGGTTATTTGTAAGTGTTTAACTACGTTTAAAGGCGGTCCTTTTAGGTAGGACAGTAACAAATTAAATTTAGCGTTTGTAGGAATACTAGGATTATTGTGTACAGAACTATTGTACATATCTAGAAAGGTTGGAAACTTAGTGATGTCGCCATGAAATTCGACAATGCGCAGTCTTGGCATTAAAGACGCCATAAAGCGGTCTGGATCAGAAGAATTTGAAATTTGCGTTAAGTTTTGAGGTTGAGGAGCTTCAATTTTCACCTCAAATAGTTGTTTTTGAATTCTTTTAATATCATAGAAGCTGTCGTCAAACTCAGTAAGGCGTTCATTTTCTTCTTCCAGTCTCTCCGGACTTGCCGAATAAGCCTCTATTATTTGATTCTGATAAATAAAAAATGTTTCTTTCATTTCATCAAGGTCGATATGTCGAACCTGTAAACATGGTTTTTTTGTATCATCCGTTAGGCATGCATTAGCTAAGTTATGAAGAGTATTAATGCGATTATGTTGCACATTACGGAGTGCTTCTAACTTCTTAAGTTGCGTACTCATTGTGATGTTTTTAAAAAACTCCGTTAAAACAGGTGAACGATTAGTTTCCGAAATTTTTAATATTTAAAAATTAAAAGCGTTTAAAAGAAAAGAAAATAGGCGATAAAAAATGTAAACAAGTCTCATTTACCTCTCTAATATCGTGGTGTTGGAAACTTTTCCTACGTGCAGGCGCCAAGCCAAAAAGAGGTAGGAAATGCGCGAAAACAATGCGCGTTCGGTACTTTTTTACTTGTTATTTTTACTGCTAGCACAGCAAAAAGATCAAGGTCATGCGTATTTATTAAAAATTTTATTTTTAACAAAATGCGATTTAGACTTTAATTTTTCCCGGGGTCCTGTTATCAGGCTCGAACCTGGACCAAATGGTGAGGTTAGGCCTTCTGTAGAAAATAAAATATACCGAAGGACCACTCGAGATAGCTCGAGAAAAACGTGGGGGAGTTAAGAGGGACTGTATCTTTCCACAGGGCTCCAACAGGGAAAAAAGAGCCTAAAAACTTAAATACTAAAAATAGCGCAGCAATGAAAAATTATCAAGAAACGACTTACCATTAGATGTCTTTTGTAGCTATTTGGCTGGCCAGCCCGATTATACGCGAAGTACCAGACTCTCCATTGGTCTATAGTTCAAAATGTTCCAAACACTAATATCTAATAAACTAAAGCGTAAAATTAATAGTTTCCACAATTTTAATATAAAATAATAGCGGTGCGGTGACTTTCCTTGCACGTGGCGCGTGGTTGAGTTTTCTGTCTTGTGTTCGCGCAGACAATCGGCGTTCTCGTCTGCTAGGCCGAATTTAGCCGCTTATCTCAAATCCTTCATTGCTGGAAGAAGCGCGCGAAGTTTAAATTTAAAATATGGAAAGATATAGCGTAAAGTAAATCAAAATAATATTCTAAAAACGCTTGTAAGCGTAGAAAATGTAACCCAAAAATATTTAAAAACTAAGAGAGATAGCTTCTCTAATTTTAAGTGAAAATTAGAGAATAGAATTATTTACAAAAATAAAAACAAGTTGGGAAACTTGTTCACTTGGTTTGTTAATTATTTCTTCTGTGTCCCTATTGAGGAACAAAATTAGATGGTCTGTAGATTTAAGTTCTTTATAAGTATCTGCTGTTCTGGATATTAGTTTTGAGATAGGCAAATTCGGTGTTAAGTATGATTCGATACTGAATTTTCCAATTTCCATAATTTCTTGAAGTTTGGTTGCACATCCTCTTCCAAAATGATCTCCGATAATTTTTATTTTTGGTGAGTTATCAGTTTTATAAATATTTGATTTATTGGGTTGTTGATGTGGTGTAGAGTTATAATTTTGTAGTATATGTTGTTGGGCAGAATTTTGATTTAAAGATAATTCTTTATCTATTTTTTTCGGAATAGTTTTTTGATTATTTTTTTTCTTTTTCAACCTTTGAAATGTAGATATTGTCTTTTCTTTTGATAATAAAGTAAGAGGGTCTTTAGAGTTATATAACAAGGTGTCTTTATCTAATTTGTTGTTTTTCATATTAGCAATAGTTAGTTCTTTTTGAATTATATTGAGACTCGGTTGGCTTTGTTTGTTACTGTCTTTTAAAGTTTTTATTTCCCTCTTGAGAATACAAATTTCTTCTTGTAATTTTGGAATGGATTGTAAGGAATTCGTACACTTAGAACAGAGGAAAATCATTTTTCGATTTTTTAATGTGATTGTTTTATATTCAGTATTAGATATTTTTGAACAGTTTTTACAAATAATAATTTTGCAAAGGTCACATTCAGTACCAAAAGTTTGTCCCGGTTTAGGGTTTGAAAGATATATAAAGCTTTGCTTACATTCTGAACATTTGAATACATTACTGTTATATTCTTGTTTCGAATCAAATGTTAAATTATTTCCTTCTAATGTAGAGTTTGATGAATCATACATTTGACTTATTGAATCTTGCAATTTTTGATGAGTTTTTTTAATATGAATTTTTAAACCATTTGAATTCTTAAAATATTTTAAACAAGTTTGGCATTGGTTTTCTGCGGTCGTATCGTTTGAGACCTCATTTAAAAGATCAAAATGACCCTGATCCGGATTCCCAGAAAACAAAAGATGGATTGTTTTAGAAAATTTATTATGAAGAATGTCTGTTGGTTTATCAAAATTAAAGATTTCATCGTTACATTGATTTTGAATTTTGTAAATGAAAAAATTTAGTTCGTATGTCTCTGAAAGAGCAGTGCATTCGATTGCCGTACCATATGTTCCATTTGTACCCATTTTTTGTAAATAAACAATTTTACAAATTTGATTTGTTAAAAAATTTTGAAAATTATTCCAATTTTGATCAATATATAGGACTGCTTTGTTTCTTATTTCATATTGTTTATCTTCGGAATTAAATAAAAATTTACTTACAGATCTAAAAAGACAGTTTCCATCTCCTAAAATTGTATTTCTTTTGAATTTCATAGTTTTTTGTTTGATAACATAATTTTCCAAAAACTAAACTACAAATTTATATATTCACCTAATAAGGGACTTCGATTCTTTGTATTAATATAGTTTTGTAAAAATATCTGGCCTGGTTTTATTGTAAAAAATGGTAAAATAGTGTATAAATTTTTTAAACTTGTTTTGACAATATTATTATCATTTGAACTGTATGACTAATAATCAATACTGCGAATCCGTACAAGTAGAACTTTCTAACATGCAGGCAGGTGGCACCACAAAAAACACTTGAGCTAGGGTCACTGCATCACGAAGACGTAGTGTCTTCTTAGGGTAGCGACACGACAACTAAATATTTTTGGTTATATGACAAATCTGACACTGCCAGGAGCTTTTTTGTGTTCAAAAACATAAAATGGATTATAAATGTTATGTATAAAGAACTGTCCATCACACCCGGTATGTATATTTAGACTGTCCAAATAAACAAACCATTAAAATAATGCTTTTTCAGATTATCGAATATAAAAACTAAGTTTTTTATGATTTTAATATTAATTAGGTTCGGTGAAACCAAAAACCAGACATGTTTTATATAATAAAATATAGAAAACTATTATGTTGGGTTTGTTTCATTTAATAAATTTCTTTATGCACTCCATGGAATAAAAGTGTACGTTTAATCCCTTTTTTCTGGGACTATTGTAGTATTTTTTATCCCCAGTGATTAAAAGTAACTTCTTTAAGACTATAATGGCCAAATATAGGTGTTTTGGATTATTTTATTTTATAAGAATACAAAAAGCTATTAAGATACACGATAACGGTTCTTCTGTTGCTAAGTTTACTGTACTTTGCTGATGACTTGGTTGGTTTCAATAATTATTGTGTCTTTTGCCATAAAATATTGCCTACTTATAAACGAAGCATTTAACTTTCAAGATTTCTCCAGGATGTAAATCAAATACCTCTTCGGTGAAATTTTCATTTTCGGTACTCTGAAGGCTGCTTTTTTCGGTGGCTTTTTTAATGTCCATCTCAAATTAGGAATAGGCTGTAATCTTTGGTCCATGTTTGTTCCATCTTAAAGAAATTTAATTTGAACTTTTTCTTGGCTAAACCTATTTAGTTTGTTATGAAATAAATATTATTTTTTCCACATTTTTTTTATTTGTTAGCGTCTGACTGATTTTTGTTTAATATCATGCTATAGCAACGCGTTCATAGCCAACCAAATAAACGACAACTATCACTGCCCACTGTATTATTTAATACCGGGGGTTGTCTTGCCAACCCTAGAGTACCGGTTAGTGGTTTAATAATTATTTATTTTATGATTATTATTACTTTTAGTATACTGGGTGTCATAACTTAGGGGCCATAATGCAGCAGGTGATACAGGAGGTTATTTCCGAGAAAAAAGTCTATATAACATGGGGGCAAAAGAAAGGAAAATCTGTCACAGACAGCTGAATACTCAGCTAATTGTGATTCAAAAATGTGGTATTCCTTTTTTTGATAAAATTACAAGTTGAGGAGATACCGGCTGTCAAAATAACCTCCAAAAATTTATAAAAAATAATAAAAAAAAAATTTTTTTGCTTAGTTATTCTTTTAAAAAATATCAATAATATTTTATTATTATGTCCCGCTAGAGATTTGTTATTATCAACAAAAATATAAAAAAAACATTGCATTTAATATGACATTTATAAAAGTTTATACCAAAAAAATAGTTTTCTGTAAAAAAAATTGACCTACAAATTTTTTCCAAAATAATTTTTATTTGATTTTATTGCTCTTGTTCTAGTACACGACTTTACCCAACTTCATATTTTTACAGAGTTTTTTTGAAAAGTTATCATCAAAAAACTTGCTTACTTTGATGTATCTGTATCTCGACAAAGAAAGAGGAAGTTTTTGTCAGACTATGGCATTAAGATCCTTTTTAGTTACTTAGCAAATTATAGCCGTCCTTTCCGTCGGGCTTGAAAATTCTCCCTGCGGAATTAAAAGTAAACACTGTAGTGTCCAGGTTTATAATATGCCTACAATTATTTTATTACGGTGTAAAAGGTTGAAAGTACAAAAGGTCGAAAACATCAGGGCACAAAGAGCCGAAAATACAAAAGATCGAAAGTACAAAAGGTCGAAAAACAAAAAGCCGAAACTACAAGAGGTCGAAAACACAGAAGCTCGAAAGTTCAAAATGACGAAAACACAAAAGCCCGAAAATACAAAAAGTCAAAAAACTCTAAACATTCCGAAGTTATCCTACATAAATGTAAATGAATTGTCCAAACATTGCGTGTGGGTACTCTAATTATTCCGAGGTAAGTTGAAGAGTCGTCCATGGAAATTCCGAGGCAGGTCACGTGGGTTGTCGCTACCCATGGAGACGCCAGGCTTCCAGGATGCAGTGACCCTACACTTGGGCGGCATTTAAGCGCGACTTTAATAATAGAGTAAGGTTATTGTGTAATTAAAAATTATTAAAAAATTGATTTAATGTTCCCGGTTAAAGCTAAAATAACTAAATAAATAATAATGACTATTTGTTCGTCTTTTAAAAGTGAAAATCTTGCTGTGTTTGCTCCTGTTTAGTAATAAAAAACTATTAATGAATTTTGAGTCACAGCGGCAAACGCTCCTGAATACGCGCGTCTTTGGTCCCTTACTGACTTCTTGCTTTCCATAAGTTCATCCTTTTTTATACGCGTTTTAGAAATGCTAAACGTTCGATGTCGAGCACTGTATATGTTAAAAATAAAAGAGACCTTTATAACCTGTAGATCAAATAAAAAATTTAAAATTTTTTTTTTGGATTTCATCAATAGTAAGACAAATTTGGTAAAAATTTATAAAAAGTTACAATTTGACATCGAAAATTTTAAGATAGCGGCCGAAGTTCAGATAAAAAAGTTGTTTGACACAACTAGTATTGGGCAATCATCGGCAATTGACTAAAATAAGAAAACAAATTATAAAATATTACAAAACTTAAAAACTATACAATAAAAACTTACAAATGAATGAGTCTGACAAGCCGCTGGTCAAAACTAATGATTCAACAGTATAAAAACCATTCTTAGTGCTCTTTATAAGGTTTTTTTTTAATTAACTTTTTCTAAATTTCAAAAATAAAAAAAATATTTTGCAAAAACAAAATACATTTGTTTTTTAAGGTTAGAATCCATTAATCTGTCACGCTCCACTGTTGTGGGTTTGCTTAGAAATAAATACTTCAATAATAGCGGCATTCATCAAACCTATTTTCCCAAAATGTATTTTAAAACAATGAAATGTAAGAAATCTAAAAAATTTAAAAAAAATTCATTGGAGAAATCATGAAATTTTAAATTTAGTCTAGCAACAAAGATAAAAAAAATTTACTGTTCAAAAGTGAAAATGTTAATGACTTTTGCTGCGTCTATAAAATTAAAAGGTGATTTATTGTTGAGGGAAGTCGTATTTTCACTTAACTTTAGTCTTGCTATTTCTATATTTTCTAAACAATTCAAAGGGGAACGTCTGCCAATATTTTTTATATAAAGAGCTTTAAAATTTTGGCATGACTGCCATTTGCCTATGTCAAACGTGTCAAAATCTATCGATTCAAACTTATTCTTTTATAGTTCGGGGCCTAAGAAGGAAATTTAGGGGCTCGTCTGCATTTTCGCGTACCGTGACGAAATTTTTGCACAGTGGTAGCAGATACCTAGAAATGCCATTCTAGAAGTGGTGCTCCGATGAAACCCAATGCAGGGCCAAGATACAGGGGCGTACTTGAGGTGGGACAAGAAAAACTGATAAATTAAATATAAAACTAGTTTTGCGTACAATTTTTGTTTCTTTAAGCTTATTTATATGTAAAAGTGGAATAAAGTTTATAGAATTTTTAATTTTTAACATAATCTGCCAATTCTTGGACGTTTTGGTGTCGAAGAATTGGCAATTTAATACACTTTTAATAAAATTACATAATTGCATCCTGTTTCAGATTGGTTGTCAGAAGTGATAATTAAATAGATATTTGAGAAATAATGATAATGGACACTAAGTAAAAAATATTTTTTATAAAATTAAAATTACTGTATTTTTCATTAATAAACTTTTTACTTAAAAAGAAAAAGTCATAAGACAGCTTTTATTTTTACTTAAAAAATCGATTGCTGGTACTGTATACTATGTTTATCTTTTAAAAATTATTTTTATATTGTATTGCCTTATTACTTAACCGACTTTGTAGTTTTGATAAAAACAGAGTTAACAATATTGCCCACTTTAATTTGAATACCCTGTATGTTTTAAAGTCTCTAACTAACAGCTACATAGGTGATTAACAGTTTAACTTTCTACTGTATATTTTCTAATTTTATAAGTGCTGGGAATAAGGTTTTACGTATTTAAAAAAAATTATAGATTGACAAAAAAAACACCCAATATTTTCTTACAATTACAAAGCTAAATTAAACAATGTACACCATGTGAGAAAGGCGTTATTCTAGTTTTGTAAAGTAGTTAATTTAAGTAGGTATTTTAAACTGCATAACCGGTATAAGCCAACGTTTGAGACTACTACTTTTTACATGATTTTTTTATTATCACCTTGTATCTTTTAGCATATTACAATTGCACAAACATTAATTTTGTGTCATAGCCTGTGTTGGAAAAGCTCAATAAATTTAGTGCGCAATAACTCTCTACTATTTATCTGACGATTTCACAGAACCTACATACGTTGGCACTTTACAACGAATCAGCGCGGCTTGCTTTGAAAACTCGTTCTGCTCGTCTTAATCGCGTCTCACTCGAGAAATGCAGATCAGTTCTACCAAAACTCTGCCACGTAGAAGGTCACGCGCTTTGAACGATTAATTTACTCGGCTTTGACAAAATCCATTTTTTGGAGTTCAGAATAACAGTACCTACATGTAAAATAATAGTTTAAGGTTTCGCAGTTTTACAGAATTAAGATTTAGTGATTTTAGTCAACGCTTATAATTCGTTGTGTGATTCTCGAATTTTGATTCATTATACCTACAGTGTTGTAGAATAAAAAACTGACGTCTTGTTTATTTTACTACACAGTAAAAAAGTGCCGTGACAACAAAAAGGCAAATTTATACAGTCCACTTAGGTTTATTTTACCAGCGATTCATGGTATGTCCAATGGTCCCAGCAAACTAGGCCATTATTCATTTGGTCCTTCGAGCCGGATTCGATTTCAAAGGAGACAGACACCGGCGTAACTAGCTATCTGGCTAGTGGGGTCCTGACTAGCATATCCAAAATTTTTTACAGAAAAATATTTCTACCTTGGTGACTACAATAAGAACTACAAGGTTGATCAAATTAGATAAAATGAGCATACCAAATTGAAGAACGTCAAAAATGCAAAAAAAAAATCAATTAAATGGGTACCTACGTTAAGTTAAAAAAGTGTGTAAAAAAATACCTATTTTTATCCTATACAGCAACAACATGAATCCTTGAATACATTTATAGGGAAAGCGCGTTTTGATGCGATGCGCCGCAGGCGAAAATTTAAAGAAAAGCCTAGTTCTCCTAGCACCAGGTAACCCAAATATCTGCAAACTAAAGCTGTAATTTACTAAAGGGATCTTGAGTCATATAGCATACAAAATTGAATTTTTTGCATTTTTTATTTGCTTTTAATAAATGTTGTTAATAATTTTAGTGATAATATACCGAAATTTTTATAGGTTTTTTTAAAAGAAAATTTTTAGGGTATAATGAGGAAAAGTTTAAAAACAAAGAAAATTTCGTTATTGTTGGCGCAGGAGTTTTTGAGTTTCCGTGGCTACAACGTGAGCGACGAGACGGACAGACACCGGCGTAACTAGCCATCTGACTTGGGGGGGGGGGGGGCTAGAAGGGGCCTGGCTGACAGCGGTTGATTGTAAGGAATCATCATCATCAATCAATCAATTATCATCATCAATACACATAGGAACAGGAAAAAGGGCTTTTTTGTTACCGCTAATCTCAGAAACTACTTAACCGATTTTAACGAAACTGGCATGCATGTTTCATGAGCTATTCTTTCTGTTTAATTTTTTTTACGCTTGGACGTGTGCAAGTCAGGATAACCGGCGAAGCCGGTTTCTTTTAAGCTAGTTAAATTATAATAAAAAGCTGTTTAATATGGTAATAATAATTTTTAATATGTAATACATAAATACAATCGTTTAAATCAAGTGCAACTTTCTCGCTTGTTTTGAAAATATCTCCAAAATGTGGTCTGCTGTTATGTCATGTTTTATCAAATCATTTTCGATGTTTATCATTGATATATTGGAGAATCGCAATTGACCCATTGTAGTCCTAGTCCAATGTTTTATTCTGCGCATTGCAGGAAAGCCGCGTTCACAGCCAGCAGAACTAATTGGAAGGGAAACCGCGATCTGGATTAATTTGTACAGGTTTGGACAAAAGTCCAGACTAATATATTTTTTAATCGATTCTAAATTTATTTCCAAGATTTTTACAAATTAACATATTTTTTAATACGGAAATCTCTGCCTCAAGCATGGAGGAATCTAAATTTGCAACAGCAAAGTAATTTTCAATAAATTCTTGACTTTCTTTAAACTGTAAATTAAATAAACCATCTACCGATCGAGCTAAGGGTAAATTTGAACACCTCTCCCTAAAATTGGAGGATAAGTTGTCCATTATTGGGTAAGTAATGTTTATATTCCAGTATTCTAGGCTACTTACATCGGATGGCAATTCTATAAACGTGTCATGGCCAAGAGTACTTTTTAGTATGTAATCCTTATTTCGTGTGGGAATTTGCCTTTTTCGTTTCGATACTTTAATCGGTTCTAATGAAATTTCATGTGTATTTGCAAAGTCTTGGATGTCAGAATAAATTTATTTCTCTTCTGGTCTCTTCCAAAGATTTTAACGTTTTTTACCCCTATATAATGGAAATTGCTTGACCGAGAGTAGCATTTTCACTCTGAAAATATTTACTTAGAACGTTGATACGTTAATTAAGGGTTGATGACACCCTTTATTATTTTCTGCTATAAAAAACTAATTATAATTAATACAATTAAAATAGTGAGTACGATACTGATTTATTTCCAATAGTGTACATGCTTTTATACTAAATTATTGCTTATAAGTTATTATAAAATATTGCTGACAAATAAAACATAATGATTAAAATGCGGTTCAAAACTATTTGTATATTCTGCAAGTTTCGTATTATGATACACGGGGTCAATGTAATGTAATTTCTCCATCCCCTGGAGAAGTTTTGTAAGGGACGAACAAAACTGGCCTCTGAGATTTGGTGCTGTTCTGTTCTTCTGTTTCATTGTCATCGTATTGAGGGAGCTTTGTTTTCTTTGGTTGTTTCATTATCCATTTCCGTATGCCAAGTAGAACTGTGAGTGTCAAAATAATATAGATGGGTGTCATCCAGTAGTGTGTATAATCTTGATACGTTATCGCTTGGATAGGTTGTAAATGTTCTTCTTCTTTTCTAAGTTTGTGAAGTTGGTCTAAGGGAATTTTGTATATTTTTATTGTATTTATTTTGATAGATCTTTCTTTTGGTGTGATTTTGATTTTTGGTAGTGTCAATGGTTCTTCTTTAATAGTTTCTTTGATATTAATAAATGATTCGTTCTTTGTCTTAAATCCGCATCCAGGTGGTAGTTCAATTAGGTAGGTGCCTTCTAAAACCATGAGTTTGGTTGGACTACAATGTGTTGATATTTTGGTTGCTTTGGGAAATATGGAGATATAGTAGGCTTCTGAGACTTGTTGCACTATGGTAGAGTTAATGCAAATTTTGGTTTGCTTACATGTTGCTTCTTTGCTGGAGACTTGAAGAATGGTGTTAATGCAGTCTTGATTGTGTGAGTTTTGCAAAATTGTCTCAGTGCATAGGTATCTGTCATCGATTCGCTTGCAGGGTTGGTCCATGTATTGATACATATCATTGCTTGAGGCGAAATACGGAGCTGGTGGAATAATTGTTGTATGCTTGTCGTTGGTACTGAGAACAGATGTTAGTATGAAAATTCTTTAGGTTCTACAATGGGAAAGTGGATAAATACTATCTTGTTATCGGAGTAGTAGCAGTCTGTGCTTAAAATGTCATAGTATTTGGTAAAATCTTCATCAAGGGTGTAAATTAGTTGGTGTTCTGAATGGTGTTCTAGTAGTTTCTTGACTGTCCACTTCAGTTCCCCCACTTTTATGACACTCTTATAGAGGATGCTATTTCTTGACAGGGATATTCCCGTTTCAAGGTCACTTAGTATTTGTAATATTCCTTGAAAGGCTACGTTAAGTTGGTCAGGAATGTTTCTGGCTTCCATGTAATGATTGAAGTTGAATACAACTTTGTTTAATTCTGTGCTAATTCTTTTGAGTTCGGATTTAATGGCATCTTCATTGTGGCTGATAAGTGTCGTTGTTTCTTCAAAGTTTTCCATAACTTTTTTGTTCAGGCTCATGTGGTGGTTGACTTGACTGATAATGTTATTTTGGTTTTGTTCTAAGATAGAAATGGCATTATCGTATTTTTTTGCATCTTTCTGATCTAAGTTTCCAGATATGATTTTGACGAGGCTTCCTAGACCATTAATGATACCTCTCTTGGTTCGGTAGTGAGGAAAAATTGTTTGAAGCTTTTCTTCACATGTTCTTAGTAGAAACTGGAGGCTTTTGTCAAAGTTCTGTAGGCTGTGAAAATATGGATAACTTAGTCCTTGGTTGATTGCGTTGGTGACGTCTTGATATTCTTGTTTCAAAGAGTTGATTTCGTTAGCTAGTGGTATAAGGTTGAAGTAATGAATGAAGTCGTGTATGCTAATTTGGATTTTCGCCTGGCCCAGTTTTAGTGGCAGGATCCCTGGGTTGTCCCGGAGGTTTTGGATCTGGACTTCTTTGGCTTTGACCAAGGAACATCTGTAAGGAAGAATTTTATTTATTAATCTTTTTGTGGGGATGACTTTTGATATTCTTCTTGTGTACTGATGCATCCTGTGTTTCTATGGTCACGGTATTATCTTTTTTGACGGTTTTGGAGGAAAACCTTGGCAGTAGTTTGTTCCGTTTTAGTGTTTTTCTGGTATAAACTTTGGTACAAGGTTTGTACGTAATAGGTGGTTCTCTTCTAGCAGTATTTTTCCTTATTGTGTTACAACTTCTCGTTAAGTTCTTTACAGATAGCTTTTGTTTTGTCTCTATGTTCTTGAGTGTAGTTGTTAATTACAGTTTTCTTTATGTCAATGTCAAATGGATCTCGAGCGTCTAAGTGTCCATTAAGAACTTCGATTGGTTTTTTTCCAGTCGTAGAGTGGATTGAACTATTGTATCCTAAGATTGCATAAGGCATTTGTTGTTCAACGGTCATGGATTTCTTGGTTTCTCTTAAAATTCTTAGGTGTTCTATAATTGTTGAATGGAAACGTTCGATCATTCCATTAGATTGTGGATTGTCTGGATGATTGTAGTGGATGGTGATCTTGTGGGTATTTGCGAATTCTTGAAAGACTCCGTTTTTAAATTCTGTTCCAGCATCTGAGATTATCATATATGGAACTCCATGGTAAGTCATAAAGATCAAAATTGCGTTTAGTATAGAGATTGCGTTAGCGCTATTAATTGGGTATTCTTGCCCATATTTTGAGGCGTCTATAATTGTCAGAAATTTTTATCCTCCAGCTTGAAAAGTATCTAGGTGAACGATTTCTAGAGGTTTTGTTGGTGTGGGAGTTAGCATAAGGAGCGGTTTTGCTGGATTTCTATCGTATTTATTAGTTTGACAGATGTGACAGAAATTAATGATTTCTTCAATATCTTTTTTCATGCTTGGCCAATAGTATATTTTCCTAACCTGTGCTTCTGTCTCGTTGATCCCTCTGTGGTTTGTGGTACTTTCGTGGTAACTAATAAGTATTTCTTTTTGTCTTTTCTCATTGTTGATATCTTCCAAAAGAACGTTGCATTTTACAATGTCGAATGCAGAATTAATAAATATTTCTTTTAAAATGTTGTTGGTAGTTATGTAGAGTTCGTCGTCTTCGAACAATATTGCATATTTCTTTTTGGGATCGATGTTTTGTTTAAATAGGTGAATTATTTCATTTTTAATATTAGCTCGCCCAAGTTGTACATACATTCTGGTCTTGTTGGGGAAAGCTTCAAGTATTACTGGTTTGGCTGGGTTGTAGTTGACTGTTCTAAGCATTATTTGGTGGTTAAAGTAATTAAGCGGTTTTTCAGATATTGGTATTCCTGCTATAGGGTCCTCTTGGGCGTTATGTATTGTAATATCACTGGAGGTTTCTTGTTCTTTAGTTTTTTGTAGTTGATATTGTTCGAAAAGTTCGTCGATAACATCAAGTTCTGATCGTGTTAGTTTTTGCACAGGTTCATTGGTTATTAGTTCTGCTAGGTCGTATGAGGTTGATGGTTGGTTCTCGAAGTCTTTATAAAAACTTTTGCTAAGAAAATAGAACTACCTAATTAAGATTAAGCTAAAGTATATATTACACAATATGTTTACCATAGCACAGCATAACATATTTTTGACAATATATTATTGGTTGCTAAATATAATAATTCTTGATAGTTTTTTTCGGATTGCAGTACCTCGCACTTGTTCTGTGAATTTTTTTTGCAGATTAAAAAATCTAATTCTAGAGTAGCATTCTACAATAACTTTTATTAATAAAAAGCTATGATTTTCCTCAAATGGAGCACCTTTAAGAAAATGATCTTCCCGGAAATAACACATTTGCTTTTTCATAAAATTTTTGGCTTATAAATACCACAAAGCTCTTTTGAAATCCTACATCATTAGGAATTTTGTTACTGGTAACTTCCATAAGCTTCCTAATTTTTAACTCGGTTTCTTCACAAATCTTGATAAGACCACATGATGGAACATTTAGACCACCTAAAACAAAAAAGAACAAAGTGTGATTTTCATACATTTAAAACCAATTGCGTTTTTAATTATTTGTGTACTTTTTGTAATTTCAAACAATTATTGATCTAAAATACAGAAATATATTTTTCTTTTAGTCAGTTTTAAATAAAGATAACGTGGCATACAAAATGTTTACCACTATTTAGTAAATTATTTTATTGTTTTAAAAGTAATTAACCAACCTCTATTTTTTCTATTGAGAAGCATATAGCTTCTTCCTGTGGCTTGGGAACTATCTGAATAAGATACTTCTCCTAAACAGTAAGCGCAAATTCGCCGCTTCTCCAACATTTTTAAAACCAATCAGAGTATTCAGATAATGGCAAAAAATATTGAGTGCAATCATAGTCATGATCACTTACAATTGATTCATTAGCGTCCAAGTTGTATCTTCGTATTAAAGATATATCTACAAGGGCTTTATTACTTGTTAAGTTGCTTGACACAGAGAGCACTATTGTGGAGTCAAGAACTCTACAATTAGCCCCTCTGCCTTCCACTCTTGTGTATAATAGCAATCTTCTAAAGGAATACATGAATTGCAATGGGGTTGGGTTGTTGTTCCAGCCATTTCTGCATCTACAAAAAACATAAATATGTAGGTATGTGACTCAAGCAATAAAAAATTTTTTAAATTTTAATCACACTAAATTTGTATAGCCTTTTTTCTATAACTTAAACAGTCGTTAACTTTTTCATAATAAATAATTGTTTAAGTGGACAAATATGGAATAATCAATTTAGTAAATTGTGGAAATGTAAACGCAACTAACCTTAAGGCACAAAAGAATGTTTCCAGGTGATCCTGGCTGACTTTAAAGGTTAACAGATAATTCAGTTTCTTGCTCTTCACAAATTCGTCAAACATACCAAAAATTGCATCGCTTGATATGACAAATCCAATAAATGGTGTTTTTTTTTGGTGTCATATACAGTGGTCTTCCTGTCTCCTTCTCTGTGCAACCCAATAAATATTGTTTAGCATGATTTAGGAATGGCCTCCAAATAAATTCATTCCTCTCTCTTAAAGGAGCTTTTAGTCCTCTTGCATATGGGCTGCGGGAATTAAAAACGTCAAAGAGTTGGTCATATAAATGAAGTCTTCAGTAGCCTCACTGTCCAAAAAGTCAGAGTGTTGCAGATCTACTCTCAAAAACTTTAGTGCATCTGCTACACTTCTACTGAGTGTCTGTGCGGCTAGTGCTACCTAAAAAAAAGTTTTGAAAGATAAATTACAATTTCAATATAACTTAATAAAGATTAGCTCTTTTGATTTTTTTTTTAAATAAATATCACCGGGCATTAATTTAAAAAGC
Organism: Aspidapion aeneum; assembly: GCA_963576565.1. NCBI lineage: Eukaryota > Metazoa > Arthropoda > Insecta > Coleoptera > Brentidae > Aspidapion > Aspidapion aeneum. Next base: position 8,148,321 of record OY755046.1, read on the forward strand.
ATATATTTAATACACTCCACCAAAAAGTATTTTATCCTATATTTTATGAATATTTTATTATATTTTAAACAGACGGTAATTTTTTGAACACCCTGTAAATAACTAAATAGTTCTGAAGGGAAACTAATTTTTAGTGTAAATAACTAAATAAATACCTTTACTATGGTGTTTAAAAAATTAGGAAAATAAGTCACAATATATGTGATAACTACTTTTTGTGTAGAATGCATTTTTATTTTAAATTCCTAAAATAATGCATTTACAACAATAAGTAAATTATACCTTCATCTTTTGGTTCTTCCATTCAATATGTGCCTGTTTAATTTTATTTGCCAGATTAAGGGTTTCCTCTTTTTGAAGCTTGTATAGATCCTCAATATATTTCCATTTAACTGTTCTTCCATTAAAATATTTAAATTCTTTTAGCTCACAAAAATTATTCCTGGCTAACTTTAACATGTGGCAAGCATCAAAAATACAAAAGAAACTTTCAGATGTTTCAGGATGCAAAAAGTATGCATTCATATTTAAGGGATCTGAAAAATTACATCCTAATTGTTTAAACATCACAAATTTTTCTGCTGGACCATCACAGGTGACAGATGTTATTTTTACGCCGATTTTGTGTAGCCTTATTAGAGATTCAGTAATACTAAACTAACTAAAAGGCCTTTTCTTCGCCAGTCAGGCTCTTAATAAAAAAATAGGCTATTGGTATTTTCCATTGGGAATTTTGAGCAACTACCATCACTACAAGGACTTGTGTAGCAGGAACTAATTGATCGCTGGGTATTGGTATACCAATATCTACATAGCCCCAAGTTTTCTTTCCATCGCTTTCTATTTGGGTTTTAATTGACATTTCGTCTAACATCAGCTAACAGATGACCTCATATTGGCTTGTCTGACATTTTTCCTCTAGGACGTTGAAGGCGGGACCAATATAACCTGGGCTGCAATCCACATTTGTATACCACTTCCTGATGGTGGGCTGGCTGGGCAAAGCAAGAGCAAATGTAGATCTCACCTGCTCATAGGCTCGGCTGGAATAAAATTGCAGGGTTGCAGCAAACTGCCTTAGTGGAGCGGGGTAGGTTTCATGGATAGTGGTATTGTTTTTTATATTTTTCAAATACCGACTCATTAGGAGACTTGGTACTGACTCTACAGACTCCGTCAAATGGTCTAGGCCATTTTGTGACACATTGTTTTGCTCCTTTAAAAAATTAATAACAGTTTTCATATTGGTCACCTCCCTTTCAAGTTTTTTGGCCTTTTTTCTGGCAATATAGAGCTTCTTCCTATATTTGCTTTGATTTGCTTTTAATTTCAGATTTTCTTTGATGGGTGCAGTTGGAGAGCGACTAAAAAATAAATATATAAACATCAAAATGATCTAAAGGACAAAGTAATTAATGCAGTATGGCAAAATGTCCTAAAATCTTAACTATGTTCCCAATTTTTTTCTATTTTACCCTAATATTTTTCATATTTATTCTAAAAAAAAACCAAAACGATTTGGCCACCCCTTCATAAATAATAAAGAATTGTTAAATTTTTCAAAAAAAAAAAACAATTTCTGGTTCAGAATAAGGCAAGTCATTTTTTGTGCTATATCAAAAAAATATTCTCTTGGTGAATAGAAAAGCACAAATTATTTTACTTCAAAGCCTAGCTAAATTTCAACATTTTTAATATATTTTGAAAATATTGAAATTTAGCTAGGCCAATCTGAAAGTGTCAAAATTATAAAAAACAAAAAAACACGTCGTTATTATAAATTATACATTAATCATTATAATTACTTTGTCCCCTAGAACCTTTTAGAGTGACATAAGAAATATTTTATAAAGGAATTTTTCGCGAATTTAGTGAACAATTTTAAAAATACTTTTGTACATTTAAAACCCTATATTGTATATTATGTAATCACAAAATAGCGTCAAAAAACTTATGTAAATTTTAGCGGTTTCTGCTACTTCACATAAAGGCTTTCTTAAATGGATACTCTAAGAAAACCCTACAATGTATAAAAACACCTTATACATATGAAAAAGTTATTTTTACCTGTAGCTATGAATTCTTTTTATAAGCTCCACTCGTCTTCTCTTGCCATCACTACTTATTGATGAACTTGTTTGAAAATCTTTATTGACTCTAAAAAAAATATAAATATTTTACAAAGCTTTCCTAAAAAAGTTCTATTTTTTTAGTAGGGTTTGAAAATGAGCCTTTCTTTAAAGTTAAGTAGAACTAATGCATCTAAAATGTACCTTCTTTTCCTTGGATTAGATTTTTCTTTTGCAATAGACCCAGATGTTGATGATGAAGTCTCTTGATCAGTTTTTGGTTTTTGAAAGGGTTTCTCCAGGACACCAGTGTATTTTGCACTACTGGCCTCAGTTGATGTTGATCCAATTGATGCCATTGATGTTGATGCAACTGATGCCATTGATGTTGATGCAATTGGTGATTCAATTGATGCCATTGATGATGCAATTGATGTAGATGCAATTGGTGATTCAAACAAAGCCATTGATGTCACTGATGTTGATGCAATTGGTGATTCAATTGATGCCATTGATGTTGATGCGATCAATGATTCAATTGATGTTGATGCAATCGCTGTATCAATTGATGTTGATGCAATCCCTGTATCAATACCAAAACCCAAATTTTGAGAAGGCACAGCACCTTTTTTTTAAAATTTTATTGGTTCCTGAGGACACATCATAATTAGATGCCCTAAAATGTCTAGAGCTCACATATGCATTCGATGACCAAGTCCAATTATCTATATCCAAGTGCAGAGCTTTAAGCCATTCTTTGAAGTTGTTTTTAGGAAATCTAAAAAATAAAAAAAAAGTTTATTTAGCAGGGGTAAATCGCTGACCCAAAATGTGTTAATCTTTTATTTTTCGACCTTTTGTACTTTCGACCTTTTGTACTTTCGATCTTTTGTACTTTCGATCTTATTTTTTCGACCCATAACTTTTGTATTTAGTTTTTTATCACCTAGGTTTACTTGAATTTTTGTGGATATACAGTGACATGATTTTCTGGCATTTTTGTTTATTATATTCACTGACATTATTTACATAGGTATGTCTCACTGTTTATTGCATGGTAAAAAAAATTGTCTTAGATATAAGCAAATTGCTTTGAAGTAAAATAATTTGTGCTTTTCTATTCACCAAGAGAATATTTTTTTGATATAGCACAAAAAATGTCTTGCCTTATTCTGAAACAGAAATTGTTTTATTATAAATTGGAACTGAATTAATCTAAAGCACCGTTTTCTCTGGAAGCAAAATATTACTTATATGAAGACAACTTGCTTTGTTTTAAAATGAAGTATACTGAAACAAAACAATTTAAGAAGAAAAATAAAGTCTCATTTCAAGACTAAAGACTGCATGGAACTAAAAAGAAATATTTTACTTCAAAACAAATTGTTTTAAGGTAAACTACTTTTCATTGTAGGCAAAAATTTTTTCTGTGTGCACTGCTGAAATTTTGATGTCACTGCATATCCAAAAAAATTCTACTATACATTGACACCTGAAAAAGGATACCAAATGACCCTGTACAACATCAACCCAATACTTCTTGCTTCGAAGATGCAATTGTGCTAATAATAAATTTGTACAGGGTCCAACAGAACTTTGGTTTAGTGGGGGTACTGTGAAGTCCTGTTGCGAAATTTGTACAGTACTATTGCTGATGACCCCTTGTTGCTAACCCTTTACTAGGAATTATTGTCATATATTTTGCTCAAATTTACTTTCAACTTGTTTCAAGAAATTTTATTACTCTCCAGAGATTTTTGACACTTATCTTTTAATTTTTGTTGCATTTAAAAGTCTTGTATAGTGGAGATTAGGGGAACAAATTGCTTTAAGTATGTTAGACTACACGCCCTACACAGCCTCAGCTGCAACAGAACCTGCAAAAAAAATGACTCCCCTGTCCACACCTCTTACAACAGGTGTTCTGTTACAGCTTAAGAACACTGTGTAGATGCAAGTGTATATGGGTGAGCAAGATTTTTTTGCTAGAAATGCCTGGTGTGCAGCATTTTCTTTAAAAACATTTATATCTCTATAACAGAGGAGACATTCCAAAGGGTAAAATATTGTAAGGGGGAGTTCTGGGGCATCTTATACCCTGTTTCCACCAATGCATGCCCACCCCGATTTAAAAAACGCATCAGATGACATTGCATTTAAAACCGGTGCAAAGTCATGGGCCACCACATGATGCGTTTTTTGAATCGGGGTGGGCATGCATTGTTGGAAACAGGGTATTAGAAACATTGTTTAAACATTTTTAACTTGTACCGAGGCTTGTATAAACTTTTTTTTCAATTTTATTCTTAAGTTAGGTCTGTAATGTGCAAGGGGGAGGAGGGGTTTATCCTTGCATTACATTCAATGTTTTTTTATTTTATTTGTTCAGGAAAATGCATTATACAGGGGGTGGTCAAAATTCTGATTTTTTGTGTTACATCATTTATAAATATCCCCACAAATACTTGGCTTACAAAAGAATATTAGGTAATTATCGTATTTGACCAGTAAAAGAAACCTTTCTATATAAATATACACTCCTTATTGATCAATATCAAAAATTTTACAAGTCCCTACATAATCCTCCTGCTCTTGTTTAGGTATGAAGTGATGAATAAACAAGAAAAACAAACCCTAACCAAACTTTAAACGTCCTGCCAGGACCTAATTATTACTGAGTTTTATGTGACTCACCCCCTATTACTACCAACTGTATGGTGGTCAGAGATAAGAATGGCACCAGATTATCCCTAGACCTGTCAAAGGAGGAGCCTAAAGGGGCCTAAGACCATGGGTCCTTAGTCTGGTAACAGATGAGTGTTGACTAGTATGTTAGCAAAAAAACTTAAAACTAGTAAGCTTTTAGGATTGCTCCAGATAACATCTATGGGAAAGGGGAATGGGTTAATCTGATAAATCTCTGGATGGATTCGGTAGCCTAGCCATTCTGGAAATCACCACATGGGACAGAGTATATGAAATTACCAGCCAAGCCAATGTTGGCACATTGTGGCTCTCTGGTTGACAATGTCAAAAGGTTTATAACCCATCAGTGGTCTATGGCCATAACTTGGGCATTATGTGGTATATCATGATGCCTAAGTTTTTGCCCTATAATATGAAGTCTACTCGGTTTTATTTACTAGAAAGTATTTCAATCATTATTTGAGCTGAACACAGTACTGCTGTCCTTAAGCTAGAATGCCGTTAACTACCTATAAAATTTTCCTAATTGTGAATAAAAACCTGGAAAATACTAAAGAAATGATACCTACTTCTTGATAACTGTAAGTTTTTTATTTCTTGAAGCTAAAGAAGATTTGCCCATAAAAATTGATGTAGAATAATGTTGTGATTAAGATAGCACCAACAAATCAAAATTGTCCAAATGTTGGATAATGGCATTATAGCTTATGCACAGCAGATTAGGCATGTAGTGCACAAGGGGCCCAGAATAAATGCCCTATAGGTGCCAAGTTAGATCCTTTGAGGATGCGAACTGCCACTACCATACAATCATTCCTAAGTAGATTTTGTACAACCCTTACATATTGATCAGCCCCTCATTCAATACTATTTTTATTAAAATACAATTTCAGGGAAAACATAAAGAGCCATCCTTACATAGTTTGAGACCCAGCAACAAGTGCACAAAACTAAATTTAGTGATATGTCTGGTAGGGTAGAAAAATACCGTGATATCACTAAATTTTGTTGTGGGCAATGTTAATTTTTACATAACTTTACATTTAGAGATGGAAAGTAAATTAAAATTTTGATGCTTTTAAATTTTTTGCTATAGGCCTATCGGCCTTCCAAAGCTCAGCTCTAGCGTTTCTGGAAGTGGGCAATGTTACTTTTACATAACTTTACATTTATAGGGGAGCGATGTTAATTAAAATGTTGAGGTTGTTAAATGTTTTCCTTTAGTTTTATCATAGTTTCTATCAGTCTGTCAAAGCTCAGCTCTCTAGCGTTTCTAGAAGTGGGCACATAACTTTACATGTATAGGGGAGGGAAGTAAATTGCAATTTTGGGGTTTTTTGATTTTGAGTTTGGTCATAATTTCTATCAGTCTGCCAAATTTCAGCTTTGTAGCATGTCTGGAAGTATAGTAGAATTCTGATGATCTATAGATGAGTGCGTGGCAATTTCGACGTTTTCTGAAATTTCGTAACTATTTTACTACTTTATGAAAGTCCATGAAACTTGGAGGGGTTGTTAACTCTGTGAGGATCTACGACTATGCAAAGTTTGATTTTCGTTCCGAAGTAGATTTTTAGATAGATCAAATATGGGCTTAAATGTTTCAAGAAAAGATGGTATCGCAGTTGCGCGAACTTGGCCGGGCACTGATGAATTGAATTTTTTTTCTTCACTATTTCAAAACTAGCTTGGAAAAATATATAATTAAATTTTTTGGTCAAAAATTTTACCAAACCACACAAATACTGTTGTTTTTATAATATGAACTCCGCATCTTGGATTATATTAGACATATGTAATTTATTATGACATTTTTAAAATCAGCGAAACTTATTTAGTATATATTCATATACTACACGGCAACACTAGTTCTGTCAAACCAGAATGAAAAAATAACTTTTTATCTGAACTTTGGCCGCCATCTTGAATGTAAAATGTCAAATTGTAACTTTTTACAAAAGTTGTGTCATTGTTTTGATAAAATCCATATTTTTTTTTAAAAATCAAATTTGGTCTATAGCTTATGAAGGCTTCTTATATTCTTGACATATTAGGCGCCATTTTTGTATCGGCTGGGGAGCAAAAATGTTTTTTTCAGTAGATTTAAAGAAATTGTTATTAGCTTTAATATAAGATGTCAAAAATAAATATCGCATAAAAATTAAAGGAAATATCGAAAATTAAAACAATTTTTTTTTAAATATAGCCGCCATTTTGTTTTGAAGTGAGAAGTGTCAAAGTTTTTTACAATTTATAATTTAGTAGGCCCGCTTAAAGTGAATCCATCAAAATTAATTTTATTTCTCCTGAAACAGTAAATAAATTTTTTTTCTTAACTTTGGCAGCCGATATTTTGGATTCTGAAGCCGAAAAATCGGGGATCCTCAAATGAAAATTTAGCTTTGGGTCATAGGTACTACTATGCCGAATATAAAAAAATTATACCCTTTTTGCAGCTTTTTTTTACAAATTTACTCTACTATGACTAGTGTTTAAGACTAACTTATTTTAAAATAAACTTTTCTTTAGATTGTAAAATTTTACAGTATCCTCTTTTCTTGTCATTGTAATTGGGTTCGCCCGTTATGATATGTTAAAATAAAATAAAATCCTGGATCCGCTAATGGTGGGTGGTAGTAGTGAGGATTTTAGTATATTTAGCTCCTAATTACCTCAAATACATTCCTGAAAAGTAAAATCGTTCTTTTCTTAATGGACATTCATCGACTAGATTATAATGTAATTTAATTACCAATACAAATAGGCAATTTTTTCAAATTAAAAATGGAAGAGAAACATTGTGATTTTTACCCAATAGCTACGAAAACTTTCGGATACCACTAAAATGTACGTGTCGTATATATACCGGGTGAACAAGTTCACCTCTAGGGGTATACATTTTCATAAGAGGATAAAAACAGATAGAGTATAGCATATATTAAAAAGAGACCGCGATACGTCCGAGTCCCGCAGAAAGCTTTGCAGCGTTGTCAAAGGTAACCATGATAAATTGCTACAGGCGCACGCGGTCGTACTTGTCAAGGGGCGGACAATCTAAAACATTTTTTAGAGCGAGAATTATGACTTGACTTGTCACCATACAAGAAGCCCAGGTAGCAAGGTCACGTTTTTTAAACGTCAAAAACAGGTCATTTTTAATGACCATTGACGTCTCTAATCTGACGTGTATACCCAAGTAACATTATTACCACTCAAGGTTTTATTAATTTGGTTCCTAGGTTATTTAGAGGGTGCTGTTATGGGTTTTAGGATCAATTTGGCTACATAAAGGTAATTTATATTGCCAATTACCTAAAGGGGTGTTATACAACCAAAAAGTGATTTATAAAGGGAGTATAATAAAACTGATACTCCTTCTGTTCCTTTTAGATACTTTTGGTTTCATTGATTTCTGATTTATAAAGATGGTCTTATAAAACCATTTTACCTAAAGTTTTTAAAAAGAAATAAATATAAACTTTGGTCATTTAGTTTTTTTCATTACTTTAGGTCATCACAAAAGTGTTTTATAATAGAGCTAAAAGGTTATCTTATATCCTTTTGTTTTTATAGTTACCAGTGGTTTAAAAGTAAATATGATTAGATAGGCGGTCATATAGAACCTAGTTTCCTTAAGGTTTTTAAGAGTGGTAAATATAAACTTTAGACTTTTGGTTTTTGCCATTACTTTTAGGCATTTTAAAAAACATTTAAAAGTGTTGAATTATACGCTTTTAAACACTTTAAAAACAAATACAAAAAATTTAAGTGAGGTTATGTTGACTATGTTTACATTGTTCTTTTTTGTTGGTTTCATAAGGGCACTCAAAAATCCTTGTTGCGATACAGTAACAAATAAAACCAAGTGACCACTATAAAACCATAATGGTGTATATAAATTTATTTAGTAAATATTGTAAAGAGAAAATATTTATCTAGTCGTTTTATCAGGGATTTTTAACAATAATTTTACTTTAATTTTGATTTATGTAAACCAAACAGACTTTTTTAATGGTGAATAGTGTAAATATTTTTTTTTTAATTTTAAATATTTGTTATTTTGTTATCAAAAAACTATTAAAAAGCATTCTTGAGCTGGCGCGCTTGTTTTGAGAGCTTTTCAGATACGATTTTATCAGAAAAATAAATCTGGCGGGCAATTTGATCATCAACAAAACGACAAACTCGGTATATTTTTATGTGATAAAATAATTTTGGGACTAAATTATTTTATATAGCCATTGTGAATCTAAAATATCGCCATAGCTTTTATAGGAAAACTTCTTTATTACTCTAAAGGTATTATGGTATTTAACAGAATCGCCAGGATACCAAATTACCAAATCTAGTTTTATAATAGGATAGAGGACGTTTCTGAGTTGCTTTTAGAACCTGGCATAATAGCTTTAGGCTCTAAAAGGTTCTATACTGGTGGAACCGCTAGAGGGCGAAGCTGGAGTTTATTTCTTATGGTTTTATAGTGAGTTTAATACATAGGTTGCCACCACCAATTGGGGAGTCCCATTTAGGAGGTCTTAGGGGTATATAAGGGTAATGGGAACGTGCTAGCGACCAAACATTGAAACTAATGGTTTTAAGGAAAGGCGCTGGCAACCTTTTAGCTTCTGCTATAAATAAAGAAATGTTACTTGGGTATGACCTTTAAATGACGTTCAAAAGACACACCCAAAATGACGTCATTTTTAGACGTTTTAAAGACGTCAGCAATATGACGTATTTGAGACCAAATCAGAACATTAGACACTCACACAGACACAAACCTATTTATGACTTTTTTTAAACTCGTCTGAATATATGAAATAGTCCCTGCAGTTGAGAACACTGAAGGAAACTTAGACACAGAAGGTGACTCTTCTGTGACTTAGACCTGGAAGTACTGGAACAGGTACAGCGGTGTTCGTCTGTGAGGTACAGAACAAAATAGACCTATACCTAGACTTACACATCTCCACCTTGAAGCGAAAGAAGCCTCGAAGTTTGTCTTGATATAATATTTAATTTATTTTACATACGTACCCCCACATTCCGTATAAATCCGGTCAAGTACTGACTGGGGCACCATCTATGTAAGTATGAATGTATGTCCCTTGGACAAAGTGTGCAGTATGGGTAGTGACCAATATATGACGTTTTTCAGACGTCAAAAACTACACTACGAAACGACGTCAAGTAACTGACGCTTTAAAGACAACATTTTATGGTAGATGACCTGCTGGTCATCCAAATGACCACTTTTCGACGAAAAAAAGACGTCATTTGATGACCCCTTGCTACCTGGGAGTGGACTATTAAAAACGTGAACATTTTATTTTTAAAATTTTATTAAATGTGAGTTATTTAGTTCCTAAAACACCTAGATCGGATAATAAAATAAATTGTCTTCTTCTCAATACACGATAACTCAACAACACCTCAACCGATTTTAACCCAATATGATGATATGACACAAGTTTTATGTCGGCATTCGATTGTAGTTAAAAAAAGGGTTAGTGAAAAGTATTAATTAACCAATTTTACCTTAAAACTATCAACTTTTCTTGTTGTATCGATTTTTGTTTAAAAATGTTCCTTTTGTATCTAAACATTTTTGCCTGTGGCGCATGTCGCTTTCCAGCATTTAAAGTAACATTACTTCAATATTTTTTGAGAACTTTTTAATTTAAAAGGCATTACTACTTATAATTATGATATTTGTCTTGAAAAAATACTAAATGAGCTCCGTGGTCCGGCTCAATACCACCTCTGCCGCCCTCTAAGGTCTCAACCACCCTCCCGCGTCCTATAACCAAGCTGCTCTCACTGTGATCTACCATTACCTTTGTTAGGGTTAGACTAAAAATGCATGAAAAAATACCTAAAATTAAATAATAGTTAACTTACCAATCGATTGGTAAACTGTGGTGTAAAAAAATTGACTTTAGTGTGTGATGTGAAACGAAAATAAATCAATAACAAGAATAACACATTAAAATTCTGTTTTTTGTTAAAGTAGGTAAATTATTTACTTTTAGGAACAAGCAAAATTTTAAGGTATTATTCTGGTTGTTTTATCACCCCGTTTCATGAATGCACTTACATAATTCGCGAACCAAGTAGCGGCATTTACTGATATTTTCGCTAAACTGGCAACGTCGGTCTGTTCTCCCATGCAATCCTTATGGCCCATACAAAAATCCTACCCCTAGATGGGGCCACGCGGTATAACTTCCTATGATTATTTTTATTACTTTCAGATCTGAAGCGCCAAATGTGTCACACAGTCAAAATGAAGAAGTTGAAGAAATGAACTTGTTTAAATGTCACCACTGTAATTACAAAACCAAGCACAAAACGAGTTTAAAAAGACATGTGCTGCAGCATCAAAGTGCGGATAAAATCAGGTGGTTTAAATGCAATCACTGTGATTACAAGGGCAAAAACAGCTCCAATTTCAAATCGCATTTGCTGGTACATAATAGGGAAGATGAAATCGATTGGTTTAAATGTAATCAGTGTGATTTTAAGACAAAATGGAAGTCTGCTTTGAGAAAGCATTTGCTCCGACACAAAGGAGCAGATGAAATCAGTTGGTTTAAATGCAATCAGTGTGATTACAAGGGCAAAGACAGTTCCAATTTAAAATCGCATTTGCTGGTGCATAATAGGGAAGATGAAATCTATTGGCTTAAATGCAATCAGTGTGATTTTAAGTCTAAATGGAAGTCTGCTTTAAAAAAGCATTTGCTCCGACACAAAGGAGCAGATGAAATCAGTTGGTTTAAATGCAACCAGTGTGATTATAAAGGTATACGCAAGTACAATTTGACAAGACATTTGCTGCATCACCAAAGTGCAAATAAAATCAATTTTTTTAAATGCTACCAGTCTGATTTTAAAGGTTTACAAGAGCGCAATTTGAAAACACACTTGGTACAGTACCAAAGTGCAGATAAAATCAGTTGGTTTAAATGCAACCAGTGTGACTATAAAGCTTTACAGAAGCACAATTTGAAAAGACATTTACTGCATCATCAAAGTGCAGATAAAATCAGTTGGTTTAAATGCAATCAGTGTGAGTTTAAAGCTTTACACGAGGGCAATATGAAAAGACATTTGGTGCAGCACCAAAGTGCAGATAAAATCAGTTGGTATAAATGCAACCAGTGTGATTATAAAGGAAAGCACAGCTCTAATTTGAAATTGCATTTGCTGGTGCATAATAGGGAAGATGAAATCGATTGGTTTAAGTGCAATCAATGTGATTTTAAGACAAAATGGAGAACTGCTTTCAAAAAGCATTTGCTCCGACACAAAGCAGGAGACAAATTCAGTTGGTTTAAATGCAGCCATTGTTATTACAAGTCCAAACGGAAGTCTAATTTGAAAACGCATTTGCTGCGGCATAAAGGGGCAGATGAAAAGAGTGTGATAACAAGACCAAGCGAAAATTCGATTTAAAAAGCATTTGCTACAGCATAAAAGTGAAAATTAAATAAATTGGTTTAAATTCGACCATTTTAATTACAAGGCCAAACGAAATGACAATCTGAAAATGGGTTTTCTGTGACATAAAAGCTCAGACTAAAACAAAGGATAAATTAACTAATTCAAGAAAACGAAGAGAATAAAATCACACCCGGTATGCACATTGTTTTCTATATTCTAATCATAACAAAAACATTTCATGTAAAAAGAATTGAGATAAAAGAAAAAACCAAGCTCTCCAATACAAATTTCAAAATGAAAGGTTCTTACTAGTTTGAAAATATATTTTATTAAACTTTGCAATTACAGCCATTTGTTTATGTTCAATTTACCACTGTTTGTTTCTAAGCGTCAATTTTTTTTTTTACGGGTATGCGCACTTGCAAGGAGATCCCTATCACGCTCGAGAAGCGGCAAGTGCGCGGAAATGTTGGTGCGTGTTGGTTTTGAAACGGTTCAGGTTGTAACCTGCAGGGAAAACTGTCGCAGGGAGTTTATTCCACAGCGATGCTGTTCTCCAGAGATATGAATTCTGATATAATGAGGTTCTTGGTGCCTCTATTTTGACAATAAATTGATGGTTACCGTCTGTTTGACGTGTTCGCCTAGTAGGTGCTACTCCCGGGGGGATCATACGTGCCAACTCTTCAGAGCATTTTCCGTGATAATACCTGTAGAAGAGAGATAGATCGCCCACAGTTCTTCGATGTTCGAGACTATCCAAGCTACGGGTAAGTGCGGGGTCATTGATCAGCTTGATAGCTCGTTTTTGCACGGTGTTCAAAAGCATTAAGGTATGTTTGGGTGCCGCACTCCATATATGTGAGCAGTACTCCATAGTTGGTCGAATCTGGGCTTTGTAGAGTGTCAGCAGCTGGCTTGGTGTATACAGATGTCTTGTACGAAATAGCACCCCAAGCTTTTGGGACGCCCTTTTAGCTATATCTGCCACGTGACTGTGCCAAGACATGTTGGTCTCTGCAGTGACTCCTAAGATGTTCAACTGGCTCTGCAATGCGACAGCACTTCCAGATAGCATGATGTTTGGCTCACCGGTGCTGGTCTTTTTCGAAAACAGGGCTGCTTGGGTTTTCTGCGCGTTGAACTGTACAAGGTTTTTGTTGCCCCAGTCCTCTATTATCTCCAAGTCGTTATTTATCTGTGATATTTCAGTTAGTCTAAGGTAATGGAATTCACGTGCGGAGAGACATGTGGGTGGTATGACTGAGGAGACTACATTGCCATCTTCTGCAAAGCAATAAAGTGGATTTACTGTTTTATCTATGAGGTCATTTATGTAAATCAGAAAAAGTGTTGGCGAAAGGATTGCTCCCTGTGGCACACCAGCATTTATTTGGTAAGAGTTGGAGTTCCGCCCATCCAGTGCAACATAAATGGATCTATCCTTAAGGTAACTTTCAAACCAAGTGCAAAGTCTCGGCGACAATCCCGTTGCTTTGAGCTTGTTGAGCAGATTTTCATGCCAGACTTTATCGAATGCTTTAGATATATCTAAGGCAATTGTTCTTGTTTCACCTCGCAACTCAATCGCTTTTTGCCATAAGTGAGTGACGTATGTAAGTAAATCGCCAGTTGACCTATATTTTCGAAATCCGTATTGCTTGTCGTTGATAATTTTGTACTTTTCCAAGTACTTGGTTAGGTGATTGTTCACAACTCTTTCCATTACTTTTGATATCACCGGAAGTAGAGCAATTGGTCTATAGTTTAACGGATCTGTCTTTTTTCCTTTCTTTGGAATGGGTTGTACTGCGGCAGACTTCCATGATGATGGATATACTCCTTGCCTATAAGATAAATTGAATAATTTGGCGAAAGTTGGGGTGAGTTCGCTAGCACAATTTTTGAGTACTATCGCGGGAATGCCATCTGGACCCATTGCTTTGTTTGTATCCAACTTTTTAAGGGATTTTCGTATTTCTCTGTGACAAAAGGGTACCTCTGGCATACTGTGGGAAACCCTTTCAATGAACGGTGGAGTCTTTCCATTTGGCACTGTTAGGTTTGAGTTGGAGGAAAAGATTTTGGCCAGCATATTGGCTTTTTCCTCTGATGTTGTGGCTAAGTGAGTATTTTTATCTGTAAGTGGTGGTATGGATGACTTGGTGAAGTTTGATCCAACGGCTTTTGCAAGAGACCAAAAGGACCTAGAACTACTTGGACAATTCAGCAACTTGTTTTTTATTCTTTGATTGTATGTTTCTTTGGCGGCGTCAATAGAAATTTTGCAACTATTTCTGGCTTCTATAAATTCTGTGTGGTTTTGAGCGGTTTGTTGTCGTTTCCAAAGGTTATATGCTCTGTGTTTTTTCTGTACAGCCGTTTGACACTGGCTGTTGAACCAAGGTTTTGCATTAGCTCTGCGTTTTATTGTATGTGGGATATATGCATCCATTCCAGATAAGATTACTTTTGTTATTTCATTACAGCAAATAGTGGGATCAGCTGTTTTAAAGCAAACCTCTTGCCATGGAAAATCCAGGTAAAACTGTTTAAGGTCATTCCATTTTGCCGATTTATAGTGCCACATTTTACGAGGAAGTGATTGTTGGCTTGGCGGTATGAACATTTCGCACTTTGTTCTTATAAGTTTATGATCGGATGAACCAAGTGGGGGATCTACTTGAATTGTGTACAAGTCAGGATTTGTAGTTAGGAACAAGTCTAAAAGCGCTGCAAATTCACCCCTTTCTGAGATACGGGTAGGTTCATCGACAAGCTGAGTTAGACCACAACTTATGGCAAAAGCTTCTGCTTCCCTGCCTTCATTATCTGTTTTGTTGTGGTGTTTTAGCCAGGGTATATTGTGGACGTTGAAATCGCCTAGAAAAACAATTTCCGCATGTGGATAGTTAGACTGTATACTATCACAGTTTTCGGATAATGTCGCAAAAAAGTTTTGATACTCGGTGTTACTTGGCGGTCGGTAGAGGCAGCAAATGAACTTAGTAGATGACTTTGAGGTGAATTTCAGCCATATGATATCGAGGTTCGCTGGTTTACTATTTTATGTATCTGTTCCCCAAATGATGACTCTCGTTGGACAACTTTGTTAATAAGTTAAATTAACGTTTATTTAAAATTTATTGTAAACCATGTGAGAACTCATAAACCTTACTGATTCTAATTAGAGTTTAAAATATAGATTTTTTATTTATTTATTTGATACTTTACAAACATCACTTCTGCCGTGCATAAGCTATAATGCCGTTATCCAACATATTGTCAGGATAGAAATTAATGTCCTATTAAGTAAATGGCACAGGTTACGTTTATAAGCAAGTGCACATTAACCCTAAACAATCTAAGGAAATGAACTTCTGTATATAGTTCAAATTGTATTAAAAGTAATAAATTGTATACAGAAATTATTATAAACAACAAGCGATTAATCGGTTTTCGATAATGTTTATACAGGAAACAAAACACATCTCGATATCCTATCAATGGCAAACGGTTTGTAATAAAAGCATCACCAAAAGAGTTTAGCAGTTAGTTGTAAGCTGAGAACCTAACGTCCCAGGCGTAGTTAATAGTGAAGACAAGTAGTACGATAGTCAAAGTTATAAGAATAAGAAGTTGAGGGTATCGAGAAGATTTGTAGACAAGATGTATATAAGAAGTTGAGGGTATCGAGAAGATTTGTAGACAAGATATATTTAAGTACAATGTAAGTAGTAATTATAAGTATTATAATAAAACCATAACACCTAACCCGTGTAAACATTGCTATAAATAAGCATAATTTCATGCTATTTTGGGGATATTTTTTTACCAAAAAAATAGTTTTAGTTCTGTACCAAAGATCACTTTAAACGATAAAAAAAAGTTTTTGTTAAAACCTTTAGCCGTCTTCGAGAAAAGCGTGTATTTCCAAACCCTTACATTAACACGAAATTATCGGCGCGACTCAAAGCCTTAAATATTAGCTCACACATATACTCTACTATAGTAGTGTGAGCTATGGTGATCCTAATTTTTTCGAGAAAAAAAAGTTGCTCCGATTTCAAAATTTTTTATATATATTTGCGTTTCAGATGATTTTGAAACTTTTTTGTTGCGCCGTCTGTCTGTCTGTATGTCTGTAACGACCAACGCGCATAACTCAAAAACCGCTTGGCCGATTTTAATGAAATTTGGTACCTAGGCTGGGTCTTGGGTCGAGATGGTCCCATTTAAAAATGAACAAAATCCACCGAACAGAAACCAAATAAAAGGGTGGGGGTAGATTTCATAAATTAGAGTTTATGTGAAAATATGGCGTGTGTGATATCAAACGAAAGGTAATTGAGTCCGGAGTTTAACAAAATACATTTTAGTTTTTTGTTTTTTTTTAAGGGTGAGGGTAGATTTCAAAAATTTGAGTTTAAGTCAAAACATGGCTTGTGTGGTATCAAACGAAAGGTAATTGAGTCCGGAGTTTAACAAAATACATTTTAGTTTTTTGTTTTTTTTTAAGGGTGGGGGTAGATTTCAAAAATTTGAGTTTAAGTCAAAACATGGCTTGTGTGGTATCAAACAAAAGGTAATTTAGTCTGGAGTTAAATAAAATATATTTCAGTTTTTAGTTATATTAGCTCACACGTACACTATAACTATAGTACCTAGTGTGAGCTTAGGGGCCCATATATTGGCAGAGTATTTTTACTGTAACGGGTCATTTTTACGTTTAAGGCAACGTTACATATTTGCTTATTTAGGTAAATAATCAAGGCTCTTCGACTCGTCTTTCTGTACACAAATTAAGGGTATTTTATAGAGCTAGGTTTGGAGGTTATATAGTGTCCAGAAAGTTACCTGAAAGTTAAAGGAGGCATTCCATCGAATTACTGTGGACATTGCACATCGTATTATTTGGGCATTCTAATCGGAATTTGAGATCACAGGTTTCGGGAAAAATCACATTAAAACTTTTGATTGTTTTGTTTATCTGTGGAATTTCGTGGTTTTCTTTGACGTTCATGAAAATAAACAGCTGTTCTGCTGGGGAATGGCGGCGTTGCCGCATCACAAATGATTTCAGTAACAGGAAGAAAACATTTATATTTAACGCTTATGTTTATTTTGGAGGATATTGGCCCACTTTGATATCTTTATTAATTTGATAAGGAGAAGATAAAATAAATACGAGTTATGCACTTTTGTAAATGGGAGATAAACGAGGAATAAAAACCAGGACTAAAAGAATAAACAAAATCGTATTTTTATATTATATAAATTTATATATAATCATAGTTAAATAAAGTTAATAACTAACTCAGTCGGATTGAAGGGTTGTGTAGGGCTAGCTAGTGGTGAGCAAACTTAACATCTGAACACTCTTGTGCCGAGTTTAAGCAGTAGTTCAATGTGTATTTTTAGGTTCAAGTTCAGAAACAACTTAGAGAAATCATATATAAAGGGCAAAGGAAAACTTTTGACTAAAACTGTAACTAAAATACAACTAAATTCTACACTTAGTATAGCTTTACCCATATGGGAATTGGTTGAATGTTCGAATATTCCTGGGTTTGCTGCATGCTCTGATCTCCAGTAATTGATTTTACAGTTGATGGTTTCAATGCTGAGCTTCTTATAGTCCTGCTGGTTATTTTCCTCCTACTTGCTATGTTGGCGGGGGTCCGGTAGGCAAATGTTCGGTCTATGTATGGAGGGTGACTCGATGTCCTTGTTATAAAAATTCCAACCGTAGAAATAGATCCGACAACACCTCATGCGCAATGTACGGAAGTACTAGTGTATTTTTTTCATTGGCTGGTTGGAGAACGGCGGAAATTGTTGTCAGGTTGACCAACTTAGAATCGGCGGGATTTTTGGTTTGCGAGTTTTTTTTTAAATGCGTTTGCATTCTTATTTGAATTTAACCGGGAAAATTTGATTGGTGCTGCGTTTTACTGTCCCCACCAAATTTAGGAATGGCATATCCGGCATCTTCATTTTTTTGTGTTCTGACAAAGTGCCTTGTCTCTTTCCTAAAGAATTTTGGCTGGGCTGGTGGCCGTCTATTGGTGTCGTCATTGTTTTTGTGGTTATTGGCACTTAATGGCACTGCAGTAGTTGCGGATTATACCAAAGACGGTTTACTGTGAGCCGTCGTTGTTTAGGCGAATCTAAGTGACGCTCACACCCTTTGAGGGATTTAAGGCGGCCTACGCCATTTCTATGGGAAATAAGAGCAGTGGTAAGTTCGATTTTATTTTTTTTATTATTTGGGGATTCTTCAAGATAATATTTGCCTCCCAAATTGTAATTATTTTTCGTGTGAAATGTACTTTTTCGACAAAAGACGTGGGGAATTTTTGGAGTTTTTTTTATTTTTTTTTAAAACCACGTTTTGGATAAAAACTATATATTGTTTTTTTCCTTTGTCTACAGCCCTGTCCATTCCATCGACGGGACAGTAACCCTGGGAAAGGTACGTTAGGATTATTTTAGTTCATCTGTTTAAATCTAATTTATTTTATTGAGTCGACATGGGGTTCTTGATTTAAGTTACTCGGTGTAGGGGAACTTCGTGCAAAATAGACGAATTCCAGGAAACTGAAACATTTCATTTTCCACAGGGTTTTACGCTCGGGCAAGGATCCAACATTTTTCACGACCATGTGCTGCCCTAGCGTCATGTGCTAGATAATCAGCAGGGGAGGCGCGGACAGAACAGGGGACCTGGTGCAACAGTAGTGAGGAAATGTCAACACTTCAGGTTTAATAAAACACCAATAACTATTAAATAATCAAAGACCAAGGTAGGAGCAAGCTTCAGATATAATCTTTCACATAAATCTTTAATAATAACATAATCTTTTCATATAAATTTTTAATATAATTTAAACGTAATCTTTTCATATATAAACCGTATAATTTCAATATTGCTTGTAAACGCAAGGTAACGGTATGACGTCATGACCACCATTTTGCGGCATATTTACTACATTGACTTGTTTTCATTTATTTAGGACAATTTTGTGTCAAGTTTAAAGTGCCTTGCTATTTTGGCCCCATTTAATTGTTTGGTATTATTCTCAGGTTTCAATATTTTTTCGATCAATTTCATTGTCATGAAAATATACAAGATGAACTAAATTTTTGTGTTATTTGTACAACCCAATGACCAACTTTGCAGAGACAAAAGAGAGATGAGGTTATATATTTTTTAGCGATTTCCTTACATTGTTTTACCTCATGGGGTAGATCTCGGACTGGGTTGCTGTCTCATACTACCCAACGTAGAATGATGACAGCAGATATTTGGTCCAGATCTCCCATATGATGAATAATTTTGGAAGTATATTTTTTTTTAACAATCATTTATATAAGTGAGTCTTACACTACCGACTCAAATGTAGGTACACTGTGACCTGTTGGAAATGTGCATCTACCTATAAGGAACTTTCTATCATCACAATGTCATTTTGATTCATTTAGGAATCTTTTAGAATTTTATCTTGTTTATTAGTCAATTTTTTTTGGTTATTCTTAATTACACAAATACTCTGGAAGCCTCGGAAGTAAGTAGAGTTTCATTGTTTGGCTACAACGTTTGAGTTGAACTGTATTTTATTTAAGATCTTCTTTGTAAAACATTGGTATTAAAACACTGTGGCGCACTTAAAATTTTCTTATATCTGAACCCCCCCTTCTCCACTGTATAAAAGTTACCGGGCATATCAATGTTTTACCTAGCTGGAAAATACAGTTCTGCTTCCAGATATTTGTTTAATTACTCAGTAATTTGATTTTAGTGTCACAAATTGGCACAGCTTTATTATTCTATTTACAGTGTCACAAAATGGCGGCAACGTCTTTTAGTTGCCACAAATGTTACCCAACGCATTTTAATTGGCCACATTACATTATTTCTAGGTGTTGAACGAGTGACGACTTAGTCACTTGAAACAGCAGCTACACCGCTTCACAAAAATTTTTCAAGCCGGAGGATTCTATATCCTTATGTGGGGATAACCTATTTGAGAAATACAATATTGGTAGCGGTGGGCTTGCTCGCTAGTTTGTCAACATAAGGATTGGACGGTTATGTTATAGGGTGCTGATGTTTCCTTAGTCAGGGAGTTTGTAAATTAATTTCAAGATAGACGGAAAAATGAGGGAAAGCAGTTATTTCTGTAATTACAAATAAATCCTTTACCAAAAAGATGCCTTCTATGCTACTCAAAAAAAGATCAATCGTGCTACTGCCTTGGGTATCACAGAAGGAAAGTTAGCCGGGGAGTCACCCCGAGTTCTGCCATTAAGGACAGATAAAAAATTTATCGCCATGATGTCAAGCAAAGCAGTACCCCGCGTATTAACAGTGGGATCTATATGACGTGCGAGGGTGCAAGAGCGTCGAACCCGCAACACTCTTCGCACAAAATGTTTGTACAACCAATTCTAGCATTAAAGTCACCGCAAATGAAAAGAGGGATATTTGGGTTTGAGGATCTGGCCTCCTCAACTACAGGTTGAAACAGTTCTAAAAGATTTTCAATCCTAAGGAAAGAAAGGTTTAAAATATACTAAAAAAAGCAAAAAAGAAGAGTTACAAGGTAAATCTATTTTCAAACCTATACACCAACTTAAGCAGTCAACCAAAATTACATTAAGGGCCCATCATATTATAAAAGGGTTTTAACTTAATATTTAACTTGGTGGGAAAGGAACACGAAATGAAAGGCGACCATGGTGTTTGACAAGTGAAGTGTATTCTCTGGTTATTGGTTGTGTACAAAATATCACAGACTAAACTTATAACTATATAAAACTGGTTGGTTGACATATTAGGGTGCCTAGTCAACTTAATAAATTAAGGTGCCCAACTTACATATGTGACATCCCTCTTTTTAAGTTGAATTTATAATTTAAAACATTTTTATCAACAATCAATCACAAATTAAATATATAAATTTGTAGTAAAATGTAAGAACAACAATTGAAATATTTGCAATAAAATAGTTACAAAATTTATAACATTGTTTAATTTACAATAAACCCTGTTTAAAAGCAATAATATTCATCACAGTAATAATATTATGTAATTTTACAATAATCAGCCATAATATAATAAAATGTGTATAGCAATTAAAGTAATATGTTTAAATGGTACATAATTTGTAATTATGCCCTAAACCATCCTAATAATGTATAAGAAATCAAAGTATATGTTTAGCAATCGATATACATTATCTAAAAATTGTTTGTACAATTTATAAAACAATAATGATTCCTGTAAAGAAAAATGTTTATAATTACAGTAATTTATAAAATTTGCCATCAATCGTTACAATTTATGTGTTTACTATTTAAAAATTAATACAGGGCGTTTTGTAACAATAATGGATATCCGCAGAGCAATTATGAAATTATTAAAATAGGTATGTACATAACTCAATTTAATATAATTTTTCACTGTCAAAATATATGTACAAAACAATTTCACATTTTAGAAACAAATCACAAACATAACAATTATGACTTGTCAACATCCTTTCACCTTTTCCCTTCCTATGTAGAAAAATGTAATATATTTTTGTGTTAAAAAAAACTGGTTTTTGTTTTTGTCCCTTTGTCTCAAACAAAACTTTCTGTAGTTATAGTTGAATTTGAGAAAAAGTAAACTTATAATGCAAAACAGAATAATATAGAGAACTTTACAATATGTATTGTTAAAATGTTTAAATTTTTTATAACATTCAAATTAAATTAATCAATTTGTATTGAGAAAAAAAAATGTTATTTTATCTTTGACAAGCTGTCAATGTCTTTGAGCTGGACAAAGTCCTTATATCGACTAGGTCGGTTTACTGATCTTCCAAAACGGGTCATTTGTGGCTTCTCAGTGCAAAAAGAAAACGGTACCGAAGTACTAGTTGAAGGTTGAACTTCAAAGTCTTTAGAAAAAGATCTCGCGTCAAACTCTCTCACATGCACAGCTGTTTCGTCAAAAGGTGTTAAATTACAATTTTCTTGAAATTTGTCAAAATTAGTCTCTTCAAAACTATAACTCTCTTAAAACTCTAAACTGTTAGAGACTGCAGGGCTCAGTTGGTCAAAATTTTTATTTACATTTTTACAAGGTGTTTCTGGAAGGTTTTCCATCACCCTTTCATGTTCATCAAACCTCACAAAACCCTGTTGTTTATCATCATGAATGGAACTGTAAGATTCTTCTAAAGATTCATTGTTCACAAACTCTAATAACTTGTCTTTTTTGTTCATTTTTAACAATTTTTTTAGAATTTTCTGTTAAATTTTTAGTTTTTTCTATCAGAATCTTACTGTTACCCTCATTTTTACTGTCTAAAATGCTACAATCTTTTATGAATTTTCTATTTCGTATCAAAAAAGAACCATTCTCTAATCTGATTTTATAAGAACGAATCCCCATTTTTCTGACCACTTTGGCATCCGTCCAAGTACCACCCAGTTTAAGTTGAACTTTAACACGACAATTTTTTCTGAGAGAAGATAATGGTTTTGTTTTCCTGTCAAAATACTATTTTTGTTTGGCCTGATTTGCATCAAGAAATTTGTTATAATTTTTCCTATCAAACTTGTTAATGAATTTTTTATTTACATTTGGTAACAAATCTCTTAATTCTCTATTTAATAAAATAAGAGCAGGAGAGTGTTTTCCATTTACTGGTGTGTTGCGAAGATTTAACAAAGCAAGATATGGGTTATTATTGTTGTGAAAAGCTTTTTTTAATGTGTTTTTAACAGTTTGCACAAACCTTTCAACTTGCCCATTGCTTTGAGGATATCTAGGTGATGAAAATTGGTGTTCAAACTCCCAGTTTTTGGAAAACTCTCTAAATTTATTGCAGCTATTATTAAAAATGACTGATTATAAAGATGGTAAATGTCACAAGCAACTTTTGCTCATAGCATTTTTTCTATCCTATGAGGAATCAAAGGCTCTGGCCGCAAAGATTTTGAATGTGTTAAACAAGTGTCACAGGCCAAAATCATGTCAGTGATTTGCTTTGCCATGCCAGGCCAAAAAAAAGATAAATTAGCTCTTTGGATAGTTTTGCTAATGCCTTGGTGGCTGTTTGAATGCAATTTTAAAAGAATTTATTTCCTTAAAGTTTGAGGTACAATTAAACGTATGTCCCTATAGAATAAACCATTAAGTTCAGAGATTTGATGCTTAAATTTGTAAAAAACTTTAATATTGTCAGGCACTTTATTAATTTTTGTTGGCCAACCCAACTAACATTTATAGTAGCGGCTACATGTTCTAAAGGCTTTGCTACTTTCTTATAGTAGAAATGTGGTGATCCCAACCAAAATTTGTTACTTTTTAGTTCTAACTACTATTTAGTATCAGGAAATAGTAGATGTTTCGTAAAAACGACCCTCTAAACTACTTCTTAGGATTGTTTCTTGATAGTCGATTCTGATAGTCTTCTCTACCACAATAGGACGTTGCTAAAGTTTTACTTTCTTTTTAGTCGTTATTTCGTAGTCGCCCTGGCTTTTATATCCTACTTAATTAGCACTAGAAAGTTAAGCTTCATTGGAGTCCCAAACAAGTGTATCCGACAACTACATTATAACTTTAATTTTTACCACAAAAGTTTGTGTCATCATAGTAACATCTGATGTAACAATGTAGACAAAATAACTTTGAGGATCAACTTTAAAGCCGCAACTACTTTGACTTTTTTTTAATGTCGATCTTTTAAAGTAATCTCTCCTTCCTGTTTCTACTTTGAAAACGTAGACTTTTTTAAGTCGCATCTTTGTCGCACACATTCTTAACCCTACTTTTTGTGGCTCATTTTATAATATGGGAATATTAGGAATAGTTTTGCAAATATTTTTTTAACTACCTTGAGCAGTCCATTTTTTCGAACTCATTGCTTGACCATTTTGCAAAACAATCAAAATGCAAAATATTGATCCAAAGTATCGAGTACCGCACACGGATTTTAAGAATTCCCTGGTCCATGCTTAATCTCCATCCTTAATCTTTTACGCTACTTGTTGCTGTTCTATTCAGTGTCTTTACGGTCGTTCGTGGTTTGTGCTGTGGCACCACCCTATCGCCATCGTAACCCTCTTGTGCGGACTAAACCGAATTCGTTTATCTATGCCTCTTATGCTGACGTGGTTTTCTTCAAATTTGTGCTGTTGTTAAAGCTTGGTTTGAAGTGAATAAACTTAAATTTCTGCTGTGTTTTGTGCCAGGCTTTATTGCAATAGGTCCCTAATATCTAATTTATGCACGGCCCCTAAAATAACCTTTGGGATATGCTAGACTTCATCTAGGAACTTTGCGCTGTTTGCGGCTAATAAAAAAACAAGTTAGATATATCGTGGTTACATGCGGATTTGTAAGCGATCTAACAAGTCTCAGAGATTGTTTTTTTACTGATAGGGCTTATAATAATAAAAATTACTGAATATTGACAATGCCAAAATATCTAAAAACAATAAAAAATACTACATACGAATTGTGAGAGCAATGTGTAAATAAAAAAAGTAACAATAAGTTGATTTCATTAATGTGACTACGTTCTTTTAGTTCCTTTTTCCTAGAAATTCTAGAATAGGGATCAAGCTCTCGACTGCAACATACATTTTTAAAAAACACTTTTTATTGGCACTTCATTTATTGTTATAATGGAATTTAATTTATCTTGTTTTTGTTTTAAAACCTACCACAAATTCACGTTCGTACATAACCTATAAGCAGTGGTGCTGTTGTTGCCAGAAACGGCAAATGACAAGTGGCGACACCCCAATAACATGAGGGTAGTAGTTATACTTATCGCGTGGTTCCTATCACTCTGTAGACGTTTTCTAGTGGCGAAAGCTAGTTAATAATACGTTTCTGCAACGAAAGAGTAGAAATTCGAGTGTGTTATCTAGAACTAAAAAGGAATGCCGACATAAAAGTCGTAAGTAACACGTTGCCGTAACTTAGGCTCACTTTCAAGTAACCCTTTCGACTATCAGGGAATATAGTTTGGGACGCCATGTTTTTATGTAAGAAAGAAAATTTAATATTTTTGTTGTCGTTTTATGAGCTCATATTAAAGAGCTATACTATTTTAGAAACAAATTAGTTGAAGCTTACCAAAAATGCTCTTCTTAAGCACCATTTGTTGGAGTTAACTGTCGATTATGAAAACATAACCTCCAAAATCACAACACAAAAATTCCATCAGCTACCAGAAAACGGCTCAATTTTACGGGCGCACCGGTTTTTTGTAATATATATAATGCATGTTATACAAAAAACTTTGCGTCGCACTCGAATTTTGATCCTCTGCTCGTAAATTCTCACACTTTTGGATAACATAGTACATATTATAACCATAACCAAACAAAAAAAATAAGCGAGTCTGTTTACTGTTGTGTTCACCATATTGTGTAACAATTCTACCAAAAAGAAACGATTATATTATTTGCAACTACATCGCAACTTTTATGCCATTACGGAAAAAAAAACAGCCTCTACGACGTAGTACATACCTGGCTACGACGTAGTAGTGTAGTTGTTACTACAGTGACTTTAAACACTTGGCCAAGTAGTTATAACCAGAAATTGGTTCCCCACTTAGGGAATTATAACGTCGCTGTATGGTATACTGAGACGTAGCGGGAGTACGTTGCAGTTACTTTTAAGAAATTCTTTCTAGTTGGGGTTTCGTCGTTACAACTTTAAATGTTTGTTGGGAACCCTTATGAATCTGTTCTGTGTCTGAAGGACAGAATCAGACTGGGTTTCTCTAAAAATTTGCTCTCTTTTCTCTTTTGTTGTATTAAGATTAATTTCTATAATCATTCTAATCAAATACTTTATTTTCATAAGCTCTGGCAAGTGTGTCAGCCAAAATTAACTTTTTTCCAGGCTTATAGATCAACTCAAAGTCATACTTACGAATCTGAATAAGCATTCTCTGCAAACGTGGTGGACATGAGCTTATGGACTCTTTTATGATACTTAAGAGTGGTTTGTGGTTTGTTTCTACTGTAAAACGCTGGGAAAATAAAATAAACTGAGAAAAATGCGTTACACCAAATCATACAGCAAGTAATTCTTTTTCGATTTAAGAATATCGAGTCTGGGTTTCAGTTAGAGCGCGCGAGGCATGAGCACAAGGTAGGCTTTCTTGAAGCAAAACTGCCCCCATGCCACCCTTTGAGCTGTCCCCAGAGATTGTAACTAGTTTTTTGATATCAAAAAACTGTAAACAAGGTTTCTGACAAAGTATATCTTTTAGCGCTGAATAGCCGTTCTCTTGTACTTCCCCCCACTTAAAAATTCGATATTTTTTTATTAATTCTCTTAATGGAGCGGTTTTTTCACTTAAGTTAGGAATAAATCGACCCAGGTAGGTAAGAACTCCTAGAAATCTTTGTATCCCTGCCACATCCTGTGGTTGAGGCATATTTTTCAATAAACCTTCGAGTCGTCTGGTTTGAGGCGTTTTGACGTAATTTTCATTTTAATTTAGCCGCCCTTTCCAAAACCAACTTTAATTTATTTTTATGGTCATTTTCATCAATTGCAGCTATGATTACATCATCAATAAATACTTTTACGCCCTTAATTTCATTAAAAATCTCCTGCATTCTCTCTTGGAATACCTCAGGAGCACTAGTAAGGCCATAAGGAAGGCGTAACCACCTGTAACGACCATAAATTGTTGAAAAAGTGCAAATTTTAGAACTAGTTTTATCTAAAGGAACGTGTAAGAAGCCTTCGGTGCAATCAAGGGTACTAAAAATTTTTGCCCCAGCAAACTCCTCCGTCAGAGACTCGAAAGTGGGTAATTTTAGATAATGCCTTTTACCATGGACATTCAGATCTCTAGGATCTGTGCAAAGTCTTAACTGACCTGATTTCTTCCTAACAATGACAAGAGGATGCACCCATTCAGCTCCATCAGTAGCATTTTCGATAATACTGTCATTTTCTAACCTGTCTAAAGCCTTCTTTAAATCATCTCTAATGGCGAAAGGAACAGCACGAGTAGCATGGACCACAGGCTTTGCATTTTTTGTCAGCTCAATGTGATATGGTTTCTCTAATTTGCCAATCCCTTGTATAAAAAAGAATATTTTTTTAAAATTGAGAAATCACTGTCTGCATGATCTATGTCATAAATTCTTTGTATTAAATTAAACTTCAGACACGAATCAAGACCAAGGATTGGACAACTGTCAGTTTGGACAACAAAAAATAAAATATTTAATTTTATGTTTTTATACTTACAACTCAA
The DNA here is from genome assembly GCA_963576565.1 of Aspidapion aeneum. Taxonomy (NCBI): domain Eukaryota; kingdom Metazoa; phylum Arthropoda; class Insecta; order Coleoptera; family Brentidae; genus Aspidapion; species Aspidapion aeneum. Next base: position 8,175,838 of record OY755046.1, read on the forward strand.
AAAACACTCACCCAAGACATCCAATGCATTGTTGGTATAAGAATTGAGCTTTACCTTTGTTGGTCTAATCCTTGAAAAATCAAAAATTTTCTTCACTGGCATAACATTGGCCGATGACCCTGTATCAAACTTTATTTGTACTAGATAATGATTTATTTGCAACTCTATAGCCCATGATTGCCCACTGGATGAACCTCTACTGCATGAATACTATCTAAAAATATAAAATTTGAATCAGTTTCTGAACCAGACTCATCTATTAAATGAACTTTTTTATTGTTTTTAAAATTCATTCTAATTTTGCAGCCCGTAGAAAAATGATTTGGCTTCTGACACCGGCTACAAATTTTCCCATAAGCAGGACATTTATTTTTTTCATGTTTATAAGAACATTTCCAACAAGAAAAACTATTTTTATTAAAATTTTGAGAAGAAGAAAAAGATTGAGAAGAAAATTTACTCTGATTATTAAAAATTGGTTTATTAGTAACAGTTTTTGGTTTTTTATTAAAAGTTTTCCGTTTAACAAAATCTACCTGACTATCTGAAGATCCATTGCTTATAAGCTTATTTTTTTCTTTGACACTTTAAGCGGTAACACAGATCTTAATTGCATCATCAAGTTTCTCACAGTCAGCTTGGAGGAGTTTTTCCCTCAAGCTCTCGCTTTTCAAACCACAAATAAGCACATCCTTAATTAAGCTGTCTCTTAAGTTTCCTAATTCACAATATAGAGATAAATTTTTTAAAACTGTAATATATTGTTCTACACTTTGAAAATCAGACTGTTTACTGTCTTTCGTATGTTAAATTTTTTCTTGGGTTAAAATGCATTTCAAATTTGTTAAAAAGTACTCCAAATTTTTCATTTTCATTCTCTTCTAACTCAAAAGTGTTAAATATTCTCATACCTTCATCACCGATTAGTGTTAATAGCTGTGTACACTGCGTTGCTTCATCCTTTTTCGAAACCTCAGTCGCCACCAGGTAAGTCTTGAATCTCTGACGCCAAAAACGCCAATTTTCGGTCCATTTCCACTCATATTCGTCGGTGGAATGCCCCGAAAATCCATTTTAAGTTAAGTGGCCCCTCAAAGGTTGTCTTTTGCCGTAAAAACAAAATTTTCGCCTCGGCGTCACGACTTCAGAGTGAGGTTATGTTCCACTTTTTCAAAAACCAAAATAGAAAATTGAAAAAATCTTAGCTCACCATGGATGACGATGGATTTCCCGATGTTTGGTAGGTTCTACTATAACTGCGCCATATTATAAAAGGGTTTTAACTTAATATTTAACTTGGTGGGAAAGGAACACGAAATGAATGGCGACCATAATGTTTGACAAGTGAAGTGTATTCTCTGGTTATGGGTTATGTACAAAATATCACAGACTAAACTTATAACTATATAAAATTGGTTGGTTGACATAATAGGGTGCCTAGTCAACATAATAAGTTAAGGTGCCCAACTTACATATGTGACACATCGCACCGACTTTTTTTCCGTTTCTTAGCCTAAAGAATACCTTATTTCGTAAAATTTCTTCGCACCGAAATTAAAGGCATTATTCCTTAGTGTTGTCAAAATAAAGTCACCTTTTTTCGTGACTTTACTGTTTCTTAAGATTTGCTTAAAGATAAGATGCCAATGTTACCCGTCTGGCATGGCCATAGCAACTGACAATACCTACAAATAAGCGGAATGTAATGATTTACTGAAGGTGACTTTTTGTGTTTTGTGAGTAAATAAGGTAAGAAAAATGTTTTTTATTTAATAAAAACTGCAAAAAAAATCTTAAAATATATAAAAATAATTTTGAAAAAGTTTATTGCAAAAGATAAGGCTAGATTTTGGTTCTTTTAACACAATGTTTTTCTGAGAAAACATACCTATGTATCCATTACAAAAAGATTTGTTTTCTATTACAGTATTTCTATCCGATTTTTGGGTTAACTGTTGACCACAGCCTTGTAGGTACAGCGCTAGGAGTAGGATAGGACTGTGTGTAAGAAAACCCTTGCATTTAAATTAAACTGCACCGCATGATGTAACAAGACGATTTTTCTTTTTGCCATGTGACTTTATCCCAATATTCCCAATTTCATTATAATTTTTGGTTCGTCTTACATATTTAAAGTAGGTATATGTACAGGGTGATTAAAATTGGGCACTTTTAAGTGGGAAATAATCCTGCTAACCTCCCTTTAAAGGTTATTTTTTTTTAACTACTATCAAAAATACGGTAGAGCCCTACTTAGTGGTTTTTCCTCTGTAATTATGCGATATGCTCACATAAAGACTACAGCTAATGCATGCATGTGATATTCTTATATAGGTAGAATTCCTTGAAAAATGGACGCACAGAGCAGTTGTAGTGAAAAAAGAAAAAGAGATGCGAACTTCACAGAACAAGAGCAGAACTTGTTGTGCTCCACTATTCATAATTACAAAGATATTATTGAAAACAAACAAACAGATTCAACATCTAATGTAAATAAATCTAATGCATGGGAGAGAATCATGTAACAGTTCAACTTAGCAAATCCAAGTTTACAACATCGAAATATCAAATCCTTACAAAAATATTGCAATAATAAAAAACAACAGGTAAGTGTTTCTATTTTTAGATTCATCTACGCTTAAAGATCAAAAAATTCATTCTTGATATAACTTTTATATTTTTAAAAAAACTTATTAACAAAAATAAATTAAAGTAATCTAAACTATGGCAGGTTGGATAATAAAATGGCTATCAGTGTTCATTCCGAACTATTCTTTTAACTTTTTGAGCCAGGATGTTTTGTTTCTATGCCCATAAATCCTGTCTTTTATTTTGTTTTGCAGCATTGCATATTCCTTTGAGTTTCCCTTTTTATTTTATTATGTTAATTATTTAATTTTTTTTTTGCAAACAAGGCTTTTTGTACTTCGTGCAAAATTTATTAAAAATTCTTGGCAAAGCGCTTTCGGTCTAAACGACCATCATCAGTGCCTTAAAGCTAGTTAAAATCTGGTTCTTCAGTCTGGACATCACAGGACAGCACAATTTTAAAAAACTTACGAACTACTTAAAATATTTAAAAATTTTTCAGGTACATTTTACAGCTATAACTATTATTCTTTATTTAAAATTGACTAGTAAAAACGACTTTTTGTTTATTGCGTCGTAATTCTTTTCGAAAGAATTACGACGCAATAAATTTGTAATTTTTTTTGTTGTCTCAATTCTAAATTTAGAACTATCTCCATTAGATCATCAGTAGTAGTAGTATGTAATTAACAATAAAAGCATAGCATATAATTTTGAAATTAGAGAGAAAATACGAATCTAAAAAAGAAATATTTTTTTGTATGTTTTATACGAATGCCTACATGCAAAGATACACTCAAAATTTATTTTGTGATTTTTCAGATAAGAAAGAAAAAGGCAGAAGAGCGTCAAGAAAGACTTAAAACTGGTGGAGGCCCACCTCCAGAAGAATCAAAGCCAGAAGATGAAATGATTTTATCCCTAATGGATCCCCTTACATATGAAGGAATGCAAAACGAATTTGATTCAGACCGAGTGGAAAAATTGGAAAAGAGTTCTCTAAGAAGTGACTTGGAATGTGTGAATGAATTTATTTTATCTGTAAGTATGATGGAGTACCAGCTAAATAAAAATAAAAGTAGTATTTTCAATTTATACTTATGTGGACAGGTAGTATCAGGAAGAATTACAAAACATCACAGACAATTTGTTATTAAGTTTGTTTTGTATACTTATGGAATCTTAGGTATAAATCTAGTTTCGAAAACTTCTTTTTAAAATAAATTTTATTAAAATATATTTAATGTTACAAATTACAAAGAATATTATATGTTTCTGGTAAGGGTTATCTAGACTCAATGAGAATATGACCTATATAGAGTGGCAACCGGATAACCTTGCAACATTGAGGGGCAGGTGGCGCTGAAATAAATTCGTCTAGTACGCAATATTCAGAGATAGCTAGTATGATTATGTGCGAGTTCCGAGGTTCATGCTTATCATACAAATGCCATTAGATCATAGAAGTAGTCTCTAAATATTGAGTACTAGACAAATTTATCTCAGCACCATCTGCCCTTCAATACTGCAAGGCTAAATTATAGTTTACATTATATCGGCCATACTCATTGTTAGAGTTTTAAAAGATTTTAATGTTATATTTATTTTTTTAGCCTATATATGATATGAAGCACAGACTCCATCAGAAGATGAGCAGGTCAAAGTGAGTGTACTTTCGGGGAGATTATTAAAATAAGATTAAATAAATACCTATTTCTTGCCAATTTTTAGCTGTTTAAAAACAAAAGGCTATTATAGGATCGTTAAATTATTTATTTCATTTTTAAGTGATTTGGGTAAAAAATACCGTATGTTATCTGTCTGTGTCTCTGTCACCTGATAACTCAAAAATCGTTTAATCAATTTAAATTAAAGGTATAAAAATTGTTTGTAGGATAACCACCTGGAAGAGAGAAATAAAGAAAACAACAAAATAACTACTTTAATAAACAACTGGAAAAAATATTTACCAAATGATTTAATGAAGCCACTTAATCCTGCACTCGATAGGAGAATTTCTAGAAAAGATACGCCAAGTACATCTGGCAGTCATGCTGCCAAAAAAAGACTAGTTAATAAAGGAGGAATAAGTGATAAATCGCGTTCAAAGGTAAGTTTTATCTATAGTGACATTTTTCCCATTATGGTTCATTTACCTATCTGTTAGTCCAGTGGCAGATCCAGGGGGGCCAGAGGGGACCGCCCCCCCCTTCCAGACATTATAACCGATTTTTTGGTTTAGCAGCATCAATTATTTAAAATTTGTCACAAATTCTGCGGCGCCATAAATCTCCTTTATATAATAAATTTCATACCTTAGATTTATCAAAAACCGCTAATAAAATAATATTTCGATGTTTGCTGCCACTTTGGCCCCTCCCCCTGGAAATCCTGGATCCGCCACTGTGGCAGTCACAAAAAAATACTTAAATATTCTTATGGCGCATGTCTACCTACTTGCGATTTTAGCGTCTCTCTAATATAAAAGAGAGACTAAATATTTTTTTTTATGGTCTCTTCTTCCAGTATTCAGTATTTTACAGTATTTAAGTCGCGTGTACAGAAAAACTTTTTACAATTTTTTTTCATTGGCCTATGCTATTTGTTATGGTAAACAGCTGATAACTGTCAAAAACTTATCTCAAAAATTATGATATGGAGTTAGGTGTTTCTTGACTTAAACAATATTTTCATAATGTAGCCCATTTGAGCTGCTTAACGGTTGAACCGATTTTCATAAAATTAAAAAAAAAATAGCACTCGATTTTCTGAAAGTTTAATTTTGCTAAAGGTAGTTTTTTAAAGTTAAAAAAATTAAGAAAATTTTTGTTTTTGCGTTTTTTTATATCTTTTTAGGGCCCAGATAGACGAAGACCAACTGCCACTGTGGTTAGGGCATTAACTTCCTCTGCCTTGGCAGAACAGTACCAGGAGTTGGCAGAGAAAAAAACCGTTATTGCATACTTTGCAATAGAGAAACTTAAACTTGATAAACAAGAACATGTTTTGAAGCTGAAAGCCCTTGAACTAGATATCAAGTTAAAAGAAAAACAGTTAGAAAACCTTTCCAAAAATTAGTTTACAAACATTTTGGAAGGAAAGTTGATAAGGGTTTTTTTGTGATTTTCTTTAGTACAAGTTTGACCAGTAAAAGCGTTTTATTAAATATTTAAAAGTTATGTTTAAGGACTACTATAGTATTAGTCTATAGTTCATGTTTTAGTTTTCAAAGCATTTGTCTATACTAAAACAGGTTATAGAAGGAAGGTGGTATTTCAGTGTCAGTTTAACTTAGCTGTTGGTTCTTTGTTCGCCAAAATTATATATTTTTTTAACACTGATTAACTAGGTATGTAAATACATATTGTGATTTGTGTTTTGAGTCTATCAATAAAACAAAAATTTAGGAAAATACAATTTTATTTTTAAAAATTACCGTAAACTATAAACAGCAAAAACAGGACAGTTCGCAAACCGACACTTAATTATTTTGTTTAGGTTTGAAGAATTGTACTAGCTCTATCGTATCGCATCTTAAAAGGCTCTTTTCTGTTAGACTATTTCTTCCATTTCTGCTATTTATAAATCTCTCAAAAATCTGATTTTGAATAAAATTTGGTTCCGGGTTGTGTTGTTCTTCTCCATTTATATTTTGAGTTTCAATCAAATAATTTATCTCTTCCTCGTTTATTTCCTTAGGAAGTACTGGTTCTGGCTCGTTCATTTCTCGAGCTAAATTATGCAACACTGCAGTGGCAACTATTACAGCCATCGAAGTGTTAAGTGAAAGTCGCAGACCATAGGCTAAAACTGGGAACCTCCGCTTCCAAATCCCATTTTGTCATTCAATCGTATTTCTAGTGCGAATTAGTGCTTCATTGTATCGATGTTGACCAACTGTTTGAGGGTTCTGCAGCGGTGTCATCAGATAATTTTTAAGTGGGTAACCACTATCTCCTAAAAAAATTAATTCATAATGTATGTTTTTTTCCTAGCTTGCGCTTCGACAAAAACAAATTTTTTGAGGTAACGCCGAAAATGTGTTATTTGGGTATATTTGGACCTATCTTAGCAATCTCGTCGTGACGTTGGTCCGTGTGTGTGTCTATGTGTGGCCCATAATAACTCCGGAACCGCGCAAAATTTAAATAAAATATATTTTAGGATACTTCATTCGGCACTAGTAGTTAAATGACAAAATTTCATTCTTATAGGTAACAAAAAATGTTTTTATTCAAAACTATTTCAATATTTTTATGCGGCATCAACAATAAAAACCGAAATATCTCGCAAACGGCTTCCTTTAGCAGATTTTAACAACAGGAAAATTGTTAGTTAAAGTTACTTTTTTGACAAAAAAAGTTAAAAAATACACTAAAAAAAAACTATGGGCATTTTCAATCATGAGAAGTGTAGTGTGAAGTGCCCTCTAACGGCCATAAAAATATGTTAATATTCGGGTTTCTTATCTTTAAAAACCTCCGGGTACCAATTTTAAAAGTAGTACGTTAAAATAGTCTCATATTATTAACAAAAAAACGATTTTTATTTTTTAACACTAAATCTCGGAAAAGCTAAGGTAAGTTACTTTAAATCGACTTATTTTGACATCAGAAATAAGTGATAAACTTTTGTACAGACCTTTAAGAGTCATGCTGTATATCCTGTATTTTATTAATTATTCATGTGTATATTATTAAATGTCGTTTCTTTCAGCCTTGAAAACAGTTTTTTGTAAATATCTCAGAAACTAAAGCGCTTACGATGATTCCAAAGACCCCATATTGATACAAAACTCCATTTAAAAGTTAGCATTAAAAAAAAAATTAATTGCCAAAAAACTGCCATCAGCACTAATGGATTTTAACCAAAATCTTATCAGCTCGTTGAAGTGTCAAACACTATTTTACCTAAAAATTTTATAAAAATCGGTACAGCGGTTTAAGAGCTATCGTGTTACGGACAGAAATAATATACACACACACAGACATATATCACGACGATATTGCTAAGATAAGTCAAAATACACCCAGATAACACATTTTCGGCGTTATCTCAAAAAAAAAATCCTCCAAAATAATACCTTCTCTAGCCATTGCTACGCGGGCTAGGAAGGTCAAAATGTGTTACCTTACCTATTAGGAGACACCCAGGAAAATGATTGTCTTCAAATCTGGCTTTCATTCTGGAATTCGCAAAATTGGTCGCGAGTCGATCCTGGCCATCGAGCTAGCACGTCCAAGAATTTTAAGTTTGCGTCAGTAACGCATTGCACATTGATTGAAAAAAACGATTTCCGGTTTCGAAACACTTCTGCATTGTGTCCACCTAAAAAATATAATATATTTCCCAACGACCAACTATGACACCAAGATTTGGATCTTAAAATTGACAGAGAAAGTGAAACTATCAACATATACACAATTTATAACTAAAATAAATTTTATTTGCAAAAGTTTAAAATAATAATTGAAAAACGTTACATACCTATGCATAAACCTTTTTGATTTTGACCTAATTATTTTTACAATATTATTAGTTTAACCGTTTAATAATGCATCTCTTTTCATAAAAAAATATTGTTTTTTTCTAAAATTAATAAAACCACCGCAGAAAAGATATGCATGAGTACGTTCGTCGAATTTATCCAAAATCTTCTTGAACATGAGCAAAAATAGTTGAACTTACCCGGCGAAATAATTTTGATGTGTGTGCCATCTATTAGACCTAGCACATGGGGAAATTTCGCTATATTATAAAAGCTGTTTTGACAGCTTTTAAATTCTTCTTGGTCAGGCATTTTCACATGCCGACTAAAAAGTGAAGCGATTGCCCTAGATACTCTCGCAATAACTCTTGATGCCGTTGATACATGAATATTCATGAAATCTGCAACCTCCATCAAGTGACCATTGCCAGAGTAAAATCTTAAGGTACATAGTAGTTGGTTCATTGGGGATAGGCTATTGTTTCTAAAAATAAAAAATTACAACGTTTTTTAAAGCAAATATTGGGGTGGAAAAATTTTGTTGTTGATAATAGCCTATTTCTTTATGCTTGTTTAAGGGTTCTGTGGCAAAACAAAATGGTGTTTCCCTGAAATCATTTTGTGCTTTCCTTTTTTTTAACCTATATGTTTCATATATCTTTCTGTAAAATTAAGTAACTTAGTTAAAAATTATATAGGTATATTTTTTTAATTTTATTTGTTTTTTTTTTAACTTTTTTAAAGCATAATATCTTAATAAATATTGCACAAAACTATTTTGCACAGTGACCAGGAGGGGTACGCTGTGGGGAATTATCTCGTTTTCTCCTACCGTAGATGCATTTAATTCGCATTGCGCAATTGCCACAGCTTGACTATTTGTCAAAACAGAAAGTCGCAACTTTTACAAGGAAAAACACTAGGGCCTATACTCCGTTAGATTAAAAACACTGCACTTGCATCGAAAATATAAATTTTCTTCAACAAGCCGCGATTCGTAAGATGTACAACGAATTAAAAACTTTAAATCAAAACTTAAACACTTACCACAACACCAACATGCACAACACATTAACGACTGCAAAGCAAAACAAACAAACCTACCTCACTTTTAACGAGATCAGCTGTTTATCTGCTCGCACGTACCTAACCAAAGTATTAGTAACTCCGGTTAGGTGTGGTCTGACTAGCCACAGACACATGTGTTTCGCTCTCGTTAGAGCACATCAGTGTGACATAAGTCCTTAAGAATGCGTGGATAATGCCTGGCCGGCTACTGAATAAACAGAAAAATATACCCAAAATAGGATATAAATCCACAACGCGACGGACCCTCATAAATCGCAACTTTTACAAGGAAAAACACTAGGGCCTATACTCCGTTAGCTTAAAAACACTGCACTTGCATCGAAAATATAAATTTTCTTCAACAAGCCGCGATTCGTAAGATGTACAACGAATTAAAAACTGTAAATCAAAACTTAAACAGTTACCACAACACCAACATGCACAACACATTAACGACTGCAAAGCAAAACAAAAGAAAGGTTATTACATTGACCGATCAGCGCTTGAAAATGGAAGACGTTTACCAAAGTAGAACTATTTGGTGCGGTTTGATTGTTTTCAAAGCACCGAGTGCATACTAGTGCGGGTTGGCCGGTAGTTGAATTAGTTGTTATTTTTACACAGGAGGATTCGTCGACGTTCTAAAAATGTCGCCAAGCAGACTCCGCAAGTGAATGTAGGTGGAGCAGCGATGCTCATTTTGTAGGTGGGGAGTAACCAGTTGAAGGTTAGGAAAATAAAAACGGATTCTCACCTCTTATTTGCAGCTACTATGATTTTTCGTTACTGTAGATCAATAGAGTAAATCTTCAGCTTTCATGTGACACCACAATCAACATTGTTGTTACGTTAAAAACTGTTTGTTTTCAAAAAGCAAACAGATGTGCCATTTACTGCAAGGCGGTTAGCAGGATCTGCACGCATCATGGCCCAAAAAAATTGCCTTAAGCAGAGAAATCGGTTGTCATTACTGAGATTAACGGTAACAAAAAAAGCCCTGTTCCTTTATATATTGATAATGATTGATTGATGATGTCTGTGCTGTGATAAATATTAAAACAAGCATATCCTAACCTTTCCCAACACCTCCTTGACCCCCTTTCACCGCAAAAAATATTCCCATGGGCAGGTTAGGATATGTTTGCAATAAATTTACGAAGGTCGGATAACACGAATTTTGGCCTTTAAAAAGGATGATAGGAAAGCTATCTTCATAATTTTTCGAAAAAATATAATTGGAAAAAATCTCATTCGAAAAAAAAAAAAATTTTTGTAAGAAAACGTCATTTAAAATAGTTGTTTTCGAAAAAAAAATAATTTGTTTACATCTTCGATCAAAAGATCTTTGAAAAAAGTGTTTTCGAAAAATGGACAGTAACCCAGCATATTTAGCACAAATATAGTAATTACCGCCATAAACAACACAAACTTATCACGGTGTTAAGGTTCCGCAAACAAAAAATTCTGCAGTTGCTGCTTATTTTTACCCAACTGCAGCACGGCGAAAGGAAGGGTAATGTTTTTCGCTTGAGATATGTATGTATGTTTGTGTCGTGCTAGAAGCTGAACCGATTTTGACAAAAAAGGTGTCGTTAAATTAATGCTGATCCCGAAGGTGCTATAGGCTATATTTTTTTAAACAAAAATCAACATGGCGGTCGTCAGACGCCATTTTGTCACATGATGTAGGCTTTAAGTCATACAAATTACCTAAATTTTAGGCGATTTTAATGAAAGTTCTTTGATCACCCATTGCAATCTAATTTGCTGTAATTCCTTTGTAGTCATCCCTGCTTCCACTCATCTCCCCCCCTGTCATTCCCCCCCACCCTCTTAAAAAATCATATTCGCATTTTATCAAATATTGGGCGATTTCAAAAATTCTTTCTGCACACGCTTTAAGACTTTTTTCCAACACCATTTTACTAGTTTCCCCCTCTCTTTTGTGTTAAAAGGCAACTGACAGATAGACAAAAAGGGAAGGCAAGACAAGTGAACAAGACGGTGGTTAAAGGCAACTGGTTTTATATTTTTAGGTTTTGGTTGATATGACATACAAACATTGTTTCCAATTTTACAGTGTTCTCAATAACTTAAAACTAATACATGATTCAGGATTGCCAACCTGAGACATTTCCTCTCTCCTCCCCACCCTCCTTATTAGTAATAGTTGTAGCTATAACTTTCACAAATATAGAGCGATTTCAAAAATTCTTTTTGCACACGCGTTTAGATTATTTTCAAACACTCTCCTCCCCCATCTTCACCCAATGGAAAGTTACACTGTTCGTGTCCGTAAAAAATCTACACGTAGTTTTTGAGTAACGCTAAATGAATGGTAAATGTATAGTGCTTTCCATATTGCTGAATAAAAATTAAACCCATTAACGTATTAACCGGAGGAGACTGGGAAATAAACAAAAAAATCGGCCGTCTAGATAAACAATTTGTTTTGGAAAACGTACTTCTGCAGTAAAGAAGTCCTCGACTCTTTTTGTTCGTAGAAAACTCCATTTCCTTTCTCTTTAATAATCACCAGAATTATCCCATTTTTCCTTTACTTTTATTTCTTTTTTAAACCAATGCGAGGGAAAAGGACGAAATTGTTCTTAGAAACCCTTACCATAATAATTATACAATACCAAATATGGATGAATGAATGAACATAACAAGCGATGATCACTTTAAGACGCTTCGAGCATTGTGTTTCGCTACTCCTTCGTTTTCCTTTATTAAACCAGTGCGAGAAAAAAACCAAAACTATTCTCGATTACTGTCCCTCACTACAACAAAGGAACTAGAAATCTGCCGCAATGGTCTAGGCCCGTATAAAGTATCTTATTTTGTTACTCTTTTATTAAAACGATGCGAGAGAATGAGACAAAGCTATTCTTGATTAGAAGGTCTTAAGAAAGCGAACAAAAAACATCTCGAAGTCGTTTACGAGCGCGTAAAGCATCTTATTTTTTTACCTTTTCTAACTCCCTTCTTAAACTAATCCAAGAGAAAGAGATAAGGCTGTTTTTGGTGCAAACAACGAACCAAAACGACACAGGGCGAAATTTCAGGTAGCCCCTTTGGCCACATTACTATTTTGTAACAGGGTCAAATGCGGGGTTGCTCAGCTCTGTCTTAGCCGATCGGAATTGTTTTGGTATTTTGTTTTTAATTATATTTTCAATCTGGACTAAAAATTATTCTTAAAAGACTTTAAAATGGTGCGGGAGTATATTGTGTGCAAAAAACTCGACCATGTTAATCCAGAACTTTCGTCCCACAAGTAAGTTTCATATAGCCTGTTTGACCTTCAAAACAAAACAAAGACCAGTGCCGTAGAAATCAATATAAAATCAGAAAACAAATATTAGGCTATTATATGAATAATTATTTATTTGTTAGTGTCTAAACATAAATTTAGTTAAAAAGTTTTGATACTTTTAACTACAAGCCTTGATTTTCAACAAATAAGGTAAAAATGGTATCTTATTAATATGGCAAGTATTTTTTTATCCCCTACGTATACCTTGGATCGATCAAGGCAATTTTTTAAGATGGGTTACTCATTTTTACCTACTCTGAATTTTTAAGGTTGTCTAACCTAAAATAAAATAAACCAACCTACAAGCATCCTAACCAAACGTTTAAAGTGTGTAAAGACGAGGTCTCTACACGCAGATTTGTTTTTAACTCTATAAACTGTGAGCAAATTAATTATTTCTTTCATTGTTAAATAAAATTCATTTCTAAGGATGATTGTTAAAAAATAAAAATTAAATGCAATTTATTTAAAATCAAAAAGTAAATTTCAGCCCTGGTATAATTAACCATATTTCTTTCATAATTTATAAAATATTTGTTATTACTTATTTTTAACTATAAGCGAGATGATATATGTTTTTTTTATTTATCTCATTTTAAAATGTTAAATAAAAAAAGGTATTTTACAAAATAATATCAGCATTAAATTATGTGTAAAAAAATCAAAGTGGTAAATATAATTAATTTTTTAAACTAAAATGATATTTTGTTCAAATGGCATTGTTTTTATCACGTTTTTATAATATTATATTTAAATGATTTTTTTTTTTAATATTCTGTTTGAATGACATTTTGTTCAAAAATTACTTTTTCAAATGGCGTTTTGTTCGAAAACAGTGTGTTTTAAAACATCTTTTTCAAAAACATTGTTTCAAACATCAACCTGATAAAAAACTTTTGGTTTGTTCAAAAATTAGTTTTTTGAATGACATTTTGTTGAATGCTGTTTTATTTTGAAAACATTTTGTTAAAAACATATCATTTTCGAATAACATTCTTTCAAACATTTTGTTTGTTAAGAAAATATCTTTTCTAAATGACCTTTTGTTCGAAAGCAGTGTGCTTGTAACAACATTTTGTTGAAATGGCCGAAAGCATTGAGTTCAAATAATATAATGTTAAAATTTTTTAGTTTCAAAAATATTTTGTTCCAATGACGATCTGATGGCACATTTTATATGAAAACATCTTTTTTATATTACATTTTTTTGAAGAACATTTTGTTCAATGACATTTTGTTCAACATTTTCAAATGAGAATCTGATGAAAAACGTGTTCAACTGTTTTTTTAAACATTTTGTTCACATGACAATCTGACCGAAACCATTTTGTTCAAAAACATCTTTTTTAAGTGACATTTTGTTCGAGTTGCATTTTTTTCAAAAAAAAAAGTTGTTATTTTCAAATGAGAATCTGATCAAAAACATGTTCAACTAATTAAAAAAAAATATTTTGTTTAAATGTCAATCTGCTCGAAAACATTTGGTTTGATAACATCTTTTTCGAAAACATTTTGTTAAAATGATTTTTTTTAACAACATTTCTTTTAAACGAGAATCTGATAGAAAACTTTTTGTTCAAAAATTACTTCAATTCATATGACATTTTGTCAAATTGTGTTTTGTTCAAAAACATTTTTTTTAAATTTTGTTTGAATGCAATGTGATTGATTGACATTTTCTTCGTGATTGATATTATGTTCAAATAATCTCTTTTTTGTTCACTTTTCCATAAAAAAAATTTCTTGGAATGGACAAGTTAGGATATGTTTGAGATCAAATGATTAGGGTTCAGTGTGGTTAGGTTAACAGGTTAGGATCAATTGTTAAAAGTAACACTGATTTCGACCTTCCAAAAAGAGACACACAGGAGCTGGGTTTTCAGAGTTTTCTGTTTGAAGAAAATGTTTTCGAACCAAACGGTATTCCAACAAAATGTCATTCAAAAAAGATGTTTTTGAACAAATTGTTTAAAAAAATGTCATTTGAACAAAACATCATTCGAAAAAGATTTTCGAAAAAACTATAACAAAGCAATTGCTAAGAACAGAAATTAATATGTTGGGCATAAGATCATCATAAAAAAACAACAAAATTTTGGAGGTACTTTTTAAGCTACTTTGTTTTTATTTTAATCGTTAGATAAATAGGTATGTCAAATTTAAATTATGACACTGACAAATAAAATATTTAGGTACTTTTAAATGATTTGCACAAAATGCATATAGAACCAATTCAAAAAATGTCTTCAAAATAACAACACAACCAAGAAAAGTCGAGACCCCCTGTACATGGCTAAATAAATTTTTCTACGATTATTAATTCACTTTTCAATACTTATCATAATAAATTTAGGCTACCCAACGATTTAGAGCAAAGAAAGTCATAGCTGTCCTTAGTTGGAATTGACGAGAACAGACATTTATCCAAAATTTCTGTTTTATGCTCTGATCATTTTGAACCTTGGGACATTGGTACTAGAACTAACGGAGCAAAATATATTATACCAGGAGACCTACCCAAAATGAGTCATTCTACATTTGCAACTGATAGGTAAGGTATTATTTTCGACGATTTTTTTTTGAGATAATACCGAAAATGTGTTATTTGGGTGTATTTTCACCTATCTTAGCAATAGCGTTGTGATGTCTGTCTGTGTGTGTGTGTGTGTATATTATTTCTGTCCGTAACACGAATTTTCAGGTAAAATGGTGTTCGACGCTCTAACGAGCTGATGAGTCAAAATCCATTAATGCTAATGACAGGTTTTTAACAATTAAAAAGTTAAAAATGCTAACTTTTTAACAAAGCATCGTATCAATATGCAGTTTTCAGAATATATAAAAAAACTTCGTAAGAGGTTTAGTTTTTGAGATATTTACCAAAAACTGTTTTTAAGGCTGATATATCATGACTTCACTTGAACTATACAGACGTAGCTAGAAAGGTATCAGATTCGTCATAAATCAATTTATTTATAAAAAGCCTTCTTCTGGAAAAAATAATGAAATTTTTGTAATCATCTAACAAAGTCAGTGTTGCACTTTTCCCAGTTTTTTCTCTAATGAAACTGCTGATGAAAACCGAGATGGTCGTCCGACGGAATAAGTGTCGCAATAACTTTTTTCAAAATAACTCGCTATATAAAAGAGTTGTTTTTTAGGTACATATTTTTTGTAGACACACCTTCAATCTTACTAAAAGGGACAAAACCACCGTCGTAGGAGGCAGTAAATACAAATATATTTGCTAGAAATTTTAAATTAAGGGAAAATTGAAAAATCTAGAGTAGCATAACCAAAAAGGCTGTTTTCGTTCTGGCCATGGTTACAATCCTAATTAAAACAAATGGGTAAAACTAATAAATCCACACAGTAAGCAAATTGTGTCCCCGTCAAAGCAATACACCGAGGGCTTTTTGAAGAAAGCTCCAAAATATCCTTATCCAAACAGGGCTTTGTTAATTTTTTACATTATCAATGCAAATTTTTTATAAAAAAAAGGAACTAGAAATAAATTTACTTTTTTATATACAAAAAAAAGTGGCACTACACATATCTAGCTTTAAAATTGCAATCATGGGGGAGATAAGCGCACCTTTAATACCGTTTTCGGCTGGTGGAGATGACTTCACAATTCTCGGTGAGTGGGGCTGTTTTTATTAGAGCCTGACTCTTATTTTTAATGTTCGACTTCTGTATTAAGTAACCTCAACAATGCTATTAATTTTTTTTGTCAATAGGTATCTATTTAGCTGTAAACTAAATTAAATTGCTTATTTTAATAAGTTAGGTATTTACTGTTTCAGATGATTTTGAAACTTTTTTGTTGCGCCGTCTGTCTGTCTGTCTGTCTGTCTGTATATGTCTGTCTGTCTGTCTGTAACGACCAACGCGCATAACTCAAAAACGGCTTGGCCGATTTCAATGAAAATTGGTACCTGGGCTGGGTCTTGGGTCGAGATGGTCCCATTTAAAAATGAACCAAATCCACCGAACACAAGCCAAATAAAAGGGTGGGGGTAGATTTCAAAAATTAGAGTTTATGTAAAAATATGGCGTGTGTGATATCAAACGAAAGGTAATTGAGTCTGGAGTTAAAGAAAATATATTTTAGTTTTTTTTTATTAAAAGGGTGGGGGTAGATTTCAAAAATGAGATTTTACGTGAAAATATGGCATGTGTGATATCAAACGAAAGGTAATTGAGTCCGGGGTTAAACAAAATACATTTTAGTTTTTGTTTTTTTAAGGGTGGTGGTAGATTTCAAAAATTTGAGTTTAATTTAAAACATGGCTTGTGTGCTATCAAACGAAAGGTAATTTAGTCTGGAGTTGAATAAAATATATTTCAGCTTTTAGTTATATTAGCTCACACGTACACTATAACTATAGTACCTAGTGTGAGCTTAGGGGCCCATATATTGGCAGAGTATTTTGTTTTGCTGTCTGTCTGTATGTAAAGACCAACCCGCATAACTCAAAAACCGCTTGTCCGATTTTAATGAAATTTGGTACCTAAGTTGGGTCTTGGGCCGTGATGGTCCCATTTAAAAATGAACAAAATCCACCGAACGCAAGCCAAATAAAAGGGTGGGGGTAGATTCCAAAAATTAGAGTTTATGTGAAAATATGGCGTGTGTGATATCAAACGAACGGTAATTAAGTCTGGAGTTAAAAAAATTAATTTTAGTTTATTTTTAAAAAAAGGGTGGGGGTAGATGTCAAAAATTAGAGTTTAAGTGAAAATATGGCGTGTGTGATTGAAAAAATTTGAGTTTAAGTCAAAACATGCCTTGTGTGGTATCAAACGAAAGGTAATTGAGTCTGGAGTTGAATAAAATATATTTCAGTTTTTGATTATATTAGCTCACACTATAACTATAGTACCTAGTGTGAGCTTAGGTGCCCATAGATTGGCAGAGTTTTTTAATTAGATTTCTTGTCGTGAGGAAAAGGAAGACAGGACAGCTATAATTTAAAAATTGTTATGTGCCAATAAATGTCTTTAAATAGTGTTTTCGTACGGGCGTGCGGAAAACAACTTTTTTCACGCAAGCTGTATTACGAACGGTATCAAAATGTATAAATAAAGTAAAAAAATATTTTTGTTAATTCCGCATGCTTGCAGGTAAAATGTTATTGTACCTAACTTAAGCCGAAGCATCTTTTCCGCACTTACGGATTGCTTGAACTTCGCTGAACGCCGGAGCGTACGGAAAAGTATTATTTTCCGCACTTTTTAGGTAAATACCCAAGTAACATTATTACCACTCAAGGTTTTATTAATTTGGTTCATAGGTTATTTAGAGGGTGCTGTTATGGGTTTTAGGATCAATTTGGCTACATAAAGGTAATTTATATTGCCAATTACCTAAAGGGGTGTTATACAACCAAAAAGTGATTTATAAAGGGAGTATAATAAAACTGATATTCCTTCTGTTCCTTTTAGATACTTTTGGTTTTATTGATTTCTGATTTATAAAGATGGTCTTATAAAACCATTTTACCTAAAGTTTTTAAAACGAAATAAATATAAACTTTGGTCATTTAGTTTTGTTCATTACGTTAGGTCATCACAAAAGTGTTTTATAATAGAGCTAAAAGGTTATCTTATATCCTTTTGTTTTTATAGTTACCAGTAGTTTAAAAGTAAATATGATTAGATAGGCGGCGATATAGAACCTAGTTTCCTTAAGGTTTTTAAAAGTGGTAAATATAAACCTTAGACTTTTGGTTTTTGCCATTACTTTTAGGCATTTTAAAAAGGTTTTATAGGAAGGCTTAAAGGTAAACTTAATTCTTTTGTATTTATAGTTACCCATAGCTGTATATTAAATATTATTTAAATAGGCGGCCATATCAAACCTTGTTTCCTTAAGGGTTCTAGCAGAAGTAAGTAAATACTTTCGTGTTTAATTTTTTTTAGGTATTTTTTGTAAAAATAATAGATATACAGTCGAACCTCTATAACTCGAACTTGAAGGGACAACTAAAACAGTTCGAGTTATGGAGAGTTCGAGTTATAGAAATTCCAGTTAAAGAAGTTAAAATACATATAAAAATTACAGAGCCCACTTAAAGGGTTCGAGTTATAGAGAGGTTCGAGTTATAGAGGTTCGAGTTAGAGAGGTTCGACTGTACCTAGGTACAGATTGGTACCTACCTATTGCAAGATTGATTATTTAAAGCCCAATAATTAATAATTGTTGAGTTTCCGTCCTTCTGGGTAGGACACCCAGGCCTAGATAAGGCCTGTTTAGGCGGCCAATATAAGAGGTTGCCCTCCAACCTGCAGGCACAACGAATATCATTGCACTGGCCCTCTCGATTGTGTCGAAATTGCACGATAAAAAACATTTAAAAGTGTTGAATTATACGCTTTGAAACACTTTAAAAACAAATACAAAAAATTTAAGTGAGGTTATGTTGACTATGTTTACATTGTTCTTTTTTGTTGGTTTCATAAGGGCACTCAAAAATCCTTGTTGCGATACAGTAACAAATAAAACCAAGTGACCACTATAAAACCATAATGGCGTATATAAATTTATTTAAAAAATATTGTAAAGAGAAAATATTTATCTAGTCGTTTTAGCAGTGTTTTTTAACAATAATTTAACTTTAATTTTGATTTATGTAAACCAAACAGACTTTTTTAATGGTGAATAGTGTAAATGATTTTTTTTTAATTTTAAATATTTGTTATTTTGTTATCAAAAAACTATTAAAAAGCATTCTTGAGCTAGCGCGCTTGTTTTGAGAGCTTCTCAGATACAATTTTATCAGAAAAATAAATCTGGCAGGCAATTTGATCATCAACAAAACGACAAACTCGGTTTATTTTTATGTGATAAAATAATTTTGGGACTCTGACATTTTTGGCAATTTTGTGACCTAAATTATTTTATATAGCCATTGTTAATCTAAAATATCGCCATAGCTTTTATAGGAAAACTTCTTTACTCTAAAGGTATTATGGTATTCAACAGAACCGCCAGGATACCAAATTACAAAATCTAGTTTTATAATAGGATAGAGGACGTTTCTGAGTTGCTTTTAGAACCTGGCATAATAGCTTTAGGCTCTAAAAGGTTCTATACTTGTGGAACTGCTAGAGGGCGAAGCTGGAGTTTATTTCTTATGGTTTTATAGTGAGTTTAATACATAGGTTGCCACCACCAATTGGGGAGTCCCATTTAGGAGGTCTAAGGGGTATATAAGGGTAATGGGAACGTGCTAGCGACCAAACATTGAAACTAATGGTTTTAAGGAGAGGCGCTGGCAACCTTTTAGCTTCTGCTATAAATAAAGAAATGTTACTTGGGTAACTATTTCGAAAAAACGTTTAGAAACCTGTCCATACTACTTAGATATACATCCTATAGTTTTATACTAACACGTAGAACTGGCAACAAGCCGATATAGTAGTGGAGTCATGTTCTTACGGAGCATTAATTCAAAACCGTGCACTTGCGGCTTTTCGAGCGTGATAGGGATCTCCTTGCGAGTGCGCATACCCGTAAAAAAAACCATAAATCGGTAATGTAGTAGTAAATAGGCTAATTACATCACAAGTAATAGGTTTGTATTGGGTCTTTTATTAGTATTTTTTGGTGACATATTACAAAAACTGGAATAAAATTTTCAAACAATATCATACCACAGCTTATATTAAGAATTATACTCTAATCGCCTTATTTTTCTACGGCCACAGTTGGCAGCGCCCCCTACCGGTAGATGGTCGAACCATTTCTATACTTTACGGTTTCTACATTTTATGTTCTGATAAATTACTTAGTCATCAACTTTAGTTTTCTACGTTTTATTATTCGTTCGATTACATTTTCTTTGCTTTATCATTTCTACTAAATATTTCTTTACAAATTTTGTTTCTATACTTTGCTTTTCTATAAATTATGCGTAGTCTATTTTTAAACTGGACATTCCTCTTTTGTTGGACATTTGTAGCTGCATTTGAACTAATCGCTTTCGCTTGGAGGTTTATGACGAAGCAAATGTCTTTTAAGAGCCGACTTTAGCTTGGCCTTGTAGTGACACTGCTGACATTTAAACCAATCAATTTCATTGTCACTTTTATGTTTTAACAGGTGCCTCTTTAAATTCGACTTTCTATTGGCCTTGTAGTCGCATCGGTCGCATTGAAACCAATCGATTTCGTTTGCACTTTTATGACGAAGCAAATGAATTTTAAGATCAGACTTTAGCTTCGCCTTGTAGTCACACTGTTGACATTTAAACCAATCAATTTCACTCTCACTTTTATGTTGCAACTGGTGAATCTTTAAATTACTCTTTACATTTGCCTTGTAGTCGCATCGGTTACATTTAAACCAATCGATTTCGTTGTCACTTTTATGCTTTAACAGGTGCGTCTTTAAATTCGACTTTATACTGGCCTTGTAGTCGCATCGGTCGCATTCAAACCAATTAATTTCGTTTGTACTTTTATGTTTCAACTGATGTCTTTTCAGAATATATCTCTTATAGGCCTTGTAATTACATTGGTTGCATTTAAACCAATCGATTTCGTGTGCACTTTTATGACAAAGCAAATGCCTTTTAAGATGTGACTTTAGCTTGGCCTTGTAGTCACACTGTTGACATTTAAACCAATCAATTTCATTATCACTTTTATGTTGTAACAGGTGGCTTTTTAAACTTGACTTTCTATTGGCCTTGTAGTCGCATTGGTTGCATCCAAACCAATCAATTTCGCTCTCACTTTTATGTTGTAACTGGTGAATCTTTAAACTACTCTTTACATTTGCCTTGTAGTTGCATCGGTTACATTTAAACCAATCAATTTCGCGTTCACTTTTGTGGCAAAGCGAATGTCTGTTAAGAGACGACTTCATCTTGGCCTTGTAGTCACACTGGTGGCATCTAAACCAATTAATTTCGCACTCACTTTTATGTCGTAACTGGTGAATTTTTAAACTCGACTTTCTATTGGCCTTGTAGTCGCATCGGTTGCATTGAAACCAATCGATTTCATTTGCACTTTTATGACGAAACAAATGTCTTTTAAGATCGGGCTTTAGCTTGGCCTTATAGTCACATTGGTAGCATCTAAACCAATTAATTTTATTCTCACTTTTATGTTGTAACTGATGTCTTTTTAACGTAGACTTCCATTTGAATTTATAGTCGCAGTAGTTGCATTTGAACGAACTGATTCTATCAGGACTTCTATGCTGCAACAAATGCGTGATCAAGTCACTCTTACGTTTGGTTTGAAAATTACAATGATGGCATTCGAAGCAATTGATATTGACAAAACTTTTGTGCTGTAACAGATTGTGTTGTTTTGCTCTCCATTCGGTTTGATAATCGCAATGTGACCCTTTATGTGAATTTTCTTCAGTTCTGAAATTAAAAAAAAAATTCACTAGAAAATCTAGCGTTATATAAAAAAAATATTAAAGGTAGGCCACACCAATTTGCTTATTAAATCTTCCAACATTCTCATTTCGAAAACACTTATTAAAAAAATAGTATTACAGAATTTGTTTTTTCTTTTATAAAAAATAGTTCCTAGTTTAATGAAAATGTCTACGTAGTTTTATTTTCACCCTTTTAATATAAAAAAAGTAAAATTCACAAACATTCTTTTACCCTTTTTATTTGTATTATTTTTTCAAACCAAGTATCCAGTAAACCTACCTAGTACAGGGTCTAATACAAGTCGTCGAGAAACAAATATTTATTTCGACTATTTCATAGAACCGCAATTAAAAGGATAAACCGGACTAGAGATTATTCGGCGCCAGACAGTTTGGCGCCGGAAACAATAATTTTTACCTTCCTAGCCCACACAGCAATGGCTGGAGAAGGTATTGCTGTGGTATTGGTATTGTCGTAACGTCTGTCCGTCTGTGTGTATATTTATGTCTGTCCGTACCACGATAGCTCCTAAACCGCTGTCCTGAAATTTTTAGGTGAAATAGTGTACAATACTGTAAAGAGCTCATTAGATTTTGGTCAAAATCGCATCAATATGCGGTTCTTGAAACATAGAAGACCACGTTTTTCTGAGTAATTTATGTTTTTACTAAAAACTTTTTAGGAGCTTCCGTTTCTGAGATATTTACAAAAAACTGCTTTCAAGGCTGATATAGCGTGGAGTTCAATTGGAGTGTGCTAATGGGCCAGGAAGTTATCAGATCCATAAAGAATCCATTTATTTTTACAGAGGTTTAAATGTTACTTTATCTTGAAATGCTACAAAATTAGTTTTATTTTATAATTATTTTAAAATAATTTTAACAAGCTATCACTTGACTCACATTCCTTAGATAAAATCAACAGATCACAGATACCCCAGCTAAGGGTTGATAGATAAAAATATTTTAAGATCACAAAAAAGCGTCCCCCTTGCAAACAAAATCGCCGTGTCTGAAGGTTTTTTTTAAAAAACACTCGAAATAATCCGCTACGTTTTCACGGAGCCTTGTATACACTTACTCAGATGAGCTGTCGTCTAGAATGAGCTCTTCCTGCTTGATTTCTTCAGTCTTCAGTTCGAACTCCTCAACTTCTGATTTTACACTGAATGATGACAAGTCAAGTAAATTGCTATTTAATTGCCTGAAACATACAAATAACAAATTTAAGAAAAAATTCATCTGGCCGGGTGATTTACCGTATTTTGATCAATAACTATCTCGGTTAATATTGATCTGACAGGAACGTTTAAGTTCGAAAAGTTATACTCGGCCACAAAAAAGATACCCAAAGCATATAAGCATAAGGTAATTAACAGAAGCACCGACCGAAGGTGTTCACAGGCTTGAGCGTTTGATTTGACGCTCCGAAGCGCTTGGCAGGTCTTCCTCTTTTTTTTGAATGGATTGCATTAAAGAGCATGCAACTCATTTAAAAAAAGAGGAAGAGCTGCCGAGCGCTCTGGGGCGTCAAATCAAACGCTCAAGCCTGTGAACACCCTCGATCGGTGCT
The DNA here is from genome assembly GCA_963576565.1 of Aspidapion aeneum. Taxonomy (NCBI): domain Eukaryota; kingdom Metazoa; phylum Arthropoda; class Insecta; order Coleoptera; family Brentidae; genus Aspidapion; species Aspidapion aeneum. The sequence goes on from OY755046.1 coordinate 8,199,278, forward strand.
TCTGTTACCTTATTCATATACCTCAAAAGGGACTGCGAGCAATCATGGCTCCATAACTATTGCTCTAAATTTTAGTATACAGGATGTCCCAAATAAAAGTAACTACATGGGAATTTCGGAAAAGGTAAGAGATACAAATTAGTAGAGTTAATTTGTAAAATAAAGCTACAAAAAGGGTATATTTTTTTATATTTGGCATAGTAGTACCTAACACCAAAAACTAAATTTTTATTCGAGGATCCCCGTTTTTCCGGCCTCAGAATCCAAGATGGCGGCTGCCAAAGTTAAGAAAAAAAATTATTTCTTTGTTTTAAGAGAAAATAAATTATTTTTGATAAATTCACTTTAAGTGGGACAAATTAAAAATGTAAAAAAAATTACACCTGTCACTGCAAAACAAAATGGCGGCTATTTTTTAAAAAAATCGTTTTTCTTCTATATTTTCTTTATGTTTTGTGCGATATTTATTTTTAATACCTCAAATTAAGGTACTGACCAGCTCTTTAAACATGCGTAAAAAAAATTATAAGTTTCCCAGCAGACACAAAGATGGCGCTTAATTTGTCAAAAAAAAAACTTTTACAACCTGTAGACCAAATTAAATTTAAAAAAAATTTTTTTGGATTTTATCAGTAGTAAGCCAGATTTTGTAAAAATTTATAAAAAGTTACAATTTGACATTTAACATTTTAATATGGTGGCCGAAGTTTAAGTTATTTTTTTGTTCTTGTTTGACACAACTAGTATTGCCGTGTAATATATTGATTTATACTAAATGGGGGTCGCCGATTTTAAATATTTCATAATAAATGACATGTCTATTATTATCCAAGATGGCGTCAAAATATAAATACAACAGTATTTTTGACCAAGATATGTAGATTTATATTAATCTTAATTAGTTTTAAATTGTAATGAACAAAAAAAATGTCAATATTTCAATAACGGCTAGACTAAATGTGAACACATTATATATTTTTGAAATCAGAAAAATTATATACAGGGTGTTATATTTAAAAAAATAAACCATACGTGAAAAGTGTATGACATATGTCATTTTTGACATCAGATCTAATGATTTAGGAAAAATTATTTAACTTTGCTTATTTAAACGTTACTGTTAGATCAATATTAACGGAGATAGCTATTAAGTAAAATATGGTCAATCCAATCATATCACCCGATACGTGATATATGTCAACTTTTTTAAAATATATGTGTTTTGTTTAACGAGATGTCTTGTTTTTTCGAGTTTTTTTTTGTTAAAATTCGAAAAAACAAGCAAAAATGTTTTTTTTTTTACTTTTTCGGCCGCCATCTTTAAAAATAAATAAATTATTTTTTTTTGTATATTATAATTTAAAACTAATTAAGAGTAATATAAAACTACATATCTTGGTAAAAAAAATACCAAACCAAGAAGATACTGTTTTTATATTTTGAACGCCGCCATCTTGACTAATAATAGACCTAAAATCGGCGACCCCTATTTAGTATAAATCGATATATTACACGGCAATACTAGTTGTGTCAAATAAGAACAAAAAAATTACTTTTTTATCTGAACTTCGGCCGCCATCTTAAAATGATGTCAAATTGTAACTTTTTATAAATTTTTACAAACCTTGGCTTACTATTGATAAAATCCAAAAATTTTTTTTGCAAAAATTTTGTTTGGTCTACAGGTTATAAAGGTCTCTTTTTTACATATTAAGCGCCATCTTTGTGTTGGCTGGGAAACCTTTAAGTTTTTTCGGTAGGTTTAAAGAGCTGGTCAGTGGCTTTAATACGAGGTATCAAAAATAAATATCGCACAAAAAGTAAAGAAAATATCGAAGAAAAACGATTTTTTAAAAATATAACCTCCATTTTGTTTTAAAGTAAAAGGTGATTTTTTTTTACATTTTTGAATTGAGTAGGTCTCACTTAAAGTAAATTTATTAAAATTAATTTAATTTCAATTAAAACAGGGAATTCATTTTTTTCTTAACTTTGGCAGCCTCCATCTTGGATTCTGATGCCGGAAAAGAGGAAATCCTTGATTGAAAATTTAGCTTTTGATGTTAGCTACTACCATGCCGAATATAAAAAAATATACCCTTTTTGTAGCGTTTCCTTGAAATGCCCTACAAATTTACTTTAATATATTTATTAGTTAAATAAGAACCATAGCCGACTTTGTTATTTCTTATGGTCGCCATATTGGATTTGTACGTTATTAAACAGAGCTTGTATAACAAGCTTTACTAAAAAAACAGTTTTTCGCATAACTGGCTGTGAAACAAACGTCGTAATTGTGTTTGTTATCATACCTACATAGATAACTATCCAATAAAATTTTGCAAATTATTTCATTCATCTGTAAAGACCTTTATTTTTTAACTTTACTTTTTTTACGTTTAGCCAAAAAATATTTAAATATTTGTTGTACATTTGAGTTTATTTTAAAATAAAATACACTGAAACACTCATTACCTGCCTAAAAGTGAAATTAAAACTGTCCTAGCTAGTGTACTTATTTAGATATTTCAAGAAATCTGGATCAATGTCAAGTCACATTTTAAAGCGTCGCGTATATATTACGTCGCCGGAAAAAAAAATTGCTTTTTGTAAATGTCTTCATAACTTTATGAATAGTACCAATTTATATCAAAATTAACCCAATTTTTGAAATTCTACGCAACTGCTATGTCTAAAACTTCAAAGCGCCAAAGTTCAGTCTGTAGTATATATCAGATTTTGATTAGGTCACATATAGTTTGTTTTTTTATTTTGGCGGGTACGTCATGACATATTTACATTATGTTAAATGAAAAAATGTCAATGACCAACCGAATAAAAGAAACAAACTATATACCGGGTAGGCCAAAAAAAACCGGACAATTTTTTTTATTATAACTTTTGAACTATACCATCGATTTTAATGGGACAGACTGCATTTGGCATAGAATTAATCAGAGTTTTGAATAAATAAATTTTTCTGTCCGCCATTTCCAAATCCAAGATGGCGGACGAAATAAAATTGTTCCCTTAAAAGATGCTCGTTTATTCTTATGTTGTGAACATATTTTAATAATTTTTTTAAATTACTAAAAAAGCAACAATCTTGCCACGCAAAACAAGGTACAAATCAGCAAAATCGGTTTTGTGGTTCTAAAAAATATATATTTTTTTAACCATTGTTTTGAATATTATACGATTGCGTTGCCAATCATGTCTGCATTTATTTCCTTATAAATTCATTACTACTGAACCGATTTTGATAAAATAAAAAATGTGGTGAGGATTGATTGCCTTTTAATAAAGATCTAGATCAAAATTTATTAACATCTTAAAATTTAAGATGGTTGACAGAATCATAATTGATTCTTCAAAATGACGTGTTTAGTCTTATTTTCTAAAAATGTTTTAGTTTTTTTTTAATTTATAGAAAAGCACTACTTTTCCCCCGTACAACAAGGTAAAATGGGTTTGGTGGTTCTCCAAAAATCTTTTTTTGTTTCAGTCATTGTTTTACAGATTATACGATTGTCTTGCCAATCCTGTCTGCATTCATTTCTTTATAAACTCATTATTACTAAACCGATCTTAGTGAAATAAAAAAAATCATGGTGAGAATTGATTGGTCTTTAAAGTTTATAATAGAAATTTGCCGCCATCCTAGAAGTTAGGATGCCGGAAATAATCATACTTGAGCCTTCAAAGAGACACGCTTATTCTTATTGTCAAAAAATGTTTTGGTTTTTTTTTTTAATTTATAGAAAAGCACTTAATTCATTTTTATCTTCTTATGCGGGAGAAAAGTAATGTTTTTCTATAAATTAAAAAAATACTAAAACATTTTCGGAAAATAAGAAGCACTTCATTTTGAAGAATTAAGTATGATTCTGTCCGACATCTTAAATTCTAAGCAAATGGCGGCAAATTTCGATTGTAATCTTTAAAGAGCAATCAATTCTCAACACGATTTTTTTTTACTTCACTAAAATTGGTTTAGTAATAACAAATTTATAAGGAAATTTATGTATAATCTGTAAAACAATGGCTGAAACAAAAATAGATTTTTTGAGAACCACCACACCGATTTTACTAATTTGCACCTCGTTGTGTGGGGGAAAAGTAGTGCTTTTCTATAAATTCAAACATGATTGGCAAGGCAATCGTGTAATATGCAAAACAATGGTTGAAACAAAAATACTTTTTTTTAAACCCCTGAACCGATTTTGCTAATTCGTACCTTGTTGTGCGTGGCAAGACCGCAGCTTTTTTACTAATTAAAAAAAATAATTAAGACATGTTCGCAACACGAGAATAAACGAACATCTTTGAAGGGTACATTTTAATTTCGTCCGCCATCTTGGATTTTGAGATGGTGGACAAAAAAATACATTCAGTCAAAATTCTGATTAATTTTCTGCCAAGTGCAGTTTGTCCCATCAAAATCGAGTATATAGTTCAAAAGTTATAATGAAAAAAAATTTGTCCAGTTTTTTTTGTCCCACCCGGTATAGTCACCCAGATATCATGTTTTTTCAGATTAGATTTCCAAATAGTCTTGTAATCACATTGGATGTACCCAAACTAATTCCACTTTTATTTTGTAACTGATGTCTTTTTTACCCAACTGCAGCACGGCGAAAGGAAGGGTAATGTTTTTCGATTGTTGTATGTAAGTTAATACGTATGTGTGTATCATGCTAGAGGCTAAACGGCTGAACCGATTTTGACAACAAAAGTGTCGTTGAATTGCTACTGATTTCGAAGGTGATATAGGCTATATTTTTTTAAACAGGAATCAACATGACGGTCTTTAGACGCCATTTTGCACTTTTATGTTGTAACTTTGAGGCTTTAAGGCATACAAATTATCTGAATTTCAGGCGATTTTATTGAAATTCCTTTGATTACCCATTGCAAATGTCCTCTAATTTGCTGTAGTTACTTTGTAGACCTCCCTGCTCCCAAAAATCTCCCTTTCTGTGATTCCCCCCACCCGATTCAAAAACCATATTCGCATAATTTTCTCAAATATAGAGCGTATTCAAAAATTCTTCTACTAGTCTCCCCGTCCCTTGCCTCTCCCTCTCTCCTCCCCGCCATCCTTATTAGTAATAGTTATAGCCACAACTTTTACAAATATAAAGCGATTTCAAAAGTTCTTTCTGCACACGCTTGAAGACTTTTTTCCAACATCATTTTACTAGTTTCCCCCTTCCTCTCCCTCTCTTCTCCCCAATCTCCTTATTAGTAATAGTTGTAGCTTAAGATTTTTTTTCGACACCATTTTACTAGTTCCCTCCTCCCTCTCTCTCCTCCCCCACCTTCACTCAATGGAAGGTAACAGTGTTCGCGTCCGTAGAAAATCTCACGTACATTTTTGAGTAAAGCTAAATGAATTGTAAATTCATAGTGCTTTTTATAAGGCTGAATAAGAATTAAACCTAAAACTTGGAAATAAAAAAAACATAAACAAAACACCCAACTGCTAAATTTACTTGTAACTACTAGTCGCAGTTGGGTAGAAAATTACCCTGATTCATGAAAATACAAAACTGTATAATTTCGTAAGTGCGCTCAAAACTAAAAGTTGAAGCATGTCGTATATTATAAGTATACCGATCAATTTTGTTCTCAACTGCGAGTAGTACTTATAAGTAAATTTAGCAGTTAGGTGTTTTTTTTATTTAATTTTTTTTTGAACAACACTTTATATTGGCTTGTAGCCGCAATAATTAAATTTAAACCCATTTAAGCAATTTAAGCTGTTTTAACTAACTTTTTAAGTAAAACTTCTCACTGGTCCTGTATTCCAATTCGATGTATTTAAACAATCGATTTATTTCATTTGCACTTTTATGTTTCAACCGATACTTTTCCGTGTAAAACTTTCGTGTAGTTTTGTAGTCATATTGATAATATCTAAACCAATCGAGTTCGTTTACAGTTTTATATTGTTAGATGTTATGTTATATATTTATTTCTAATAAAGACAAATTACACAAGAGAAGCCACTGAAGCCTTCGAGAATCTTGTGCGTGGCATTTTGCTTTTATAAATTTCGAATTTTAGAATTACAATAACAACAGTAAGAAATTAAACCTAAAAGAAAATAACAACAATATTAATAAAGAATAAGTTTAGTTTAGTAACACTTTGCAGAATAAAACCATTGACTCCAATATACTGTCTTTGCAAATTATACACTTTTTATATATTGGTTTTCTAGTGCATTGGTTGCATTTAAAGCAATCAGCAGTGTGTTTAAATGGGAGTTCCGTGTGGCCCTTTTATGCAGCGAATGCCTTTTAAGACACGACTTGTGTCTGGTCTTGTAGTCGCGTTGGTTGTATTTAAACCAGTCGATTTTTATTGCATTTCAATGTGGCAATTGACGAATGTTCAAATTATATTTTCGTTTAGCCCTGTACTTACAATGGTGGAATTTAAACCAATTAATTTAATTTTCACTTCTATTTTTCAATTGATGTAATTTTAAATGAACCTTGTTAATAGTTATGTAGGCCCAGTGGTTGCGTTTAAACGATTTAAGTTCACCTGCATTTTTAAGGTGTAGCTAATGTGTTGTCAAATAAGACTTCCGCTTGACCTTGTACAAATATTTATAAATTAAGTGACTTTTAGGATCCGACTTCAGCTTGGCCTTGTAGTCACACTGGTGGCATCTAAACTAATCAAATTCTTTCTTACTTGTAACTGGTGAATCTTTAAACCGAACTTTCTATTGGCCTTGTAATCACAGTGGATGCATTTAAACAAAACTACTTTATTTGCATTTTCGCGTTGTAGCTGATGTCTTTTTAAACTGGACTTCTATTTGGCTTTGTAGTCGCAGTGATTGCATTTAAACCAATCGATTTCGCTTGAACTTTTACGGCAAAGCAAATGTCTTTTAAGATCCGACTTCGGCTTGACCTTGTGGTCACACTGGTGGCATCTAAACCAATTAATTTTGTTATCACCTTTATGTTGGTGCTGGTGAATCTTTAAACTGAACTTTCTATTGGCCTTGTAGTGACAGTGGTTACATTTAAACAAAACAACTTCATTTGCATTTTCGTGTTGTAGCTGATGTCTTTTTAAACTGGACTTCCACTTGGATTTGTAGTCGCATTAGTTGCATTTAAACCAATCGGTTTCGCTTTCACTTTTATGACGAAGCAAATATCTTTTAAAATCCGACTTCAGCTTGGCCTTGTAGTCACACTGGTGACATTGCTTTTTTATGTTGCACTGGCGGATTTTTAATCTCGACTATTCTATTGGCCTTGTAATCACACTGGTTACATTTCGCTTGCACTTTTATGGCAAAGCAAATGTCTTTTAGGATCCGACTTCAGCTTGGCCTTGCGGTCACATTGGGGTAGCATCTAAACCAATTAATTTCGTTCTTACTTTTATGTTGTAAAAGGTGCATCTTTAAACTTAAATTTCTTTGGCCTCGTAGTCACCGTGGTGCATTTAAACAAACGACTTAATTTGCATTTTTGTGTTGTAACTGGTGTCTTTTTAAAGTGGACTTCCATTTGGATTTGTAGCCGCAGTGATTGCATTTAAACCAATCGGTTTCGCTTGCACTTTTATGACGAAGCAAATGTCTTTTAAGATCCCACTTCAGCTTGGCCTTGTAATCACACTGGTTACATTTAAACCAATCGATTTTTCTTGCACTTTCATGGCAAAGCAAATGTCTTTTAAGTTGCGACTTCAGCTTGGCCTTGTAGTCACATTGGTGACATCTAAACCAATTAATTTCGTTCTTACTTTTATGTTGTAAAACGTGCATCTTTAAACTGAACTTTCTAATGGCCTTGTAGTCACAGTGGTTGCATTTAAACAAAACTGCTTCATTTGCATTTTCGTGTAGTAACTGGTGTCTTTTTAAACTGGACTTCCATTTGGATTTGTAGTCGCAGTGATTGCATTTAAACCAATCGGTTTCTCTTACACTTTTATGACAAAGCAAATGTCTTTTAAGATCCGACTTCAGCTTGGTATTGTAGTCACATTGGTGGCATCCAAACCAATCCACTTCATTTGCACTTTTATGTTGTAACTGGTGAGTCTTTAAACTGGACTTTCTATTGGCCTTGTAGTCACAGTGGTTGCACTTAAAGAAAACAACTTCATTTGGATTTTTATGTACCAACTGATGTGTTTCTAAACTGGACTTCCGTTTGGCTCTATAGTTGCAGTGATTGCATTTAAACCAATCGATTTCGCTTGGACTTTTATGACAAAGCAAATGTCTTTTAAGATCCGACTTCAGCTTGGCCTTGTGGTCACATTGGTGGCATTTAAACCAATTAATTTCGTTCTTACTTTTATGTTGTAAAAGGTGCATCTTTAAACTGAACTTTCTATTGGTCTTGTAGTCACAGCGGTTGCATTTAAAGAAAACAACTTCATTTGGATTTTTATGTACCAACTGATGTGTTTCTAAACTGGACTTCCATTTGGATTTGTAGTCGCAGTGATTGCATTTAAACCAATCAATATCGCTTACACTTTTATGACAAAGCAAATGTCTTTTAAGATCAGACTTCAGCTTGGCCTTGTGGTCACATTGGTGGCATCCAAACCAATTAATTTCGTTCTCACTTTTATGTTGCAACTGATGTCTTTTTAACCTAGACTTTAACTTGAATTTGCAGTAGCAGTAGTTGCATTGGAACCCACTGGTTTTATCAGGACTTCTATGCTGCATCAAATGCGTGATCAAGTCACCCTTAAGTTTGGTTTTAAAATTACAATGATGGCATTCGAAGCAATTAATATCGTCAAAACTTTTGTGCTGCAACAAATTGTCTGTTTTTGCTCTCCATTTGGTTTGATAATTGCAATGAGACCCTTGATGTGGATTCTCTTCAGTTCTGAAATGAAAAAACAAAAATGGCAGATCGAAGCAATCTTTCACGAGCAAATCTAGCGTTATATAAAAAAAATTATCAAAGGTCGGCCATTCTCATTTTGGAAACACTTACTAAAAATAGTTTTACGGGTAATTCTTTTTTTAAATATTTTATTTAAATAAATTTTATTTCTATTATTTTTTCAAGGTTAGTATCCAAAGAACCTATCTTGTAAACGGACCTCCAACCGTGTGCTGGACAGTTCGACAACTTTTTTTTTTACAGAGGTTTAAATATCACTTTATTTTGAAATGCTACAAAATTGAATTTATTTTATAATTAATTTCATGGAATTTAAAAAACTTTTCGAACAAGGTATCACTTGACCCACATTCCTTATATAAAATCAAGAGATGAAACCTAAGGGATAGATAAAAATATTTTGAGATCTGAAAAAACGTTCCCTTGCAAACAAAATCGCCGTGTCAAAAACTTACTTATGGCTTCCGTTTTCGCTGGGCCTTGTATAATACACACTTACTCAGATGAGCTGTCGTCCAGAATGAGCTCCTCCTGCTTGATTTCTTCAGTCTTCAGTTCGAACTCCTTAACTTCTGATTTTACACTGAATGATGCCAAGTCAAGTAAATTGCTATTTGATTGCCTGAAACATACAAATAACACATTTAAAAAAAAATTCAGCTGGCATTTTACCGGGTGATTGACCATATTTTGCTCAATAACTATCTCGGTTAATATTGATCTGACAGCAACGTTTAAATTCGGAAAGTTGAAGGATGTCAAAAAAAAAACAAATTGTTGACATATGGTTAATTTTTTCAAATGGTTTCAATTCAATTTAATTCTTTATATTATATAGTATTTTCAGGAATGTAAATTACCCTTGACTGTGCCACTGTACGAAACCAGCTTGGAAATACAAAAAGCGCAAAACATGGTTTTGCAGAGATAAGAAAGTGGTTCCACCTCCTTACACAATAAAAACCGTCTAGGTGCCACCTACCACACAGCAGGTGGTTGATGCGTGAAAAACTACTGAAAGGTGAAGAGTTGGAGTTATAATGGTTAAGCGTGGGGATACATCAAGTAGACAGAGGGTTTTCACTTCAAAGGGATTGGCTATGGAAAAACTGTGAGATTAGAAAGTGTTGTCTATAAAATATCATTTTATCTCTGTTTTCGTTTAGGTGTTCTTGTTAAGGTCATTAACTAGAATGTAAAGTAAACTTTAGGATTATCAGCAACGCCACTGACTTGGTTCCTCCAAGCTCTTTAAAAAGGGGATAATGGATTACTTAGGTCCAACATACCCTTAATAATAAGTCAAACTTTGAGGAGACAAGTCGGTAGTCACATTCTGTAAGTTTTGTTTAACTTAAACTAAAACCTCTAAATTAATTGTCAGTAAAGAAACATAAGATTTTTTTATTTGAAGAATATTTTCCAGTTTGTTATTTTGGTAAGTTAAAGTTTTTATTTTAATATTTTGGGTCTTGTTTGTTTGATAGGTCTTAAGAAAAGTCTTGTGACAAACAGATTTTTATTTTGTATTCATCAAAGTTTGTTAGATGGTTAGGATGGTAACGTTTTTAAAAGTGTTTTATAATTATTTTATACACACAAGAGATCTACTACGGTACCCTCGTTTAAGCGTTCGATTTAAAACAAAATCGTACCCGACATTTAAACATAAATTATAATGCAACAAAATCTAAGAAATGTAAAAAAAAACAAGTAATACTTGTCCACAAAAAAGAGACCCAAAGTATATGATTAAAGTTGTTAGCAGAAGCACCGAGCGAGGTTGGTCACGAACTCGAGCGTTTGATTTGACGTCCTGAAGCGCTTGGCAGCTTTTCCTTTTTTTTTTAATGGGTTGCATTGAAGAGCATGAAACTCATTTAAAAAAAGGGGAAGAGCTGCCGAGCGCTTCGGCGCGTCAAATCAAACGCTCAAGCCTGTAAACATCCTCGGTCCTTGCTTCTGCTACCTCATTTATATACCTAAAGGAAGGGACTGCGAGCAATCGTGGCTCCATAACCATTGCTCTAAATTTTAGTATACAGGATGTCCCAAATAGAAGTAACTACATGGGAACTGTGGTTAAATAAGAAAAAAGTTGCGCTAATCCAAGCCCAATCAGATACTGTATCAAAATTAAAAATATCTACAAGCGTTTCAAAATATAGAGTAAAAACTAAAAGTTGTATTTTTCAAAAAATTTTAATTTCTCCGCCATCGTGTAAACAAATTTTGTAAAATGTGACAGCTTTGTATTACCAACTACGGCTAATCGAATGACGTTAACGAATTTTTTTTAGGCCTATAGTTTTTTTGTAATCATAGCCAACTTTGTTCTTTCTTATAACCTTAAAATAACCTTTGAACCATGTATAACAAGCTTACCATTGGAGAATAGTTGGCTGTGAAACAAATGTCGTAGTTGTGTTTGTTGTCATACCCACATACATAACTATCTCATAAAATTTTGCAAATTATTCGATTCGTCTGTAAAAACCTTTATTTTTTGACGAACTAAAAAATAATGAACTTCTTAAAATGTATCTTTTGTTTATGATAATAAAGTTAACAACTGGAACATTATTTATAATTAAACTCAAAACAAGACCAAAAACTAAAAACCGATGACAAAGCGTTGAAATAAATTAAAGTAAATGTTCATATTTTGATTACATTTATAATATTTAAAAATCACCCGATATGGGGTCAAATGGAGTTCAACAGGTATTAATCTTACCAAAGTACATATCTTGAACTTCTTCAGTTTTCTTATAGCACAAAAGGAAAGACTCATAAGTCGAATGCTTTCTAATTTGGAAACATTTCGCCTTAACAAATAAATCAAATAGTTGGCAAACTTTTAAAAGATAGCCACGTAGATATTTACAACAAAGACAATTAGGCGCTGACTCGTGACGTCACTAAAAAACTGCGTCAAGACATAAATTGTAAATTTGGAACACACTCATTTGCATCTCTTTTTAAAGCACAGCTAATTTTTTTATTGCTGTTCAACTCATAGACCTGCACAATGGGCTCCCGTACCTAATTTTTTACCAAAATTAGAAAAATAGGTTTTGTAACAATAATTTGTTTTAAAATGAGAAAAAAGTAATTATCAATCAAAATGCGAAGTTTCCTATTTATGAACCAATAAGTATGAAATTTAGAACTTTGGAGTGTTAATAGTCGCTAAATATTATTTTTGACTTAAATTTAAAAAAAAACTCATTTACCAAAAGGTATCAAATTTAGAACTTTGGCTTATTATAATTATGAACTCAAACTTTAAAAAAATTACATGGCAGATCCAAAATTGGAACTTTGGAGTGTATAAAGCTGATAATAAAGCATTCTGACTCAACCTAAAAACAAATATTATGGCGGATCTGAAATGGAACACGTTTACATTTATGAACCGATATGTATTAAATTTGGAACTCTACGGTGTTTAATGTCGCTTATTATAAATTTTTACTCAAACAAACAAAACTTGGTACTTGGAGTTGTTTAAGTTTAAATTGAGCTCATCGTGTAATGCGTAACAAAGCTGCATTGGAAAGGATGAAAAGTTTCCATAATAATAAATCTAAAAACCAAACAAAAAATTTAAAAAATTAAAAAGCAACTTTGTAGCGGATAGGAACCTGCAAGTTTAACGATTGCATAATTACTTAAGAATGATTTTTCTAGAAAAATTTGTTTTTAAGTCCAACAAAATAAATATTGTTAAAACGTCCACGTTTGATATTAGTTTATTAAAAGTCAGGTTTCGTAAACTGCTGATGATAATAGAACCGTTTACCTTAAAAGTTTTTTTTACCTTTTTTTTTCATAAACAATCCACCTGTTAAAGTTAATCTGTAATTTTTGGTTTTTGAGATTTTTTAGTTTGTATTTTTTATGAGTTCTTTTTATTTGATTTTTGAACATTAAAATTTTTTTTATTTTTAACTTTTTATTTTTTTAATATTCTTTACATTATTTGTATTTTTTATTAATATATAAAAAATTTTTATTTGTTTAAGTTAGCCTAAAATGTTTTAAAAATAACAAACAAGCACTTTTGTTAAGACTGGCTATATATAACATTTTCTTGAAGAAATTCGTTTTTAGTAAATTAATAAAATCTTTCGTATGGGCAACTTGTGGCAGCAGATTTTAAAATATAATTTTTGAAAGATATGTACTCTTTAAGAACATAAAAGTTTCAAGAAAACGGTTGATGACTGAAGCACAATTTTTGTCCAACATTTATAAGAAATCTATACTGTCTGTCTGTCTATACATCAAAATTGAAATCAAAATGTACAGGGATAAAATCTACTTACCTCCCTCTACAAGATTTATTTTATGAGAATTTTATACAGCATAAAATATTGTCGCAAAATGGCTTTAAATCTGGATCAAATCGCCATGCAAATATGGTACTTTAACGCGTTCCGTTGAAAGGAAACATGACACTTCTGAAAGTTGCGTCAATCAAATAATAGTTTTTTCAAGGCCTACTGGACTATCTCCTCTTTTTTAGGAAAGATGTTTGACGAAAAATCAGGTCCGCAAGCCCACTGTGTGCTGATGGAAGAAAGTCGATTGACATTGATTGTCAATATGACATCTTATAAATACTTCTATTTGCAAATTAATACCAAGACTGTTTTAGATTGGGTGCGCCCGTCCCACTAATTTGAGTTAAAAAGAGAGAGTAAGTAGCTGGATGACAATGTGTGAGTTTAGTAAATAAAACTAATAGACCACTGTTTGTTTATTGATATCATGATTGTTTTAGAGTATTAGGCGCCCTTACTAATACATTAATTTAAAAAGAGATGGTTAATAATCGGATAATAATGTGGAAGTTCAGTAAATAACACGATTATATGAAAAAATTGAAAAAAATCTTATTACAAACTCCATTATAGACTCTAGACGAATTTTATAGCCAAAGCATGTCTTGACAAAATTTTAATAATTAGGTCAGCTTGTTTTCTGTTTTTTAAATATATTGATTGATGTCTAAACTGACGGGTGACATTGTTTTATAGTATGACGTTGTGTCCTTTAACTTTTTTGGACTTTTTTATTTTATTTTGTTATGTTTTTTTTGTATTATTTTTATTGCTGGACTTATAATAATAACAATAGAAATCATGTAACTTAGTCTTAGTCCGAAGTAGTTCATATAGCCTTAATAGTCCTTGTTTTTGTTTATCTATTTATTGATATTCTTGTACTGAGTATTTTCTTTGGGTGCCAAGCACCTGTATTTGTGTTTGTTCAGTTTTACTTAAGAAAAAAAAATGTAAACAATGTTTTCTTGGTGTTATTTTACAGATTTCATGTTCGTATTAGATTTGTTTAAAAAATGGTTTCTTTTAGGTATAAAGTAATTTTTCTTCAACTTTTTTAGGCTTTTAAAAAAAATATAACTCTTTTTGATAAAATAATGATAAAAATATGATCAATCATGTAAAGTAGTTTTAGTCTATACTTTGTTTACAGAACTTGTATTCTTGACAATAAAGTATTTTTCTATTCTATTCTATTCTATAGATTAGGTGGTGGTACGTTCGAGAATCCTATTTTGTGTCGGGTTGCCGTGCTACGTCACAGTCAGCGCCTTATTATTTCATAGCCAACTAAGTAAAAAACTGTAAAAAAGAGATAGTCGTGTGATACACGGATAAAAAGCTTATTTTTATCTCTATTTACTGACGTATAAATCCAATATGGCGGCCATAAGAAATAACAAAGTTGGGTATGGTTACAAAAAAATTAGAAGGCATAAAAAAATTCGGTAACGTCATTCGAATGGCCATGGTTGCTTATACAAAACTACCAAATTTTATAAAATATGTTACAAGATGGCGGAGATATTTCAAATTTTTGAAAAACACAATTTTTAGTTTTTGCTGAATATTTTAAAAACCCCTGTATATATTAAATTTTTGATACAGCATCTGATTAGCCTTGGAACTTTCTTCTAATTTAACCAAAATTGCATCCCTTACGGTTTCCGAAATCCCCATGTCGTTATTTATATCTGAGACACCCTGTATTTATATTAGTATACAGCAGGTAAATTAGATTGTATGATGACGACCTCGAATATATGACACGAAAACTAATAGAAGAGTACAATAAGTGGGGACTAGAGGTTAATATCAATAAGACAGAGTATATGTGTATTGGTGGAACGAAACAGGATCTAATCTTAAATACTGGGCAGCGAATTCAGTCCTGTGATGAGTATAAATACTTGGGTCTGAAAATTACAGCTGACGGAACACTAGACAAAGCTATAAAAGATAGAAACGTACAAGGAAGAAGAGCAATAACTTTATTAAATGGAATAATTTGGGACCAAAGTATATCAAAACATAACAAAAAGCTTATATATAACACAATTGTAAAGAGTATTATTACATACGGCTCAGAGGTGTGGCCAATCAAAGATAGAACAGAAAAAATGCTTTCCGCTACGGAGATGGACTATTGGAGAAGAGCAGCAGGGAAATCAAAAAAAAAAAGAGTTACCAATCAAAGAATAAGAGAAATTATGACAGTGGGTGAACGTACTCTAGTGGATGATATAAGAACAAAACAACTGGTGTGGTACGGACATGTACAAAGAATGGATGAGTACAATAAGTGGGGACTAGAGGTTAATATCAATAAGACAGAGTATATGTGTATTGGTGGAACGAAACAGGATCTAATCTTAAATACTGGGCAGCGAATTCAGTCCTGTGATGAGTATAAATACTTGGGTCTGAAAATTACAGCTGACGGAACACTAGACAAAGCTATAAAAGATAGAAACGTACAAGGAAGAAGAGCAATAACTTTATTAAATGGAATAATTTGGGACCAAAGTATATCAAAACATAACAAAAAGCTTATATATAACACAATTGTAAAGAGTATTATTACATACGGCTCAGAGGTGTGGCCAATCAAAGATAGAACAGAAAAAATGCTTTCCGCTACGGAGATGGACTATTGGAGAAGAGCAGCAGGGAAATCAAAAAAAAAAAGAGTTACCAATCAAAGAATAAGAGAAATTATGACAGTGGGTGAACGTACTCTAGTGGATGATATAAGAACAAAACAACTGGTGTGGTACGGACATGTACAAAGAATGGATGATGGAAGACTACCTAAACAAATATTACAATGGAAACCAACTGGCCGAAGAAAACGAGGAAGACCAAGGAGAAGCTGGAGAGAAGGAATAGATAGTGAAATAAGAATAAGAGGCCTAGATGATGAATTATGGGCAAACAGAAACGAGTGGAGTTTGGGTATCGGAAGACGTAGAACGTTGTGAAACCGATAAATATATATATATATATAAATTAGATTGTTAGGATATGTTAAACAATGTCTAAGCACAAACAGCATTCACTGATCGTATATGAGATATTCAACAAGGATGTGATACAACGTTTCGAAAATTTCCATGTTGCCCAGCGAACACTGTTCCAATTGACATGGTATAAGTAATGTCATTAAATGTAAAGAAGAAAAGTATTTTAGAGCCAAGCCTTGTTTGTGCCTAAATTCTGGTAATAAACTATGACTACCACTATACTATGACTATGTGGTTGTTGTTGCAGGTTCCAATGATTTTGCAAAAAATACTAGTTTATTTATCTAAACTCATCAAGGCCTTTATAAACTTATTTTTTAGGAGGGATGATAAATCGTGCAAAGGAACTCGCCTGCCGAAGTAAATTAACCCTCTTAATACTAAACATCCAATCTTTGAGAAAGAAGAGTGATGAATTGTTGATATAAATAGAGAGTCGCAACTTTCCTCATTCCATCCCAAACTATGAAACCTTGTCTAAATTATGTCGTACAAATTTTATACATGGAGCCACAACTATTCTTATAAATTCGTTGTTATATTCTTCCTCTGACTCCTGCATTGCGAAAAATTGCATTTTTAAATTTCGGTCAGTTCATATATGAATTTTTTTGTATATTGAATCGTCAAAATTACAGAAAATTAATTCACGCAGTTAAGAAATAATTCTATTTAAATCGTCTAAATAAAGCAAGCAACAAATCGAGGGAAACATGGAACATTGTAAGAAAACTGACTGAAAAAAAACAACTCAAATGCACAAACAATTGACGTCGAGCCCGAAGACCTAAATAATTTTTACTGCTCAGTTGCTTCAAATCTAACCGAAAATATACATTCAAATGTTGATCCACTTGACCTCACTTTACGATTTGCGTGTTGCTGAGGACTTTCAACTAACAACAGCTACAGTCCAAGAAGTAAAATACATACTAAAATCTATCAAAAATCGAAATGCGGCTGCATTCTAACAGACGTTATTAATAAATCATTAACAGAGGGAATTTTCCCTACACGCCTAAAGGAAGTCAAGGTTATTCCAGTATAAATATAAAACTATCGACCGATATCATTACTGTCTACAATATCAAAAGAAAAACTAGTCAAAAAACGTATTTTAGACTTCTTGACACAAAATAGGGTCTTTAACCCAGCTCAATTTGGCTATCTCAAAGAAAAAAAAACAATTAACAGGATGCGACGCTTATGGTAGCTAAGCAGTTCCTTGCGCATTACAATAACGGTAAGGCCACCGCTGCAGTTGTAACTTTTTAAAAACCTTTTACTGATTAGTCACAGAACACCGTTGCGGAAGCTTGAGGTGTACGGGTGCAGGGGCATTGCTCTGAAGTGGTTTGAGTGATACCTCACCGAGCGAAGTTAGAGCGTCGCAGTGAGCGGTAAATTCTCCTCTAAACAGACTATTTAAAATGGGATGCCACAGGGCTCTGTACTGGGACCAATCATGTTTGTTATATATATTAATGATCCTCCTTATCTTAATATTGATGGAGTTTTTACTGTCTTCGCTGATGATGCGACGATTGTGTGGCGTGTGGGTGACTCGGTACAGTTGACTGAAGTTATATCTCATGATATATCGTATAAACCCGCTGTAATGTTGAGGATATTATTTCTGATCAATTAATTATCAAAAGCTCACCTTTTACAAATACTGACATAAAATTCCAAAAGCATATAATTTCTGCTCATTAAGGTAATTCCACTCGCGCTAACCAACGTCAGAATATACCTAACAACTCCTCACAAAACACTTGTACAAAGATCTAATATATCTAATGACATAAAAATTTACAACCATCTCCCTTTATCAATAGGAGCGATTACAAACCATATTTCTCTCACAGACTTTGTATTCTGTTGAGAAATATTTTGGTCTGACATTTGATTGAAATCGTTACTTTTGGTTGGTACTGCGGTAGATGCAACAATCTTGTTGACTTATTGAAGGTTTTGAGTAGTTTTCTTTTCACCATATATAAATTATTATTTCAAGTTTTTGTCCCTGTAAATCATTGGTAATTTTTTTAATATTTTAAAATTGTAACTGTGATTTCTTTTGTTATTTTCTTTTTGTAGGTTAATTCTGTGCTGTTTTTTACCAAATATTTTAACTTTTATTTTACTTTTAATATATTTAATGTTTTGAATTGGGACCAAAGATTTTAGCCTTTTTTACATTTTGCTTAGTTTTTACTAGTTGTTTCATACCAAAGATGCATGAAATTTCACATCTTTGTTTATACCCAAGTACTGTAGCTGTGATTTTTGTGGATTAGTTTTCTTCTTTCAGCCAAGAATTCCAACCCAATTTTATTTTAATACATTTGTTTTTGCTTTCTTAGTAAAAGATTGTTGCGTAATATCCTTGCTTATTTTGTAATTTAGTTAGATTAAGTAATACGCTTTGGCAAAAAGAGTTTTGTTCTTGAACAATACAGTATGTTTACTACTACTACTATACATTGGTAAAGCAGCTCAAAGATAAAGTTTGCCATTCTTTGTAATCGTGAATTGGCTATAGGAGTCTGAATAACGTATGGCAATAAAAATCCACATCCTTGTTGAAAAGGTAAGACTCATATCCAGATAAAAGTAATTAAAGTTTTAACGATCCTTAGAAAAATTGTCGCACCATGTTAACATTAGCGAACATACCCCCAACCTGTGTGGCCAAGTAGTACTTTGGTTATGCCCCTCGGTGTAACTTGAGATTGCAAACGAAAGCACAGCTTAAAAAACCATATATTCCAAGTACACACAAACCGCTTCCAGCCTTACAAAAGCCTCAGGTGTGTTGTTGGGTAGCTGCCATAGACGTTGACAAAATGACACCTGTATCTTCTCAATAGCACTGTGTATCATAGTTATTATAATTCGTCGCTGAAAAAGCAAACGGGCGAAAGCGACAAGTTGTTAATAACTCCATAACAATAACTGTCTTTGTCAGTTCATAGATACAAATAAATCTTATCACTTCACCTAAAAAAATGTTGCATTCGCCCTTTTGCCTTTTCAGCGACGAATTGTGTTATACAATTTAATTCGCGCCTCCCAGGAGGTAATTTTTTATTTTGCCATTAGGCTCATGCCTCATTCAATATATTGCCGTGCTTTAGTCGCCTCAGAGACGGACATACCCTACATAGGGAAATTGAAGAAAACTGTACAGGGTGATTCAAATTGGGCACTTTTAAGTGGGAAAGGGACTCTAGGGGGAGATAGAGGAAAACTAGCCCCCCGCGAGCCCCAAATTATAAGACAAGATTTTTGGTAAAAACTGCATTTTGATATATCAACCTGTTTTTTTGAAAAATCTGCTTTTTGTATTGGCACCTATAACTTTATGATTTCTCAAAATTTCTTTGTAATGTAAATGACTTGTTTGTAGGGTTTTTAAAGTTTAACGCAATTATTAAACTAAATTTTGCCTATCGCTTTTAGTTTACAAAATATAACACAGTTATATTTTTTCTTACGAAATGACCATATTTTTCTTCATTTTCAAAATCAAGGTGAAATTTCCTTTAAAATGATGTATCATACTTTATGTTTCGGTTTTGTATTTTTTTAAATATTTTTATTATCCATATTTCCTTTATTTTTCTTAGCATATACATTTTTTAGTAAAAAAATAAAAAAATATATATAAAATTAAATATGAAAAATAAAAATAATAATAACAATATAAAAAATAAACCAATATAAAAGATAAAGTGTGATACATCGCTTTAAAAGAAATTTTAGGCTGAATTTAAAACTCAAATAAAAAAGGGTCATTCCATAGTCTAACTAAAAGTAAGAGATAATTTTTTAACAGTTGCATTAAGCTTAAAATACACTACAAACAAGCCATTTACACCAAAACTAAATTTTGAGAAGTAAAAAAATTATAGGTTTCAAACGAAAATGCTAGACCCTCATTGGGCAAGCTTCTCCTACGATCCTGGTAAATTTGCTTTGTGCTTTTACTCTAAAGTTTGCTGTTTTATAGATATTCATTATTGCACTTATTATCTGTGTGCTTAAGCCAAGGTTATAGAGTTTCTGCCATAAAAGAGGGTGATTCAGACAGTCGAACCCCTGCTTAAAATCTCGCAGAGTCTTCTTACGTCTAAGCTGCAAGTGTATTGCTGGTCTAAGCTGCAAGTGTATTGCTGTATGTAGTGAAAAAATATTAAATTAAACCCGATTGATACTCCAGTATTGTATCTGATGCATACCAAACTTTATCCTTTTCATGAATGGTGTAAATATTGATAGGGTTGGCAGCTTTTTACGATTAAATATAGATATAGATAGATATATAGATAAATATAGATAGCCAGCTTACGTGGATCTGCCATATTGACCATGTTCCTGGGAAAACCAACTCTGCATACTTCGCAATAGTTAATTTGAAAAACATATTAACAACCAAACAACTCATATTATGCTTTGGTATGATAATGATTCATATGTGATGGGCCTTGCAGCCCTTCCACTACGACCACTAGTGGGTCTATTGTGGCTCACTTTTGAGTGGTTTCTCACCCCTGTATGCCTAATACTCTAAAAATGTTAGCTATCAGTTTGAGTAAGACACTGTTCAGATTTTCTGAATCAATCTGAGGTTTACCGAAAGTGTTCTGACGTGAACGTGCAATAGCCGGACATTCGCACGGTACATGTCTAACTGTTTCATATTGATACGATGCTCCGTTAAAAAGTTAGCATTTTTTACATCATTTATCATCATTAGCATTAATGGATTTTGACCAAAATCTAATCAGCTCGCAAGGGTGTTATAACAATCGATTCACCGGTCTAGGAGCTATCGTGTTACGTACAGAAAAAATATACACACAGACAGATATCACGACGATATTGCTAAGATAGGTCAAAATACATTCAAATTACAACCTGAACCTGAAAAAAAAACACATTTTCGGCGTTATATCAAAAAAAAATTAAGAAGGAAAAAATGTGATACCTATCAAAAAATGTGTTACTGTTTTGTTTTACTATTCTGTAACATTTACTTTTTTATCTTAATTAGTTAAAAAAAGCACTTAACTGATACTTTAAATAACATTATAGCTGTAAGATATTTAGTTTAGTTTGATTTATTTTTACCATTAAATTATTTACACAATACAACAGCAACGTCAAAAATAGATCTTTTGATCCTTAAAGGTTTAAATACAACATAGTGCGTCAAAACACAAATACTAATTAGAAATCACAAAAGTTCTTAAAATACAGTTACACAAATAAAAGAAACCTATCTTTAGTTATATAAAAATTATAGGTAACTTAGGAGAGAAAATCAAAATAATATTGGTTCTCCAGCAGAAATTTGTTGACCTGTCTTTTGAAAGGCACAAACAGTTAATAGACAATTTTAATTGGGATAATTTGTGGGAAAAAAGAATACTTTGAAATTGTTTATTTTTCCATTATTTTTCATAAATTGTTCCACTCCTATGACTTGGATCAAACTCACAGTAATAGGTGCACGAAACGTCGCGCACTTAAATTCGCCAGTTGATCGAAGTTGAATTAAGACTTTACTGAGTCGACGACCTCTTCTTCTAGAAACCTGTAAACGAACAACATCTCGTTTCGTTTCGGGCGAAGTGCAAACAATCAAACAGGTGAGTTAAAGCCAAGATCTTTTCCTATTCAAAACCTTTTGGAATTATTTAATCACTACTCATTTAATCTATCAAAGGATTTTTTTTACCCCCACAAAGTTCTTCAGAGTATTGGTTAGAAATCGTTTTTGATATGTGCTTATTTTTTTTAATAAAGTCTTTTTTACCGGGGCATATACAGGTGCTACTATCTTCCTCCAAAAAATCTCGAATAGTTCCCTTTAGAACAGACAACATTCGTATTCTTGCTCCATTTCTCGTTCTTAATGTGCTACATGTAAAGTCTTTGGATACTTTTGACGCCAGGCATTTTCGTTTCACTATTCTTCCATGTAAAATGGTTTCAAGGAATTTTTTCGTTCATCTTGTAACGATGTAATGGTCAATTCTTTTTTCTGGACCAAGAGAAGAACTGGAAGTTGATGCTAATCGTTTTTGTTGCATTTTTTTCTTTGTAATTGTTTCAACTTTTTCTATATCTTAAATATTTTTGTTTTATATCTATATATCCCAATAACTTTCGCTCTAGATGTCGCTTAATGTTACACCGGTTTTTTTTTGGTAGTGTGTTGATGGTACTGGTACTCGGAGTTCCTGACTATCATTATTTTCTTCTGTGTAGCTTCTTTGTCTCTTTTTTCAAATCTCTTTATCTTTTAGAATTAATCTTCCACTTTTTTCGTCTTCCCCTTTGCTCTCCTGGGTGTAATCTGTAATGTTATTTTTAATGCCTTTATTGCAATTTCGATGTGCTTTATTGTCGTAAAAATACAGTCAATCTTTATAGAAAAAGCGAAAAACTTACATTTAGACATAAAATTATATAAAAGCCAGAAAACAAAAATTTTGTGACTTTAGTTAAAAATTCAAATTATATATATAGTTATATATATAAAAATTTAACCTGTAACCACAGACGCGGAGTCAATTTGATGTCCTGACCAATCTGATCAGTCTGTTTCTTGCCCTTCCTATTATCTATCAAGACGAGCGGGTTGAGTTTCAAAGCCGTGTTGATTTTGCAGTTTTAGCGCTATAATTTAACTTTTGCATTATTGCGGGGTGTGATTACGTTACTGTTTTGTGATGCACATATACAGGGTGATTTAAAAGCAAGCGGCATCTTTTGGGAGGCTAAATCCTTGCACAAAAATAAGATGAAAACTTTTTATGAACATAGGTCCGCAAATAGTTAGTTACGGAGCTACACGGTGTCTATTTAAGCAAAAATAATATACTCATTTAAGTAGAGAACATAAAGTAAGTAAAAAATAATTTAAAAAAAACACGCGAATCAATAAACTATACACGGGTACCAAGGAATTCATAAACAACAAATAAATTTTAAAAAACACCCCACTGCTAAATTTGTTTGTAAGTACTAGTCGCAGTTAAGTACAAAATTGATAGGTACACCTATAATGTACGACATGCTTAAACTTTTAGTTTTGATGCCCAAAGCGCACTCACGAAATTATACAGTATTGTATTGTTTTTTTCATTATAACAAAATGCACGTGGCAGAGAATTAATCAGAGTTTTAGCTTAGTATATCACCATCTGTTTTAGCTTAATATATCACCATTTGAAAATCCAAGATGGTGAACGAAATTAAATTGTACCCTTCAGAGATGCTCGTTTATTCGTGTGTTGCAAACATGTTTTACAAATTTTTTTAAATTAATAAAAAAGCTGCATTCTTACTAGGCACAAAAAGGGAAAATCGGTTCAGGTGTTTAAAATAAAATAATTTATAATGCATATTATACGATTGCCTTAAAGGGGCTTAAGGGTCGCTGTTTGGCTGTGTTCGTGTGCAGTCATTTTGCGGAAACGAAAAAATAAAATCTGTGAATATAAAACCAATCCTAAATATAAAATTAATAAAAACTTATTAAAAATAAAGAATATTGAGTGCATAAAACAATTATTATAATATTTTCTGTTTTCCTAAATCAATTTATCCAAAAACTGTATAAACGCATAACACAGTATATAGTTCATTAGCTAAAATGTTAGGGGATGGCGGGGGTAGTTCCCCCGCCAAGCCAATACTGAAATATGGGCCTTATGATACAGCTCCATACATAGTAATGATAGAAGGGATAGATCAGAATATTTCAAATTTACATCCTATGGCATTTGGGAGGAAACTACATAAATCTAAAGTTATGGACTTAGTTAAAATGAATAAAAAAGGTAAAAATAGAATAGCTATTGAATTTTTAAACTATGATAGCGCTAATAACTTTTTGACAAACCCTATCCTCGCAAAAGAAAATTTGAAAGCATTCATTCCAGCTGCCTTGGCGAATTAACTGAAGAAGAGGTTCTAAAAGAAGCACAATCGGTCTATCCTATTATAGAAGTTAAAAGAATACAGAAGACAAATGAACAAGGAGAATTAGTAAATACAGATACAATGATATTTACCTTCCAGGGAACTAAAATATTATTGTAAGAGTAAAATAAAATTATTTATACCAAATCCAATGCAATGTGGAACATGTTGGAGATATGGACATACCAAAAAACAATGTCGAGGAAAAATACGTTGTCCAATATGTGGAGATGAACACGACAGAGACATTTGTCAAGCTACGGTTCCTGTTTGCATATACAGCAAGGGAGATCATGAAGCCAATGACAGAAGATGTGAGGAATATAAGAAACAAAAAGCCATCAAAAAAATAGTGGTGGAATCTAGAATACCCTACTTTGATGCGAAAAAAAGCTATAATATTTTTAAAGGATCAGATAATAATAATTATTTCAAAGTAAAGATGCTCCTAATGTTTCACTTAAAACACCAAGATTTACCAAAAAAAATTATACCTATACACAGGCAATTAAAAAGAGAAAATCGATAACTCCAATTTCTCCAGGCTATGACAGACAAGCCCATCAACAATCATTATATGCTGGTTCATGTCGCACTCCTATTAGGCCAATATCAATTAATAATGAAAAAATTTTTGGAAATACAGATAGTTCACCCATACAACTGACTCAGTTTGTTCATAATATATTATGTAAAACTTCACCAAGACTGAGAAAACAAGTAATAGAGGAAATTGAACAGACAGAAAATACAATGGAAGAATCAATGGAAGCAGATGAATTACAAGAAAGCCCAGATAGAATATGGTCCACCCTATTACAATAAAAAATAATAGTTTTATAAGACATCTCAGCAGCCTTTGATAATGTTGACATCAATAAACTGATGGAAGTCTTACAGAATATTCAGATGGATCCTTATATACTCAGTGCAATTCATAAGTCAATGAAGAATAAGAAAATTTACATAAGATCATCTAATTCTGGTCAATTAGTGGGTCCGAAAATTAGTTATAAAGGATTAAAACAAGGTTCGCCGTTAAGTCTGGACTTTTAATATTTTTACTAGAACTTTTGTTTCTAATTTATATTCTAATACTCAGTTTAAACAATTTGTAGATGATTTTGTAATCCATGCCTCTGGAAGCAAGACATCCTCAATCTTATTTGATAAAGAAAGTAACAAAATTCATTAATGCAAGTAATATAAATATATAAGGAAAAAAACAAAACTATTTAAAATGTAGTGAATAGTGGAAATAAAATTATTAAAATAAAAATATACAAAATACAAAGTATAAATCATCAACACAAGTGAACAAATATTAATTAAGAACAAAGTATAGTTTAAATAAAGTAGTAAACTTGGAGGATAGGTTTAACCTAGATGTGAACTTTGGTTTGCGCCTTCAAGTGTCAACAATTCCCTGGATGCTGGAGCCTCAAGGGCCCGAAGTCCATGAAGCAAACAGAAGAATCAGAACAGAATTGCCTTGCCAACCATGTCTGCATTTATTTTCTTATAAATTCATTACTACTAAACCGATTTTGATGAAATAAAAAGCATTCTGGTTAGAATTGATTTTCCTTTAAAGATCATGATCAAAGTTTATCGCCATTTTAAAATTTAAGATGGTGGACAAAATCTTACTTGATTCTTTAAAATGGTGTGTTTATTCTTATTTTCCGAAAATGTTTTAGTTTTGTTTTAGTTTATATAAAAGCGCTACTTTTCGCCCACACAACGAGGTACAAATTAGTAAAATCCGTGTGATGGTTCTCAAAAAATATATTTTTGTTTCAACTATTGTTTTAGAGATTATACGATTGCATTGCCAATCCTGTTTGCATTCATTTCCTTATAAATTGCATTGCATTGCATGCATGCAGCTTTAAAAAAGCTTTTTTTTTAAATTCACACACGAAAAAATTCCAAATTTCCTTATGATGGGAATGATAACTTCACTGGTTACCACGTCCTTACTCTCTGATAGCCCCGACGGGACTAAACAAGCGCAGGCGCGCTTCTTTGGAGTAATTGTCAGAAGTGCTTTTTATTTCAAAATAACGGTTCAACGACAGGAATAATGAACAAACACGAAGATAAACTTTTAACCCACAAGAAAAACGTAAAACAACATATTCTTGAAATTTTTGTATAAGTGCAAATAATTTGTATATTTTGCTAATGGATTGAGGAAAAAAAACACCTACTTTACCCATTTCCTAGTGATGTTTTCTTTGTTCAATTAATTATGAGTTCGCGACAGTGGATGGGAATGGCGTTTCTACCGCAAAATCGCGAAAAAGCGGGTTAACCTGATAAAAATAAAATCTAATTTAAAAGGAATCCATTTAAGGCTGTTTTAGGTTCAAGCCTTTAAAGAATAGAATTTTTATATATTTATTTATTTCTAAAAAAATATACAATGAAACAGGCCATATGTTGATTTTGCAATAATCACCCATATACAAATACAGGAATTTTATTTTCCCTTATAAATCCATGGCTGTATACGGGCCAAGAATTTATTTAAAAGTCCTGTAGGATGGTGTACACATAAGGTTCAGCTGATCACCTCTCAATGGTAAAACTGTATCTAGGTACAACACAGCTTTATGTCCCTAGGTACAAATCAAATCAAAATATACTTTATTGTCATCAAAAATCATCTGACAAAGCAGGCCAAAGCTAAAGTAATTTTAGGAAATAGTCCATATTATGGTGGAGTCGTTGAATAGGAAATCAAACAGGTTATTGTCTTCCTCCACTAATTTTTAATTTGTTTTAAACAAATAGTCCCGACATGTTTTGTAAGCAGAAACTTACTTAACATTTTGTAAAGTTTCTCCATCTATTTGAAGGTTTAATTTAGTTTTATTTTTATAAACTGCATATTTTGTTTTATCTAAATTTAAAGCCAACTTATTTGCATCAAACCACTCCTTAATCAGTCCCAGATCGCCCTCAATAATCCTCTCCATCCTTTTCATCATTTAATGACCAAGTTATACTTGTGTCATCTGCAAAAAATGTAAAAAACCCTTTTATAGGAAGGTCAGAAACATCGTCTAAAAAAAGAAGAAGGAGGATTGGACCCAAGACTGTTCCTTGTGGAACTCCACACGTCACTCGGTTTAACTTCCTCCATCTGAGTACTCTGCTCTCTCTTGTCAAGATTAGACTTAAACCACTGCAAGACTTTGCCACGAAAACTGTAGACTCCTTTTTCTGCAGCAGTTCAAAAGCATTGTGCTTTGCATCTCTGGTATTCTTTTTAATCTGAAAGCCAAATTGTTTGGGAGATGGAAAATTAATTTTTTTAAAGTATGAGAGCATTCTGAATTTCACTAATTTCTCAAAAACTTTTGATAGTACTGGCCAAAGCGAAATAGGACGATAATTTTTTGGATTTATTTCATCTTCACCTTTGTGTGAGGGTATGACTATGATCGCCGTTTTTAAATCATTTGGGAAATAACCCTCATTAAAAGAATAATTTGTAATATTACTTAGAGCTTCACAACAGTTTTAAAAAAACTCTTTTATAATAACAGATAAGCCACCAATACCAAAGGAGTTTTTGTTTTTAAGTTCTTTTATTGTTCTTGATACTTCTGCGGCCGAGTTTGGCAAAAAAACAAAACTAGTAAGTTCTCTGTTTCTCTTTGTTTTTAGTAAATTGATCGAGTTAGTGTTCGACTTTAAACTTTTTGTAACAGAGTCTGCTATTGTACAGAAATCTGTATTGTATTTAGATGGTCTGCAACTGCCGGTGGATCTTTAATAGTTACAGAATCTTTTTTCAGTTCAATTTTTTCGTTTTGTTTTTTTGTGCCTACCTGATAATTTATTTATAATGTTCCAAGTTTCTTTTTTGTCATTTTTAGAGGATTCAATTTGTTTTTGTAGAATAGAGATTTAGCTTTTAGTATAGTTTCTTGTAAGATATATTTATATTTTTTTAAATAGTTTAGAAACCTTATGTTAGAAGTGAATTTAGGAATGTAAGCTAGTGATCTTTTATTATGACAAGAAATTTGTATTGCCTTTATAATGAATTCTTTTGATTGATAATTTCTCTTTTTTTTTAAAGGGAAGCATGTTATAATAATAATAATGCACATTTCTGTTGTAGGGGAACATGCATCAGGGTTGACCAATCGATAGTTGCTAAGCTATTTTTAAACCTAACTTTGTTTCTTTCAGAAAAGATCCGGACTTTTTCATCTGTAGTGTCAAATCTAAGTATTAAAGGAATTTGCATAGTTGAAATGAGAATCTCATGATCACTTAGATCTGTATTTAAAGTTTTCACTTGTGCTTATTGTAGGAAGTTTGTATAAAAATAGTGAATCATGCGAGCACTGGTTTTAGTTATGAATACGCATTTTAGCCGCAACATTTGCACATTTTCAATATACTGATTTATATTTAGGTCTCCTGTATGGACTACTTTAGCTTTAATAGGTAAGTTTGTTAAGACATTATTTAGATTTTCATAGAATTTATCAATATTTCCAAGAGGGGATCTATAAATACTTAGTATGTAAATGTTATGATTTTTCAATTTAATACATGACATCCCAAAATTTCAGTCCGAGTTCATAACAGTAAATTTGTCCAAAGTTTTAAAGGTAAGACCAGTTTTTACGAGAATGGCGGAACCTCCATTTTTTATAGTTGTCCTGTCCAAATCACAGGCTCACTGCAAGTGAAAGAGGTCCTACTTATTCATGTATTAGATTCTTCAATAAAATGCCAGACAGGGTTACGTGTGAAAGAAATTTTAACTGTTTTAAAAAAATTATCAACATTGGAACCATATACAGTACAAGAATTTTTAAATTATCAATTTTAGATTTTTATTGGCAAATTTTAACAATATTTTAAATGTTTAATCGTGATTTTAAATATCTAGGTAGTTTTAGGAGGCTTTTTATGCTTAGACTTGACCTTATTGTTCAATTGTGACAAATATTTTTTCATTTCTATACAATTTCTTAATAAAAGATAATTTGAATTTGAATCTGAAATTATGTCATTGTGATTGTAGTGTAGTATTAAAATAAATAAAAAATGTATTTTGTTATATGGTTTTAATATTTTTAAATCTAGAAACATGTGACTTTAAGGGTCTTGATTTTAACAATGTGATTAATTTTGTAAGCAGAAACTTACATCTTCAGGGGACATTACCAAACTAAATCTGCTTACAAAACATGTTGGGACTATTTGTTTAAAACAAATTAAAAATTAGTGGAGGAAGACAATAACCTGTTTGATTTCCTAAAGCTACAGTATTAATAAAAAAATACTACGTTTATGCCACACAAGGTAAATAAATCACTATATAAAACAATCACACACAAAAATTATATATATATATATATATATATATATATATATATATATATATATTTATCGGTTTTACCACGTTCTACGTCTTCCGATACCCAATCTCCACTCGTTTCTGTTTGCCCATAATTCATCATCTAGGCCTCTTATTCTTATTTCACTATCTATTCCTTCTCTCCAGCTTCTCCTCGGCCTTCCTCGTTTTCTTCGGCCAGTTGGTTTCCATTGTAATATTTGTTTAGGTAGTCTTCCATCATCCATTCTTTGTACATGTCCGTACCACACCAGTTGTTTTGTTCTTATATCATCCACTAAAGTACGTTCACCCACTGTCATAATTTCTCGTATTATTTGATTCGTAACTCTTTCTCTTTTTGATTTCCCTGCTGCTCTTCTCCAATAGTCCATCTCCGTAGCGGAAAGCGTTTTTTCTGTTCTATCTTTGATTGGCCATACTTCTGAGCCGTATGTAATAATACTATTTGCAATGGTGTTATATATAAGCTTTTTGTTATGTTTTGATATACTTTGGTCCCAAATTATTCCATTTAATAAAGTTATTGCTTTTCTTCCTTGTACGTTTCTATCTTTTATCGCTTTGTCTAGTGTTCCGTCAGCTGTAATTTTTAGACCCAAGTATTTATACTCATCACAGGACTGAATTCGCTGCCCAGTATTTAAGATTAGATCCTGTTTCGTTCCACAAATACACATATACTCTGTCTTATTGATATTAACCTCTAGTCCCCACTTATTGTACTCTTCTATTAGTTTTCGTGTCATATATTCGAGGTCGTCATAATCCTGAACCACCACTATCTGATCATCGGCGAAACATAAAGTATACAAGGTGGTTTCATCCAACGGAATTCCCATGTTTTGGCATTTTCTCTTCCAGACTTTAAGGACCTGTTCCAAATATATCTTGAAGAGCGTGGGCGAGATACAGCAACCTTGTTTAAGACCTTTATTTACTTGAAAGCCTTTGGTTAGTTTTGCTTTTATTTTAACTTTTGCCTTACTATTGCGGTATAACTCTTTGATGGCCTTAATTAGTTGTACGCTTATGTTTGTCTTTTCCAACGCTTTCCAAAGTAGATTTAGTGGTATACTATCATATGCCTTCTGCAAATCTACGTAAATCAGATGGAGCTCTTGTCCGTATGCCATTTTCTTTTCAATAACTTGGGTTATACAAAAGAGATGATCTGAATTCGATCTACCCGCCCTGAAACCAGCTTGTTCTTCTGCCTCCATATCTTTATATTCGCTCTCCACTTTATTTCTTATTATTTTGCCATATATTCTGCTTAGCGTACTAGTTACAGATATACCTCTATAATTGTCACATATATCTTTCCTTCCTTTTTTGTGTATTGTGGATATATATGACGTTTTCCACTCAGTTGGTACTACAGCTCCATTTAAATATCTTTGGAAAAGATTCCGTAATCTCCAAAACAATTCTTCAGTGCCATATTTAATAAGTTCAGCTGGGATATTTCCGGGTCCGGCAGATTTACCGCTTTTTAAGGTTTTGCACACGTTTTTGACCTCAGATATTGTGAGGGGTACTGGAGATCCCATCGTTCTAATGATATTGTCTCTTTCGTCTTCCTTGAATTCTGCTTCTTCAGTTAAAAGTTTTTTAAAATGCTCATCCCATTCTTTGTCTGGTATTGGTGAAATAATATCTCTGCATTGTTTCTTTTTTGATCGATCTTATAGTTTTCCAGCTTTCGGTACTTCTCCTACCTCCTAAGTAAGAATCTATTTTCTGGCACTTTTGCATCCATGATTGATTCTTCTTATCACTGATCATTCTTCTCACCTTTGATTGCGCGATGTTGTATTCTTCTCTGCTTCTATCTGTCTTTTGGGATAAGTATGTGTGATATAATTTCCTTTTTTCCTCTATTTCACTTTCAATCTCAGCATCCCACCAGTATGGTTTTGTTCTTTTAGGAGTTTCTTCCACTAATCCTAGTGCTAGAAGCACAAAAATTAACTATCACAAAAAAAAT
This sequence comes from Aspidapion aeneum, assembly GCA_963576565.1. Classification (NCBI taxonomy): domain Eukaryota; kingdom Metazoa; phylum Arthropoda; class Insecta; order Coleoptera; family Brentidae; genus Aspidapion; species Aspidapion aeneum. Next base: position 8,230,942 of record OY755046.1, read on the forward strand.
CACATTGTTAAAATCAAGACCCTTAGTCACATGTTTCTAAATTTAAAAATATTAAAACCATATAACAAAATACATTTTTTTTTATTTTAATACTACACTACAATCACAATGACTAATTTCAGATTCAAATTCAAATTATCTTTTATTAAGAAATTGTACAGAAATGAAAAAATATTTATCACAATTGAACAATAAGGTCAAGTCTAAGCATAAAAAGCCTTCTAAAACTACCTAGATATTTAAAATCACGATTAAACATTTAAAATATTGTTAAAATTTGCCAATAAAAATCTAAAATTGATAATTTAAAAATTCTTGTACAGTATATGGTTCCAATGTTGATAATTTTTTTAAAACAGTTAAAATTTCTTTCACACGTAACCATTGGCGTAGCTAGCCTTACTTTTCAGGGGGGCCGTGGCCCCAGTCTATCTTGAACAAAAAGCAAACATAGGTTTTAAAGAGTCGTGCAAAGTGTGCAATGAATAAAAAAAAAATACGCGCATTAAATGTTCTAATATTTTAAATAACAAATTTAATAATACATTTACCAACTTATTTATATGTATACACAGGAAGTATGTAATTCAGCAATTCTACAAAGAAAGTTTTCTACGTCGCTGACTGAAAGCGTCTACCACACTGTCTAAGTCGACCGCAACATCTTTTTCTATGAATAACAATGACAAACCTGAGTGTCTCTATTAAGTCATAGTTGTTCTAAGCCAATTAAAAACTCTCCTCATGGCAGAGAAAGACCTCTCGCAAGTTGCACTTGAAATTGGAAGAATACTCGCAACTTTAAAAAATTGGTAGAGGTTTGGATAGGTGTTTTCTGCTATATGTTGTTTGATAGAATCATGTTTGATTTAACCGAAAAATACAATTCTTTAAAACGGTCTTAGAGCAGAAGTATTAATATTAAAAATTTCCCGGTATTGCTCGACGAATTTATTCCATTTAACGACGTGGGAAAACTTAATATGAAAATGGTTATGAAATTGTCACCAAAATCGGAAAATATTCATAAGACACTAAACGCTAACCTCAAAAAAACTAAAAAGATTATTATATTTATTTTAGAAAAACAGTTTAAAAAGGTCTTTTATAACCTTACGACATCTACAACCGGATTTCGAAAACAGAGGGGCAAAGGTCGCTGTCTTTATTAAATGCGAAATTTAACTTACACTTCTATAATATTTTACAAGATGTCGCCAATATGTATGAAATATTCAATATGCATAATTATGTTTAAATTTAAAAAATATTTTCGGGAAATTGCATAAGTGCAGAAAAGTTACCGATAATTTAAAGAGAAAAAGCCTAATTCCGCAAGACAAGGGCTTTTTCCTGAAATGTAAACATTATCTGAATGATTTTAAATTTTAATGCACCTATTTTATTTGAATATTTCCCGAATAATAATAGAAAAGTATGTATTTTCAGCGTCATGTTCTTTTACTAGTAGTCGGTAGGGGAGGCCTAAAATATCTTAGGGGGGGCCTGAGGGACTTCAGGGGGGGGCAGGCCCCCCCCCCTGCCCCCCCCCCCCCTAGCTACGCCAATGCACGTAACCCTGTCTGGCATTTTATTGAAGAATCTAATACATGAATAAGTAGGACCTCTTTCAGTTGCAGTGAGCCTGTGATTTGGACAGGACAACTATAAAAAATGGAGGTTCCGCCATTCTCGTAAAAACTGGTCTTACCTTTAAAACTTTGGAAAAATTTACTGTTATGAACTCGGACTGAAATTTTGGGATGTCATGTATTAAATTGAAAAATCATAACATTTACATACTAAGTATTTATAGATCCCCTCTTGGAAATATTGATAAATTCTATGAAAATCTAAATAATGTCTTAACAAACTTACCTATTAAAGCTAAAGTAGTCCATACAGGAGACCTAAATATAAATCAGTATATTGAAAATGTGCAAATGTTGCGGCTAAAATGCGTATTCATAGCACACAATATAAATGCATGTGAACTCATTTACGCGGATAACTAAAACCAGTGCTCGCATGATTCACTATTTTTATACAAACTTCCTACAATAAGCACAAGTGAAAACTTTAAATACAGATCTAAGTGATCATGAGATTCTCATTTCAACTATGCAAATTCCTTTAATACTTAGATTTGACACTACAGATGAAAAAGTCCGGATCTTTTCTGAAAGAAACAAAGTTAGGTTTAAAAATAGCTTAGCAACTATCGATTGGTCAACCCTGATGCATGTTCCCCTACAACAGAAATGTGCATTATTATTATTATAACATGCTTCCCTTTAAAAAAAAAGAGAAATTATCAATCAAAAGAATTCATTATAAAGGCAATACAAATTTCTTGTCATAATAAAAGATCACTAGCTTACATTCCTAAATTCACTTCTAACATAAGGTTTCTAAACTATTTAAAAAAATATAAATATATCTTAAAAGAAACTATACTAAAAGCTAAATCTCTATTCTACAAAAACAAATTGAATCCTCTAAAAATGACAAAAAAGAAACTTGGAACATTATAAATAAATTATCAGGTAGGCACAAAAAAACAAAACGAAAAAATTGAACTGAAAAAAGACTCTGTAACTATTAAAGATCCACCGGCAGTTGCAGACCATCTAAATACAATACAGATTTCTGTACAATAGCAGACTCTGTTACAAAAAGTTTAAAGTCGAACACTAACTCGATCAATTTACTAAAAACAAAGAGAAACAGAGAACTTACTAGTTTTGTTTTTTTGCCAAACTCGGCCGCAGAAGTATCAAGAACAATAAAAGAACTTAAAAACAAAAACTCCTCTGGTATTGGTGGCTTATCTGTTATTATCAAAGAGTTTTTCTAAAACTGTTGTGAAGCTCTAAGTAATATTACAAATTATTCTTTTAATGAGGGTTATTTCCCAAATGATTTAAAAACGGCGATCATAGTCATACCCTCACACAAAGGTGAAGATGAAACAAATCCAAAAAATTATCGTCCTATTTCGCTTTGGCCAGTACTATCAAAAGTTTTTGAGAAATTAGTGAAATTCAGAATGCTCTCATACTTTAAAAAAATTAATTTTCCATCTCCCAAACAATTTGGCTTTCAGATTAAAAAGAATACCAGAGATGCAAAGCACAATGCTTTTGAAGTGCTGCAGAAAAAGGAGTCTACAGTTTTCGTGGCAAAGTCTTGCAGTGGTTTAAGTCTAATCTTGACAAGAGAGAGCAGAGTACTCAGATGGAGGAAGTTAAATCCTCTTTTAACCGAGTGACGTGTGGAGTTCCACAAGGAACAGTCTTGGGTCCAATCCTCCTTCTTCTTTTTTTAGACGATGTTTCTGACCTTCCTATAAAAGGGTTTTTTACATTTTTTGCAGATGACACAAGTATAACTTGGTCATTAAATGATGAAAAGGATGGAGAGGATTATTGAGGGCGATCTGGGACTGATTAAGGAGTGGTTTGATGCAAATAAGTTGGCTTTAAATTTAGATAAAACAAAATATGCAGTTTATAAAAATAAAACTAAATTAAACCTTCAAATAGATGGAGAAACTTTACAAAATGTAAATGATCATAAAATTTGGGCATACAATTGACAATTGCTTAATTTTCTCAACTCATTATAATAACCTCATCAAAAAGTTAGCATCAAGCCTCTATGTGTTAAAAATTACAAGAGATACCTTAAATAAGGAGGTTGCTGTCGATGTCTACCATTCTCTATTTAAGTCACACATCAGATACTGTATTCCTTTCTGGGGATACACCACTACTTATAGAACACAGATGGTATTTCTAATGAAAAAAAGGCAATTCACATAATATCAAAGATTGCGTAAACAAATTCATGCCAGCCATATTTCAGAGAGTTTAAAAATGTTAATGTTTTCTGATCTCATTTTATTTGAATCACCAACAATAATTCACAAATATAACAAAACCTGTTACTTTTAAAAAAGATCTGATGTGGACCAACACAATACTAGAAATAAAAATCAGCTAGTTAGTGACAGGAAGTTAACTGCACTTTGGAGAAACTCTTTTTTTTACATGAGTAAAACCATTTATAACAAACTGCCTGAAAATATATATAACCTACCTGTTGGAATTAGCAAATTATTCACTTGAACATGTTTTTTAAACTTAAAAGTGCCTGTCAATACCAATGTAATCTAAATTTAAATAAAATAATTAAACCTGTCAGTAAACTACATGCCTAGTTTAAAGTTTTTGGTTTTAGGAACATTAAATTGAACAGCTTTAGGATTTTACAATAAATAAAAATTTAATTTATTTCAGTGTTGGGGGACAGCTTACTCCAAAGACAGGCGCAACTAAACCTGCAAAAATATCCCATTGACCATTTATGAAGGATTCTGGAATACTCTAAACTGTGTCCCAGTTTTTACATTACAGCAAGTATTTAAAGTTTTCTTTGTTTATGTCAGAAAATATGTTTTTGTCTCAGAGTTCGGAACCCCAACAGAAAATGAGATTTTCCCAGCGGTATGATCAGAAACATGAACAAAACAAATATAAGAAAAGCCAACCTATAGAATCTGAATGAAACAATCCAAATTATTATGTGTATCAACATAATATTCAGTCAGTGAATAATATGGCTTGTCAAGCAGAAACTCTATGACTTGACATAATTTTTAGTTTTTTTTTTAAATAATTTAGAATATTCTAATTTTAGAACTTTTTGACTGAATTCATAATCTATTTGAAATTTTAAAACCACATTTTGCTAGCTGCTGTGGCTCTCAAATTATAATTTTTTAAATATTCTAACCTCCTTTTACATGGCTAATAATGCACAGGCCTTAGTGGTATATCTTTGAGTCAAAGTGTTAAGCCTAAATCATTTATTGTTGTAATCTGCAGAGTTTTTCTATGTGCTTGGTGGAAAAAAAATATGCCAGTTTAGTCAAACTCAGTATGTAGGTATGTGGGCACAATAGATCCAGATGTGATCGCAGTGCATGGAGGTCCAGTAGGGCCTGCCACCACTTTTGAATACATACATACAACCTCCTGTTACCACCACACCTTATGCATATACCACATACATCTTAAATATATCTGTACTGGGAAAGGGCCTCTAAAACTAACTGCAACAAGTGTGCAGGCATGTTGGATTTCAAATGAATCCAAACATATGGATTGGATAAATTGAGGCTACTGATAATAGGTGCTGTGCTCTCAGTGCATCTCTTTTCTAAGCTTAAAACACCTATTATCAGTTACCTTAGTATAAATACATTTTAATTTGTTAAAAAAAATGCCGAGTAAGCAATTGCATGAACACAAGATAATAGGGACTTATTGACTTATATTGACAGTTTCACATTATAAGAACAGCTGTCTTCTTTCAAAATTAGGCCTTTGTGTATTATATTGAATTGAATAAATCTTTATTAGCAAATTATGCTATTTCATAATACAAACACTAATATAAAAAAAATACATTTAAATGTTAATTTTAATAAAACAATAATTCCAAACATGATACTAATAACTATTTACTTATTATGTAGGTATATTTATGAACTATAATACCGTGAAAAATCTAAAAACAAACAAGCATTACTTTTATTCCGAACGAATTATTATAAGAGCCGGAATTAACAGTGATGCCATTGTTAATCAAAAATAAATGACTGGATTTATAAATTCAACTTTGGTATGTCACTTTTGAAAGATTGATTGTCAGTTTTCAATGAAAAACTGTCAATATAGTGCCATGCACTGCCCTGCACAATTAGTGCCTGGCTGTATTGCAATAAGTCCCTAATGACTTTGTCTTCTAAAAGACAATGTCAAATCACGGCATTAAAAAATTGTCAATGTCATTTGCAAGCAGTCTCTTTTAACTTTTATTAAGTGTCTCTTTTTTGATCCAAGCCATACATTTGGGTTCAATTGAATCCCATATGGTGAAACCCTTGTAGCAGTGATTTTCCATTAATGGTTTTAATATGCTTCAGCAGTACAGATATATTTAAGACATATACATATTGATTGGTGTACTGCACTCTCAGGCTCTTGCTACTTACCTATTATTGATACCAAATTCTGACAACTCTTCTTTAACTTTCATTTGTCTGTCTGAAGTAGATGTCAAAAGTCTTATTCTTTTGCCCCACTTACTGCATTCAGGTGGATCAACATAATCTGAGGATGTTTCCTTTTTAATATGTGAACTTAAAAGTAAAATATCATCCAGCTCTTTGAAAATATCCTCGGGATTGTTAGTCAGCAGATGGAAATCGTTATCTATTAGTAATTTTGTACAAAAGGATTCGTTTGAGGAGGTTGGTTCTTTCGACATGTTTATTAATTCTTTTTTCTGAGTTTGTTGCTCTTAGATACTTATAGGGCTGTCTAACAAAACATATGATCAAATCCAAGATGTCTTCCATAGGACAAACAAACCGATTTCCCATAAGCCGTAATGTTAACAAAAACGTAAATTTTACAAAAACGACAAGAGCTTTAGTCTCAAAAATTAATCAGTTTTAAGAACGGATCCTTTGTGCATATGGGAAAAATGCGTTTTTCTTAAAAATATTAAACTAAAGCAAGAAATTCTGAAATAAAAGGGACCATGTTTTCTTCAAAAAAGTAGGTTATGTTTTTGTTTATTTTGTTTTTGTTTTACTTTTTTTCTAGTTTTTTTACTTATTTTGAATTATTACATGGGCGCACCAAGGGGGCGGGGGGAGGGGTGCTAGGGGCCCAGACCCCCCAAACCATATATATTTTTAGATATTTTCCATATATTTCATGAATAAACAGAAAAAATAGCATAAAGTACAACATCATGAGACCTCTGGGGGCCCCCCAAAGGTATTGGGCCCCCAAAGGTTTCGGGCCCCCCCAAGACATATTTCTGGGTGCACCACTGATTATTATGTCAAGTTTTTTTGCTGTTGTGAATTGTGTCAGCAGAGGAAGTAATGATAATGTTAGTTTTCATTGAATTTTAAGTTTTTTGACCAATGAATCAATGAACTATCAGCCCAAGGTAGGGGAAAGTGCATAAGCAGTTCTATTCAAAGAGCTCACTTCAAGGCTTACTTAACAGAGACGAAATTGAAATAGACTAAACTTTTCTCATCAGATTCAGGTTTTCTATTAGGATCTTTTGTTGTGCTTGACTAAACCTTTTGCTAAGTATTAGGCCTTCTAAAGCGTTAAACTGTGAAAAATATTTCACTATGATTTTTAGGTTTAGAAAAAGTTTAATTGTGTTAACCCTCCAGTAGTGACATGAAAAAGAGGCACAACTTATAGGTAGGTCAATCCAACAGATCAATATGCACCATTAAAGTATTACGTTAATGATATGCACATATGAGTTCCAACCGAGGTTGGTCAAGCAAACTTCTAATAAGTACTTTACAAAATATGTTTATTTAAAAAAGTATAAGTAAACATTATATAACAAAAAACTTGCAAAATTAAAATACAGTTTTTCCTTGTCATTGGCGTGACATACAGTCAACCTAAGGTTCATCAGCTCACAACAGTACTGTTCAAATTTTACAACAGTACAATATTCGCTGTTGTATTACTGTTACTATTACTTTTGTTACTGTTTTTTTGTAACAATATTTGCTCAATTATGTATCAAAAAGTTTATGCAAATAAATATATACTCTACTCTACAATTGGGAGTAACAGCATATGACTCATTAAGACCCAAGTTTTTTAAGAGAAATTGAAAAAAAAATCTGAGAGAACTTATTTGTTTTTCTTGTGGTCATCAAAGTCAACAAAGATGACTTTTTTTTCCATCTATTTTTTGATGCCATAAATTTTTTTTTTTTTTTGGTAATAAGCTCAGAACAGTACCGTAGAAATTTCACAACAGGACTTGTAGTAGGTCCAGTCAGATGCTATACAAATTTTACGGTGTACAAGTTTCAGGTGTCAAAAAGCATGGAAATAAAGGAAAATTTGCACCAAAATAGTTTAGGATAAAAAGAGGTTTGAGTTAGGGAGATTGTCAAATTCACTAGTTTATTCTAAACTGTTTTGAGGTCTGTAAAATAAATATTTATTAAAGAAAAAGAAACTTTGATGATACAGGACTCCACTGGACACTATACAGGACGCTACACTACCAAGAGTTTATTTAAGAGTTTTGTAGGATGGTGTACAAATTCGGTTCAGCTCATTGCCCACACTTTAACCTCATACTGTTCCTTTTCTTTCTTCTCAAGACCCTTTTTTCAAACATAATTTTTTTAATTTTTCAACTGTTTTGAAACAATAATCCATTCAGGAGAGACCCAGTCAGGATCATTGCTGTATTCTAGTTTTGAAAGTTGCTTGCCCAGAATAGTAAAAAAATCATAGTGAAATATTTCTTACAGTTTAACACAATTCTATGTTACACTTCTGCAAAAGGTCCACTCGAGCACCAAAAAAGATCCCAATAGAAAAGTGTGCCAAAACAAACCTGACAAAAAACTTTCGAATATTTCAATTTATCCTCTGTTAAGTCAGGTAATAAAGCACTTATGTACTTTCTTTTCCCTTCTTTGAGCTGATACCTAGTTAATTTAAATCAATTTTTTACGGTCAAAATACTTGGCATTCCATCAAAACTAACATTATCAAGATTTCCCCAGCTGCCACAATTCATAACAGCACAGTAACTAATAATAATGATTCAAACTGAGTAAAAAACTGGAAAAAAAGTAAAAAAAAACAAAAGTAAATAAAAACTTAATTTACATTTTTTACATCAAAATTCAACTAATAATAATAATTCTATGCTTTTGCATTTAAATATTTGCAGTTTAAGAAAAAATTTTAATACCTTCTTATTATCTTTAGAATTAATGCAAAATAAACCAAAAATAATTATTTTGTCTGAAATTTGGATTTATGACCATGAAAAATCATTATATAATATTGAAGGATACAACAGCTTCTACTCATGCAATAATAACTTAATAACTATAGATCTGGTGGTATTGTGGCGTTTGTAGATTGTAGTATAAATGTAAACAAAGTTGATGTTTTTCCAATGCAAAATGCAGATAATATATATTTAGAACTTTCTTTAGACTCTGTTGCGTTCTCAATTCTGGGTATATACCGACTTCAGTTTGGCTCTACCGAAATTATCTTATCTGAACTAGAAGCATTATTTTCAAAACTAAAAGTAAAAAATTGTGTTATAACTGGTGATATCAATATAGATTTGCTCAGAAATGTCACCAAACCAAATCGAGATTTTACAGCAGGAACATGTTATGATCACTTTATGGTAAGGTTTCAACAAGAAACTGTGATCAATTCTGCTATATTAAGAACAAATATAACTGATCACTACCTTATTAGCATCTCCTTTACTCTGAAAACTGAAAAAATAAACATTAAAACTGATAGGTATATAAAAATAATTAATTACAATGTGCTTAAAGATACAATAAAACATGAAACATGGAATACAATATATCAAATAATGTGAATGAATGTTATAATATATTTTTTAATAAAATCTCAAGTAGTATTGATAAATCATCTGAAAATAAAATGTTAAGCTCTAAAAAAATCAAAATTAAGCCTTGGGTTACCATAGGTCTGTTAAATAGTATAAGAAAAAGGGACGATCTTTTTACAAAATATAAGTCAAATCCAAACAATTTAGATTTAAGAAATAAGTATCTTGCTTACAGAAATCGTTTACGAAAACTATTGTATGATTCTAAAGCACAATATTACAAAACACTTCTAGAAAATGAAACCAATATAAAAAAAACAGTGGGCCACTATGAATGAGCTTACAGGCAATCAAAATAAAACAAATAACACAATAAAATCTATTAAAACTGAAAATAACCTAGTCATAAATACAAAGCAAGACATAGCAAATCACATAAATTCCTACTTTTCTAACATAGGTCCCCAAATTGCAGAAACATGTAAAAACATTAATCTTGATAACAATGTAAAACAGTCATTTGCCAACAAAGTTATACATGACTCACTAAATTTTTCTAACGTCCAAGCAAATAAAGCTCCCGGTATTGATGGCATAAAGTCAAAAATGGTGAAGAAACTTAATTAATATATTTCGCCTGTATTAACATATATAATAAATTTGTCCTTTAATCAAGGTGTTTATCCAGATGCTCTTAAAACTTCACTTATCATTCTTTTACACAAAGGTGGTCAAAGGGACAACTGCAGCAACTACCGACCTGTGGCTCTCTTCTTTCTTATTTTTTAAAGTATTTGAGAAAGTTGCTAAATATAAAATACACAACTTTTTAAACCAAAATAATTTTTTTGCTGAAAATCAGTATGGATTTTTGCCTCAAAAAAGCACTGAACTAGCATTAGTAAACTTTAATACATTTATTGCAAAAAAACTTGATCAAAAACACAGAGTCTCTGCACTTTTCATAGACATTCAAAAGGCATTTGACACAATATCACATTCCAAATTATTAAAAGTACTTGAAAATGCAGGAGTAAGGGGGAAAGAACAAAGTTGGTGCAAGAGCTTCTTAGAAGGGAGAACACAAATTACTAAAATTGAAGGTTTTTTAAGCAATAGTCAAAAAATAAAAACAGGAGTCCCTCAGGGAAGTGTGCTGGGGCCTCTTCTTTTTGTCATTTATATTAATAGTATTTTTCAAGGAAAGTTCAAAGGCCAATTAATTGCATTTGCTGATGATACAGTTCTCATATATTTCAATAAAACCTGGGAAGAAAACTACGATCAAATTAAGCATGATATCATCTTACTGAGAACATGGTTTTGTATGAATGATATGTTAATTAATGCAACAAAAACTAAATTTTTAAATTTTACCTACAAAGGACAGTGTAAGCTACCTTCTGACCTAAAATATCACATTAACTGCAATACAGATAATAACAGCACTTGCCAAATCATAGAACAGTCAAAGTCAATAAAATATCTCAGAATAATAATTGATGAAAATTTAAATTTTAAATTACACATAGAATCACTAAATAAAAAACTAAATAACATTTTAGCAAATTTTATTTTGTAAAAAAAATGCTTCCATAATTTCTAAAAAGAACACTTTACTTTGCATTGGTTCAATGCCTACTAAGCTATGGTATAACTATATGGGGTGGCCTATACAGAACAACTTTATCCAGTATTGTAATCAAATAAAAAGCTTTTATTAGATGCATAGAAGGGTGTGGATATAAAGAGCATACTGAACCAATCTTTAAAAATCTAAAAATTTTAACTTTAAATGAGCTTTATTGTGTTAGCATATCAAAACTAATAATAAAAAATTTCAATTTTCTAGACTTTCAACTAAGTACTAATAGAACTAAAATTTTTATTCCCAGAGTTGAGAGGTCGTGCAGTCAGAGGATGTTCTTTTATTTAGGTGCAAGGATTTTTAATTGCATACCAGAGGAAATAAAGAAACTACCTATTAGAATATTTAACAAAAAAATTAAAACATTTTTCTTACAAAACAATTTGGTCAATACTATTCTAGCCAGATCATTTGATGTAGGGGAAACTGTTGTATACTGGAACATGTTTCATAGTGGCAAAAATCAAATTTTCTGCCACAGTTCCCGTTAAAATTTTGAATAAATTACACCATCATCTACGCGTAGCGACATCTACTAAAAGCCGCAATTAAGGCATCTTGAAGTATTGCTTCTGTTTAATATCGTCCATAGCAAGTACAACACATGTCAATTTTTTTTTTGACTCCACGTGTCCAACGCTGTAATACATTTATACATGTGATTTTTTTAGTAAATAGTTTTTCAACTTGTTACTTAAGGTGTATAGAAGGTAAGTTTATGTAGTAGAAGCATTCATTTCTACGGTGCTAAAAAAAAATTGAACCTCATTTTAATGGAGTACCCTGTTGTATAGTGGGAATTTTAAACATGTTGTATAGTGGGACATAGTTTTAAAGTAGCTTTAAAGGGTGTATAGTGGGACTATTTTGCTAATGTTATTATTTTATTTTTCATGCTAGATAAGGCTTCAAATATATTAAGAACTTGATTAAAGATTGCAATTTTTTTTCAAGTTTTAGTTTAATTAAAAGTTTACTTACAATTTCATCTTTATTTAAAAAAAAAGGGTGTATAGTAAAGTATTGTTCATACTCGTCTTAGTCTTTTGTTTTTGATTAGTCTTTGTTCTTTGATTAGTCTAAGCTGTCTTAAACAAAATTGGCTGTTCATACTCGTCTTTTGTTTTTGATTAGTCTTAGTCATAACCCACTGAAAAAGAAATCAATTTCAATAAAAAGGCCCATTTTCAAAAGTAATTTTCTACACAGAACAATCTTATTTAACCTAATCTGTGCACGAAACACAGACACGAAAGAACAAAAGCGAAAAAGAAAAAAAAAACAAATAAAATTTTGAGGTTATGTTGAGATTTTCTGTTAAAAACATGATTAATGGCGGTAAATTCAAAATTTCGTCCGCGCGCTTGCACTCTTCGGACGCCCTGTAAAAAAAAACAACAAATATCAGCTGATGTCTGTCACTCGTCTTAGTCGTTGTCCTAAGGATTGAAAGTTGGCAACTCTTAAGACAAAGACTAATCAAAAACAAAAGCAAAAGCATTGTATGAACACTCCCATAAGAAACAGTGGTTTTAACTTTCTTATGACAAGACATATGACTAAACCAAGACAAAAGACTAGACAAAAGACGAGTATGAACGATCCATAAGACTCTTTTGCTAAAACGTTATTTACGATTTTTTTTTTATTTTCAGAAAATGAATAACCTTAATAGTACCAAAAAAAGACTCTATAATATAGAATAGGTCATATGAATATGTGTTAGATGTTGAAATTGTTGTTTGTATTGACCATTTATGGTCTTTAATAACCTAGTTTTAGAGTTTTGTTTTTTTTTTTCACCAATAAAGATTATTTTTATTTATGAAATATGTTTTATTATTGTTGTTTTATAGTATTTTTAGTAATAAAAACAGATGGGTCTACTACGTTATACCTCGATGCTTGAAAATGGGTGTTTCTTTTTTTAATGATAAGTTGAGGTCGTTTTATACTGTTTTCAAGAAAAAAAAATGCGGATTTTTCGCATTTTTTTTAGAAATTTCAAAATTAAAAAATTAGTAAAAACTCATACAAATTGCTATAGAAAGATTTTATTTGACGTATTTCGAGAAAGAGAGGGACGGCTCACAATCGACTGAGCTTTAAATAAATGGTAATTTAGCCAAAAATAAGGTGACCAACTGTCTGGCAAGAGGCGATAAAAAGTTATGGTTTTTTAGAAATGTATTTACGCATAGAAAAATGGTTAAACCATATTTTTGAAATCTAACGTTCGACCTTACATTTTGCTCCAACATTTTAATTTGTCGCGCATTTTTGACTCTGTAAAATCGTCCAAAATCGACTATTGAGCATTTATAATGAAAAAAATGCAGAAACAATTATGATAATGATGATTTACAGAAATTCAGCAGTTCGGTTTGGTTCGGTTTGGGTCGATCTTAGATTAGGTTGGTTGTGTTTTAAAGTAATTCAGCAGGAGTCGGCTGCGCTGACTCCTGCTGAATTACTTTAAGACCCAACAAACCTAACCTAAAACCAAACCGAACGCAACTTAACTGAACCAAAACGAACCGAACCGAACCGAACCAAACCGAACCTAACCAAACCGAACCGAACCGAACCGAACCGAACGGAACCGAACGGAACCGAACCGAACCGAACCGAACCGAACCGAACCGAACCGAACCGAACCGAACTGAACCAAACCGAACCGAACTGAACCAAACCGAACCGAACCGAACTGTACCGCACAAGCAATAAGCAAGAATCGGCTGCGCCGATTCTTGGTGAATAGTTCTAAATAAATAATTTCCTATAATTTGGGCCTTTAACCCTCAGATGCCCCGTAACAAGGCTTTGCTAATCCATTTTCAATCTTTGTTGTTTTGTATGTGAGCAACAAGGACTTAATCGCGATTAAACCCATGATCGCGCTTAAGTGCTTACGGTGCATCTGAGGGTAAGTCAGCGTAAGCAAATCGAATTGGGAAATTTGATATGGCCGAATGACCCGGAAACAGTTGGCCCAGCAAAAAATTTCTATCAATGTGTCAAAACATCTGTGGGAAGGTCAAGTGTACAAATTTTCAAATTATGTGAAAAAACCGGGAAAAAACACGAAAATCTAGGTATGTAATTAATTTAAAATTGTTAAATTATTAATCCTAAGCTAATTTACAAATTTATGTCGAAAATTTGACGATGCAGTGATAGAAATTGATTTTTTTCAACCAAAACAAGTCAGAGAAAATCACTATGTAACGTTTTTTAAAAAATTATTTAAAAAAAAAACCATACTTTTTAGTACCTGTTTAAAATATTAGAATATATGTAGGGTCAATTGGGGTAATTGTGGACCGTTTTTCAAAGTCCAAATACTTCATTGAAATTTGTTTGTTCTATACTGACCTTTCATATAAAATTTACAAAAATATTATTGTTGAAGTATCTAATTCAAAATAAATTTATCAATTTGGACGTCAGTTTCACTATTTGGCAAAAAAAAATATTATTAATGTCATAGGTCGTGTTTACATTTACCTCGGACATATAGGGGTAATTGTAAACAAAGCACTATGCTAGTATTAATAGTAGTGACTTAAAAGTTTTGTCAAATGTGAACAAGCAGTAAAACGAATCAGATTCAATACCGATTTGTTGATTTTATGCATTGTTTACATTTACCCCAGTAGCCTTAGTTTTATATGCAAATAACTGCTAAAACGTAATTTTTAACTTTTATTATCAAAACTGGGAGAACAAACTAATAAAATAAACATGTTTTTAGAGCTAAAGCCTAAGTTACAAGTATTAAACACTACAAATATTGAACCAAACTTAAAACGAACAAGTAATTCTTGAAATAAACCATCTACTCGTTCACTGGAACTGCTGCAGAAAATGCATACAAAATTCTTTCACCCTTCATTTGAATATTGGGGTTTGGGAGCACTCCAAGAACCTGATCTGCAGAAATGATACTGACGTCTGTCTCAACAATATTGAAAAGGCATTTGGAGGAGTCCCATGATTTTAGCCCCGTTATTAAAATGTCACTGCCTTCAACTGATTCTATCAGGCACACATATTTAAAAATAGTGGCATTTCTCTTACCACCCTTAAATTGTGCTAAAATAAACTTGCCTTTGGACAATTCTGAGAGCTCAACTTCTTTCATCTCTATATCTGGGTTCTCTGTTCCTGTCCAGTCAATATCTTCATCACTATTACCTAAACTTATTTGATCACTGGAGCTGTCATCAGAGTCCAGAACATAATCTTTCCTTGATTTTTTTGATTTAGGTTTTACTACAAATTTTTCAAGGTTTGTCTTAGAGCTCTTAGATATTTTGTCAATGGCCTTAGAGCACCCAGGCGCTTTATTTTCTTTTTTTGAATTTTTTAATTTTGTCCCTTTGAACAACTTTTTCTCCTTTGCTTCCTTAAGTCTATTTAGAACTTGGTTTGTAGTTAAAACTTCCCCATATTGAAGCTGCTTCAATCTCGGTACAACTTTTTTTGGTAAAAAATTATTTTCAGGAAGCTTGGGTGCTGGCATGAATATATTTTTTAAAGAGATGTCTGTTATTGGCTCGTTTGAGTAAATTTTTTGAAAGCAAGAAGTTGTAGGTTTTTGAGTTGGTGGTGAGTTGGTAGTAGATGATGTTGAGACAATCCCATCATCTATTGAATTTACATGTTCAGTATCAATAGAGGCTTTTATAGGTACTCTGGATTGCACACAAGTAGTGGTAGAAATTGACGGTTCACTAACATTAACAGCTTTTAAAGGTAACTCTGGCTGCGCACTTGTAGTGGGAGATGTGCATGTTAACGGGGTTTGATTATCATTTTTGCTATCATTAATCAATTTTGAATTTTGATATTTTGCCAAATCTACTGGGTTAAATTCATCTTGTGGGAATTTTTTCGCATCAATTGGATATATCCCTGTGTGTATGAATCCTGAGATTATATTTTTGGATAACATTGATTCTTGCCAAGTGATGCCTAGCAATTCTGAAAATTTCTCCTTTGTAAGCCTTCCACATCCTTGTCCCATTTGTTCCTTGCCATATTTTACCAGATGTCGATTCCAAGTTATTTTCAGTGGCCCAAAAACGCATTTATCTAGTGGCTGTAATTTATCAGTCAAATGACTGGGAAATTTTATAAGGATGATATTGTGCCGCATAGCTTCTTCAATAATTCTTACACTAATGTGGGAGGCATGGCCATCATAAAGGAGAAGTGCAGCTTGATCTGGTAGATTTTTCTCAGCTCTTACTTGTTCAACATGGAGTATAAAACAAGTAGTAAACCAATTGTAAAACTGCGGCTCTTCCATCCAACCATTTGTAGACGCTGCATACAATGTGCCTGGATATGCGTTGGCTGAAGTCCAACGAGCTTGGACACCAGCACCTTTAAATACAATAAGAGGAGGAAGACCCTTTCCATTAGCAGAAACACAGGCTAAGACTGTAGTAGATTCTCGTCCAGAACCTCCTGAAACGCGACTCAGTGCTTTTCCTTTTAAGCCAATTGCCCTTATGCGACTGGGATCATTATTAAATCCTGATTCATCAGCATTATATATAAATTCACCTTTGTCCTCCTTAAGGTTATTTTCATCAAGCACTTTCTCTAGGTCCTCGTAGAACTGATATATAATTTCCGGTTTTCTTGCATCTTTTCTTAATTTTTGTAAGTGTTCAGGTTTTTTTAGAGATAATTCGGGATGCCGGCCCATAAATCCATAATACCAATCCTCTCCTGGAATTCCTTCTTTAAATGGAGTCTTTAGATTTTTTGCAACAACATATTCTCCAACCAATTTTCTGAGTTCCATTTTATCACATGGAATTCCCATTTTTATTCTTTGTTGAATACACTGAACAATCTCTGACTCAATTTCTGCTGACAATGTCTGCCGGCGACCGGCACCTTGCAGATTGAGTGCTGACTTTCTTCCTCCAATTCGTTGGTATATGACAGATTTTGGAACCCCATAAAAGTCTTCTGCTTCGCGATAGGTCTTGTTTCGATTCTGGACATCACTAACGGCATTAGAGAGATCCTCCAGTGTGTAAGATGGGGGATCTTTCTTTCGTTGATAATTTCTAGGCATATTTCAGACTAAAACAAAATTGAAAATTCAGAATAAAAGGCAGTTTTGATACGTTTACAATTACCCCAAAACTGTGTTTACATTTCCCCCTGCCAAAAATTGTACCAGGGTAAATGTAAACACCAATTTTTTTTTGGATAGGTTACTATTCTGGATATTTTTTTTATCTTGAGTAAATGTCTATAGTTTCGGACAAAATCTGGCATAAAAATATATGACTTACCTCAAAAATTTCAATTAAAACTTATTGATCTCGGCAGGCCTTGCAACACGTCTGTACTGGTCAAAATGTAGAGTCACACTGAACATAGCTTGGCGCGCGAATGTATGGAACACGCGCGAAAATCGTAGTGGGCGTGACACCTACACTAACCTAGTTAACCATTAGGCGGGAAAATTTGAATTTTAGAGTGGTATTTTATTATTTTTTGGGGTGTTTACAATTACCCCTGTTTACATTTACCCCAATTGACCCTACTTTGAAATAACATTAGTTATTACATAATATATTTTTGTACCTACATATGTTTAAATTTTATTTAAGATTGGTGTTTTTACTTTAAACTATAAATTTTTAACTCAGATCTATCTGTATTCATATTAACTTAATTAAATCTGTCTTATCTACTTATATTTATTGTAGTTTAAAAACATATTGCATACCTACTGTTATTTGTTGAAGAAATAGTTTAATTATTTAGGTCAATACTAGTTATTTATCGGTTCCTATTGTAATAATGTCTTACAATATCTGACTGTTAAAGATAATTATTATTAGATACTTTTAGTTTTAGCTTAAAGATTTTGTTTTATTAGTTTACAGTTTTTCTTAAATACTTAATTTCATGCAATACTAAATTAATGAGGCACTCAGGGTTCATTTCCTTGCTTTGTTATTTTGATAAACATTAGTATTAATAATAGGAATAGAAGTTTTTGTATACTGTAAAAGACTGTATTTAAATAAAATAAATTCAATTCAAAACATAACCTGACTTTTTGAACAAAACATGGCCCCTTTTATTTGAGATTTACTGGCTTCAATTGAGTTTTTTAAGAAAAACGCATTTTTCCCATGTGTACAAACAGCATTTTTGTTGTAAATTAAATCGTTTCACTTTTTTTAAAAATTACGTTTTTGTTAACCATAAAGATTTGTCCACAGATTAGGTAAATAAGTATAGATTTGTCTCTGTTGTTAACATTGCGGTAGGGATGGCACTCCGGAGCAGTACCTGTTCTTTTCGGAACAGGTCTGTGCCCGGAGCAAGTCGGAACAGGTATGAATTTCCGGAACAAGTTGTTCCGCCGGAGCAGAAGTGACAAGGAAACTTCGAGAGAGCCAGAACATAACAGAAACAACTTGCTCCCTGCTTTTACGCCTGTTCCGAGTCTTCACTTCAGCTGGCTGTATCTTTCTCAGGCTCGCTACGTAACCTTTATGAGACACACACTGGATGTACCTTCGTCCTTTTCTAAATTATTGTCTTGAAAAACGACAGAGTATAGTGCGCACTGGGGCAACTCGTAGAAATTGCTGATAGATAGACAACACGCATTAAGGAGAGTTTACACATGCATGGATTTGCTGGCGCCAATAAAAACTGGCGCGCCAGTAAGTTAAATTTGCAAGTGTAAACACCGACTTGCACATAAGTTATTTTTTGCATGCATGTATCAAAAAAGTCTGCAGCTGACTGAATTTGCTGGCGCCAGTGGTGACGCATGCGCGCAGAAAAGGAAAATTTTCATGTTTACACATGAAACAACTGTTCCGCATTTTATGAAAGGAACAATTTGTTCCTGCACTGCAGGAACAGATGTGCTGCATGAAATCTAACTATGCGTGTGCTCTGTTATTGGTGTTACAAGGTATATAAATGAGGTACAGGGTGTTAACCGCTATATCTGGTTGTCGCTTATAACATTTTATTTTTTTAAATAGAAAAAGAAATGCAATTTTTACAAAACGCTTTACTTTTTGCTTCCTTATTTCACGTAAATTTTATTGGATTAAAGGTTTTTTATATTCAATTTCAAATATTTTTATTGTTTCCTACTTCCTTGCTTTGAAGGAAAGAAAACCCGGCAAGAAACGCCACTGTTAAAGATAATCTGCCGTACGTCATACCGCACCCCGCCAACCCTAGCATAATAGTGGGTTTACACATGCATGAATTTAGTGGCGCCAGTGTTCGCGCCAGTTCTATTTACACGCCAGTAAAGGTTTACACTATTGTGCGAAAATTAAAAAGACTGGCACGCCAGTTTCATTTTTAAAGTGTACACGATACGCGATATGTCGGCTGAACTCTCGGAAGCCTGCAAAATAGTCGCTAAACTTTTATTGAAAAAAATAATAAAAGAGATTCAGGAAAAGGAACAACGAAAAGGCCGTATCTGCATGGGTTAAAGCATGGATTGCTAGTCGATCTACTTTGGGTGCTTCCGAAAAACTTTTAGGAGAACTTGCAGCAGAAGATCCTGCGGTCTAATATGAGATTTTTGCATAATCAATTTGCCCTATTCATAATTGATATCCTATAAAACACTATTTGCAAAAAAATGTTATCTTAACGTTGCTTAAAGCAAGAATAAAAAAGGATTTGTACAGCTCATAATAGTCATAGGAAGTTTTTTGTGTCTCCTGTAAAATTTCATTTTGAACACAAAGCACTTTTTATCGAACCAACGACGATATATAACAAAACAAAAAATGTGAGGTAATTGCACAGATTAGGTTAAATATTGGCTTGCATACCACACGCGTGCGATTTTTCATTTACCGCGTGTTCCATTGAAACTGCACTCGGTGCAAATTTTTGACAGCACCGTTTCAGTGTCAGTGCACCACCAGTGCTGCACTCATTTTCCAATGGAATACGCCATTAGAATTAACCTTAGAAAAAGAAGGGTGGATTAACCTAATCTAATGCCGTATTCCATTGGGGAAATAAGTGCAGCACTGGTGGTGCACTGACACTAAAACGGTGCTGTCAAAAATTTGCACCGAGTGCAGTTCCAATGGAACACGCAGAAAATAAAAATCGCACTCATGTGGTAAATCCATATATCTATTAAAGGACAAATCTGTGCAATAACCTCACATTTTTTGTTTTGTTATATATCGTGGTTGGTTCGATAAAAAGTGTTTTGTGTTCAAAATGAAATTTTACAGGAGACACAAAAAACTTAATATGACTATTATGAGCTTACAAATCCTTTTTTATTCTTCCTTTAAGCAACGTTAAGATAACATTTTTTTGCAAATAGTTTTTTGTAGGATATCAATTATGAATAGGGCAAATTGATTATGCAAAAATCTCATATCAGACCAACCACGATATCCATTTTTATTTGTTTTAAAGTTAAGATAATAATAAAAGTTCGTAATGTAAATAAATAATGATTTTATTTTAAAAAAAGTCAATAAGAATATTTTAAAAATGCCCACCTCCTTGTTGAATGCAGGCTTGTACTCGTATACCAACAGATAGAGTAGTTATCTTTAGTTTTTCAAAAAAACCTAAACATAATTTTTTAAACTCCTTTATACTCCCAAAATTTGAACATAAGGATTCAGAACACCTTGTATACATATATAATTTTTCACAAGTATCTTTCAACTAAACCTAACTTTCCTGCCTTGCGGAATTTGGTTGAAAATATGTTGTTTAATAACCATTTGATAGAGTGCAGTATTAATACTTCAATGACATTTTCTTGAAAAAGAAAATTATACAAAAACATTTTTTTTAAACAAAAAATTGTTTGAAAACATTTTTTTAAAATTTTGTTGTTGAAAAGGACAATTATTCAAAAACATTTTCTTCAAAGAAAAAATAGTTTGAAAACATTTTTTTAAAACTTTTTGTTTAAAAACATTTTCTTTGAAAGTCATTTTTTTTCATAACGAAAAATTGTTCAAAAATGCTTTTGAAGAAAATATTTTTGAACAAATTTCCATTTAACAAGAACATAATCTAACCTTACAGCTAGGTAAGGGTGTTTTAACATTGTAACGGTTTTTTGTTACAAACTAAAATGCTCTCGGTAGCTCAGTTGGGACTGAGGTCGTGGTGTTCACCTCAAAAAAACTCAACAATATTCATGTGAAATAAATTAACTTTCTTTTGCCTAAAGGGCGCCAATACAAGTTTAAAAGTAAAATAGAAAGAATGTATCGAGATCTTAGTGAACCTTGTATTATTCACTACGTATTAATAAAGATGGTGAATGTTTGATTAAAACGCAAAAGGTTTAAAAAAATAGTCTCTAATTATTTTTATCAGCAAACGACTTGCAAGAAGGAAATTTACAAAAAAATAAATATATAAGGATCTTTTAACCTAAATACTTAATTATATAGCTATCGATTAAAAATATTATTTTATATCCTTGTTTCTTATCACAGAATGTTCGTTACTATTTATTTTTATTATCTCAAGAATGTAATTTAATTTCTATTTATAAAGAGTTGGTTTTTTATTTCAATAAAAGAATTTATCTTATTATTTTATGTTAATAAAAAGTAAGAAGAAAATACACGGACGATAAAATCAAGCCACACAAAAAAGCTATCGAAGTACCTAAGTAAAAAGTATGTACCTATTTGGCTAAAAACAAAAAAATATAATATATTTTTGGGACCTAAGAAAAATTAATACCTTGGGAGGGTAAATGCGCATCTACTCAACAAGGGTGCATTGTTGCCAGATCTTAACAAAAGCAATAAATAGGTTTACCAAAAATATTAACAAATAATAACCAGTGCTATAAAAAGGAAATATATCACAGTTAAATAAAATGGTTAGTAAAAATAAGTATTAAATCTTATCTGCCAAATCCCACGCTGGAGGTTGAGTCCTCAAAAGATTTGAGTTGGTTGTGTGGTCGGTACTTCAACAAAACAGATTTCAAAACGGGACAGCAAAAAAAAAAGAAAGCAGTAACATCGACTAGTACAACATGGCTTTTACTTCAGTAAACAATTACGGGCTTCTGCTCAAAGTATGTGTGATGTACGGGCTTCAAAACATATACGGATCCCCGAAAACGAGCTCCATAAAATGTACGGGCTTCAAAACATATACGGGTCCACGAAAACCAGCTCCATAACATGGAATGGGCTTCATAAAATGGAATGGGCTTCATAAAATGGAATGGGCTTCATAAAATGGAATGGCCTAAAAAGGTCATTGTTGTCTTAGAAATGCGTTTAAGTTTAATCAATTTTCAGAACAGTATTTTATGTTTCTACAGAATCAAAAGTTTTATGTTCTCAGCAAAAAGTCTAATAAAAAAATTAGGCAAACTCACCAGTAATGAACAATGGTCCACCTTTTTAATCACACCAGCATTTTTCACGAAACTAACTCTGTTACAAAACACTGTACAATTTCTGTAAGTTTTACAACATTTTGAGTAGCAGTTATGCTTGGTTAAAATAAGTTTTTAATATATTTTATTAGCACATATTATAACGGTGTTAAAATGCTCTCTGAAACACACAAAATCTGCGAGAAACCGAGTATTAGCTATCACAAAAACTAAAGTAGTTCGGTTACCATATAGAAGTTAAACTGCATCAAGAATCTGCATGTAACTGACTCTCTCGGCTACGTGCATTGGAAAAGAGACGGCGGGTTTCCCTGACCGAACAAAGCAGCTTGGATCAGTCTGAATACAGTTGCGCGACGACGAAGTGGGGAACGTGCCGTAAAGCGACTCTAAACAACGCTTGTTGAAACAAATTTTATCATGAAGTACCGTGGTCCAGTGGACAAGGCGACAAAAGAAAACCCACGACAAGCGGACCACGGAGGATCGCTCCCTCGACGTTACTGTTTTTTTTTTAATGTGGATAATTCTTTGATTTATTTTTAGTTGTACAGGGTCTTACAAGTATTTTAATTTTTTTTTGTTAAAAACGTTACTTGCTATTAGGGTTAAAAAAAATCGTTACAACATACCATAAAAATGACAACACGACATGTGCCTCAGCACTAATGGGGTTTCGTCTGTGTTCTATTTTTGGACAGAATTGAGACCCTTTGAACTTGTGTATCAACTCGAGCCGAAAGTGTTTCTTGAACTAAAAAATATATTTATTTTTACTTATAAGCATAGCTGCCAGAAAACCCCAACTGTCGGAAAATTAGACCCAGGGCCCCAGTCAATCAAATCCATGTAGATTTGTTGTTGAATCTGTAAACCACATTTTCAATAAAGTTAATGATTTTTGGGGTTTCCGCTTTTATTGTTTGCATTGCACAAAACTGTTCCTCTTCATCTTCATCGCTGCTACTACCTAGCAGCGAGGAAAATAATAAAAAATCGCTCACTACTTTATCTGCACTCATTTTTACGTCCCACGACAATAATAAACGTTTAAAATTAATGGCGGGAAAAAGTTTTCGGTGCAGCACGAGCCGTCAGAGCCGGTGTCAAAAAAGCGGCACTCAGTGCAAAACTGAATTCATAAGTTCCTCAATGGAATACGAAAACTGAAAAAGTGCATGTCAATGGAATACAAACACCGAGCCAGTTGTGCACTACTGCTGCACTCATTTCCCCAATAGAATACGGCATAACTAGAAGCCATCACAGAACACCAAGTAGAAAACCGAGAACAAAATGGTGGCTACAGAGAATGGGAGATAGTTCAAGCGCAAGCGAACATACAGGCCCTGCACGGTGGATAGAATAGACCGTGTTCGGATCTTTCATTCCACCAATGCATGCCCACCCCGATTCAAAAAACGCATCACGTGATGGACCATGGATTTGCACCGGTTTTAAATGCAGCGCAGTGTTGCCAACTATTGGAAAGCGAAAATCCGTAGCGTGAACGCGAAAAATCTGTAGAAATCCGTAGGTTCAAAGAAGACTAAAAACAAAAAAAGGTGCTTTTTTTTACAATTAAAAAGTTTATATTGGTTTGATTTTTTTCTTTTTTTGACAGTGACAGGAGTGCACAACTTTTTTGGTTCGGAGTTTCACGAGAACGGTAGGGTACCTACTGTTCTGTTCCAATGGATCCAAATAAACTTTTTTGCAGTGCCGCCAATTTTTTAAACGAATAAACCGTTATAATTAGAAGAAATAAAAAGGACGTACTTTTTTAACTTTTTTTATTTAGTTAACGTACAAACACTAATATTTTTTAGTGCAACATACATAACGTAAAACATAGTTTCACTTTCGTGGCGCGAAGCGTTGTTTGACTCCCCATCAAACAACGCGCGAAGTAATACAATTCGTTCTAAATAATGTTGCAACGACCGTCCGCTAGATGTCTAAAAAAATAAGGTCACTGATCCAAGCAAAACCTTTTTACAAAATGATTAAAATGTAGGAAAAAAGTAAAGATATAATAGGGACCTATTGCAATAGTGCCAGGCACTATATTGACAGTTTCGCATTATAAACTGTCAGTTGATCTTTCAAAATTAACATACCAAAGTCGAATTTAATTTAATAGTGGCGTCACTATTATAAATGCCATAATAAACGCAATATTTTTTTTATATTTTTTGTTATTAAAAACAAGCCTTTAGCGACACATATTAATAAATAAAATATTATTGATATTTTTTAAAAGAATAAGTAAGCAAAAATTAATTTTAAAAAAAAATTATTATTTTTTATACATTTTTGGAGGTAATTTTGATAGCCTGTATCTTCTTAACTTGTAACTTAGTTAAAAAAAAAGAGTATCACATTTTTGAATCACAATTAGCTGAGTATTCAGCTGTCTGTGATAGATTTTCTTTTTTTTTGCAAAACCCTTTTCCCCCACTCCTCTAACATTAAAAATCCTATATCTTAAAAACAGATATGTGTTGACCCCATGTTATATAAACTTTTTTTTCGGAAATAATCTCTCTCACCTCTATCACCTGCTGTACTCTGGCCCCCAAGTTATGGGACACCCTGTATAATTTGTCCAATTGTTTTAAAAGTATGTAAAGAAATTATTTTGCGGTAATAATTAAAAACGGAAATATAGGTAGACGA
Organism: Aspidapion aeneum; assembly: GCA_963576565.1. Taxonomy (NCBI): domain Eukaryota; kingdom Metazoa; phylum Arthropoda; class Insecta; order Coleoptera; family Brentidae; genus Aspidapion; species Aspidapion aeneum. The sequence continues at coordinate 8,256,171 of OY755046.1, forward strand.
AAAATGTATTGATTTATTTAAAAAAGGAAAAGCACAAATATTGTTCTTAACAAATAGACAAAAAACAAAGATAAAAAAAAATGCACATAATGTATAGTTTAATTATTACAACCGCGTTTTAAAGCATGTTAAGAGATTATTAATTAGATAATTAACAAACGGGAATATAGAACATAAAAAAGTATTTATTATTACATTTTTACAAAAAAACAGAAAACTACAGATACATACAATAAATTAAAAATATTAATATAAATAATAATATTTAATTTAGAAAAATATTCCTTTTCAATTCACAATCTTTTGTAATTTTCTTGATAGATATTATTAAACAAGAAGCCCATTTGCTGAGAAATCGTGGCCATTTTTTTTACCCTATAAACAAACGTTCTTCTCTGTCCTGAATCGAATTTTTACACACTGTTAACAAACCAAACGTGAAAATGTTTATTTATATGTATTTTCTTAGTCGCACTGCACTGATACAATCCAAAAAACAGAAACTATTCAGCGAAATATCAACAAAACTCTTTTGAAAATACGAATAACATCATATACTACGAACGCAAACAAAGGTTTTAGCACCAGTGGTGACGTCACGCCGCTCTCCTCACCTCGCACAATTTGTGAACACAGGTTAAATGGAACTAAGCAGTCCTTTATGTCTATAGTCCTTGGGCATGCATTGGTGGAAACCACGGTGGATAGAATATACCGGTGTTTGGATCTTATGCCGTATTCCATTGGGAAAATGAGTGCAGCACTGGTGGTGCACTGACACTGAAACGGTGCTGTCAAAAATTTGCATCGAGTGCAGTTTTAATGGAACACGCGGAAAATGAAAAATTGCACTCGTGTGGTATGCCATTAAGAGCTGTAGAAATTCTTTTTGATTCTTGCTTTAAGCAACGTTCATATAACATTTTTTTGCAAATAATTTTTTATAGTATATCCATTATGAATAGGGCAAATTGATTATGCAAAAATCTCATTTTTGAAAAAAATGTCACACAACCTGTAGTTTTATCAGGCCAACGACGATATCCATTTTTATTTGTTTCAAAGTTACACGCCGATAAATATTATCCTAAGATAACAATAAAAATTCTTCAAATAAATAAATAATGATTTTATTTAAAAAAAAGCTAATATGAATATTTAACGGTTTTTTTTCAACATAAGGAAATACACAAATATACCTGGACCAAACCCTCACAAAACCTGAAATCCGTCATTGATTATTTTATCACTAAACAAAAGACAAAACTAAAAATTCAAGATGTCAGAACAAAGCGTGGATCGTGATCACTATTTTCTGGAGTCCAAAATTCTCTTTCCTTATCAAGGCCGAAGCCTGCATCAACAACATCTTGATGATACAGTGATTGAAGAAATTGATCACTGTAAATATAATCTACTAAGCCTAGAACATGACAGCGTAAAAAACTTATACAAAAAGAGACTGAACGAAAAACTTAATACAAGTTCAGGTGAAACCCCAGATGAGGAATACGAATGTATTACATTAAGCATCCACCAAGCTGCAAAAGAAGCACTAGGATTAGTGGAAGAAACTTCTAAAAGAAGAAAACCATACTGGTGGGATGCTGAGATTGAGAGAGAAATAGAGGAAAAAAGGAAATTATATCACACGTACTTATCCCAAAAGACAGATAGAAGCAGACAAGAATACAAAATCGCGCAATCAAAGGTGAGAAGAATGATCAGTGATAAGAAAAATCATTCGTGGACGCAAAAGTGCCAGAAAATAGATTCTTACTTAGGAGGTAGGAGAAGTACCGAAAGCTGGAAAACTATAAGATCGATTAAAAAAGAAACTTGCAGAGATATCATTTCACCAATACCAGACAAAGAATGGGATGAGCATTTTAAAAAACTATTAACTGAAGATAGAGCAGAATTCAAGGAAGACGCAAGAGACAATATAATTAGAACGATGGGATCTCCAGTACCCCTCACAATCTCTGAGGTCAAAAACGTGTGCACAACCTTAAAAAGCGGTAAATCTGCCGGACCCGGAAACATCCCAGCCGAACTTATTTAATATGGCACTGAAGAACTGTTTTGGAGATTACGGAATCTTTTCCAAAAATATTTAAATGGAACTGTAGTCCCAACTGAGTGGAAAACGTCATATATATCCACAATACACAAAAAAGGAAAGAAAGATATATGTGACAATTATAGAGGTATATCTGTGACTAGTACGCTAAGCAGAATATACGGTAAAATAATAAGAAATAAAGTAGAGAGCGAATATAAAGACATGGAGGCAGAAGAACAAGCTGGTTTCAGGGCGGGTAGATCGACTTCAGATCATCTCTTTTGTATAACCCAAGTTATTGAAAAGAAAATGGCATACGGACAAGAGCTGCATCTGCTTTACGTGGATTTGCAGAAGGCATATGATAGTATACCACTAAATCTACTTTGGAAAGCGTTGGAAAAGACAAACATAAGCGTACAACTAATTAAGGCCATCAAAGAGTTATACCGCAATAGTAAGGCAAAAGTTAAAATAAAAGCAAAACTAACCAAAGGCTTTCAAGTAAATAAAGGTCTTAAACAAGGTTGCTGTATCTCGCCTACGCTCTTCAAGATATACTTGGAACAAGTCCTTTAAGTATGGAAGAGAAAATGCCAAAACATGGGAATTCCGTTGGACGAAACCACCTTGTATACTTTATGTTTCGCCGATGATCAGATAGTAGTGGCTCAGGATTATGACGACCTCGAATATATGACGCAAAAACTAATAGAAGAGTACAATAAGTGGGGACTAGAGGTTAATCTCAATAAGACAGAGTATATGTGTATCGGTGGAATGAAACAGGATCTAATCTTAAATACCGGGCAGCGAATTCACTCCTGTGATGAGTATAAATACTTAGGTCTAAAAATTACAGCTGACGGAACACTAGACAAAGCTATAAAAGATCGAAACGTACAAGGAAGAAAAGCAATAACTTTATTAAATGGAATAATTTGGGACCAAAGTATATCAAAACATAACAAAAAGCTTATATATAACACCATTGTAAAAAGTATTATTACATACGGCTCAGAAGTATGGCCAATCAAGGATAGAACAGAAAAAATGCTTTCCGCTACGGAGATGGACTATTGGAGAAGAGCAGCAGGGAAATCAAAAAGAGAAAGAGTTACAAATCAAAGAATAAGAGAAATTATGACAGTGGGTGAACGTACTTTAGTGGATGATATAAGAACAAAACAACTGGTGTGGTACGGACATGTACAAAGAATGAATGATGAAAGACTACCTAAACAAATACTACAATGGAAACCAACTGGCCGAAAAAAACGAGGACGGCCAAGGAGAAGCTGGAGAGAAGGAATAGACAGTGAAATAAGAATAAGAGGCCTAGATGATGAATTATGGGCAAACAGAAACGAGTGGAGATTGGGTATCGGAAGACGTAGAACGTTGTGAAACCGATAAATATATATATAATATGAATATTTTAAAAATGCTCACCTCCTTGTTGAATGCAGGCTTGTGCTCGTATACCAACAGATAGAGTAGTTATCTGTATTTCGCGCTTGTTTTCCAAAAAATATTTTTGAACAAATTTCCATTCAACAAGAACATAACCTAACGTAACAGCTACGTAAGGGTGTTTTAACATAACATAAAAATGACAAGACATGTGCCTCAGGGCTAATGGGGTTTTCGTCCCCCTTGTTCTTTTCTTGGACAAAATTGAGACTCCTTGAATTTATTTATGAGGAATTCTGCAGTGCTCATCTCGAGCCAAAAGTGTTTCTTGAACTAAAAAATACATTTATTTTTACTTATAATCATAGCTGCCAGAAAACCCCAACTGAAAATTAGCCCCAGGGCCCCAGTCAGCCAAATCCATACAAATCTACTTACCTGTTTGTTGTTAAATCGGTAAACCACATTTTCAATTAAGTTTTTTATTTTTGGGGTTTCCGTTCTCATTATTTTTATTGCACAGAACTGTTCTTCTTCATCTTCATCGCTGCTACTACTTAGCAGCGAAGAAAATAATAAAAAATCGCTCACAACTTTATTTTTACTCATTTTTACGTCCCACGACAATAATAAGCGTTTAAAATTAATGGCGGGAAAAAGTTTTCGGTGCGGCACGAGCCCTCAGAGCCGCTGTCAAAAAAGCCGCACTCAGTGCAAAACTGAATTCATGTTCCTCAATGGAATACGAAAACTGAAAAAGTGCATGTCAATGGAATGCAAACACCGAGCAGTGCACTAGTGCTGCACTCATTTCCCCAATGGAATACGGTATAAGTTTTGTGTAATGGCCTTCACACACACAATTTACGTAATCCGTAGCATGGCGCATAGCGGGCTTTCAACCAATCAGCGATCGAATAGCAGCGGCCATATTGGATTTACGTAAGAAAAGTCCATAAGCCGATCACACACAAAAAAACATAACGCGTAAGAAGTTCAACCTTATGGACTTTTCTTACGTAAATCCAATATGGCCGCTGCTATTCGATCGCTGATTGGTTGAAAGCCCGCTTTGCGCCATGCTACGGATTACGTAAATTGTGTGTGTGAAGGCCTATAAGGTTGAACTTCTTACGCGTTATGTTTTTTTGTGTGTGATCGGCTTAATAAAAAATAAAGCGGGCTAAAAAAACATTACATTTTATAAGGGTGTACTAGAAGACAGCAGAAAAATGGCCTTAGTTTTAAAAAAATTCAGAAAATATTAGTTGTTCCGTTGTTCATATCATATCTAACTTTTGTTTACAAAAATCAGCTGGACCACCAGTGACGTGCAAAATTCGACATATATATATAAGATCCGAACACCGGTCTATTCTATCCACCGTGGGTGGAAACATCTCTGGTGGAAACAGGGTATTAGATATAATATGAACAACTGATATTTTTTGAATTTTGTGAAAACTAATTTAAATTCCTACTATTTTTGTTAGTATATTCTTATAAAATAATGTTTTTCAGATATACCAGTCGTTATTTTTTTTGTCCGCTTTATTTCTCTTTAGACAAAAATTAAAATCCGAAGAAAATAATGTGTTCGTTTCAGCCTCAAAAATAACCCGCTGACCTACATCTTTGTTTATTTCCCAAGTCCTCGGTTCACCTTTGATACTAATAACACACATTGAGTTTGACTTGTAATTTAAGTTTTGTATATTAAAAAATAAAGCGGGCTAAATAAAAATAATGACAATACGTCTAGAAAATTACATTTTATAAGGATGTACTAGAAAACAGAAGAAAAATTGCCTTAGTTTTAAAAAAAAATCAAAAAATATTAGTTGTTCAGATCATATCTAACTTTTGTTTACAAAAATCAGCTGGACCACCCAGTGCCCTCAAAAATTCGACATATATATATATATATATATATATATATATATATATATATATATATATATATATATATATATATATATATATATATTTATATATATATATATATATATATATAAGGTGCAACTCTGTTTTCCTCTGCCCCCTCTATATTAATTTTTAGATTCACCGGTTGGTTTATCAATAGAGTGGTTTCAAAATATTTTCGTTTTCTTTCTGTTAGCTCAGATCAGGGCTATCAAAACGGACGGGCCACGATCCTCCACTTTGTTGACGTCACATCCGGGGCTGATTTTTTTTTGATGGTCACATCATGACACAGCTGATTGTCTTTAAAATATTGAAGTTGGAATGACGGTTCATGAATATTTAATTTTTTTTTATATAAAGCCGGTTTTGAGATTGTTTTTACTATATTCTTGCAGAACAATTTTTCATAAATGTATAGTAATCATAATTTTTCAGAGCCGCTTCATTAGCTCACACAAAAATTAAATTTGAAACAGAAGCGAATGTGACAAACACAGATGACAAAGTCAAATACCTGTCAAATATAACAGTTGGCATGCGGTATATGGCGGGTAAATTAAATTTAAAATAAAAAATGCTAAATCTTGAACATTTTAATCAATTTGCATCTTTACAAAAGTTTGGCAGAATATCGGGATAGTGTCTGAGAATATTTCGCTGAAATTTCGCGGAAATCTGTAGTGCCATTTTGAAAATATCCTAAAAAAACGTCTGACCTCCCATAAGACCCAATGTAAAAGTCAGCCCCCAGAGAACAGCTGATTTTTTCAGGGTCGTGGCCTGTATATTTTTGTTGGCCTTGCTCAGATTTTTCCCGTATTTTTATTAGTTAGTAGATAGTTTAAGTTGTGCTACGTATTTTTACGTTAAACTGCACGTTAGCGTCCGATTTAGCGCTCTACGTTTTGTTTAAAATTTGAGTTTAAGTTGATGATGTTTATTCGTGACGTAAATTTCTCCCCTTAGCAGAGAACAGGGAATGTGTCACTGGTAATTTTGAGGTTATAGTGTTTTGTGCTGTGTTTTGTTGTGTATTTGAGGAAAAGTTTTTGTTTTTTTCGAGGTTTTTTTTACTGGGTACACAAAAATAAAGGTAGGTTTATAAAAACATTGATTATAATCTCGGACTTACCATAACATTAAAGTTTTTTGTTAGAGTTTCCCTTAAATTGCAATCATCCTATACAAAGCATCTACCAATCTCTTCTTTTGTACAGCCACTTCTAAATAAAAAAAAATCTGGGCATCCACATATAATCTGGTTGTTCAAAAATCAATGGAGATCCTAACCAAACATTATGCAGTAGGTGAATGGTTTTCTTTTATTTTTAAGTTTTTTGCAAATTTCTTTCTATAGGTAGTTTTATTATCTGCCTTTGCAGTAATAAAAATACTTTTACCCCATTTAGAAAAAACAAATTAAAGGTGAGTTTTATCTCTTTCCTTCCTAAAAAAAAATATAAAGGATAGATATACACTAGAGCATAACTCTTCCTGGTGATGAACTGCAACAATCATGTTTTTTGATATTTGTATTTGCAGTGTTGCCATGTTGGTCTATTTTTCTTGAGGGGCAAACCCGAGGGGTGAACAGCTAACCCAAAATGTGTACACCAATTGTGAAAATCCACAATCTTTTGCTAAGATTGTGGGAAGATTGTGAGGGATTGTGGAAAGATTGTGAGGGATTGTGGTAAGATTGTGACAGATTCTGGGTGATTGGGAGGGATTGTGTAAAGATTGTAAAGGATTGTGAACAGATTGTGAGAAATGTGTACACCAATTGAGAGAGCTATTCACCCCTCGGGCAAACCGTTAGTTGGATTATCTTCAAAATGTGTTCGCTTTTTCAAAAGCTATAAAAGAGAAAGAGACTTATTCTACCCAAAGCAAACAATTATAGAAAATCTCTCTGCCCCTCACTGTCAGTCAAATAATGTCATTCTGAAATAATATATGGCAGGTTAGGTTAGATTTTAGACAAGGGAGTAACAACTGACTCAAAATTTGTACATGCATTGCCAGTAATGCCATGTAAATCTTGTGGTAATTAGGCCTAGTGGTAATGCCATGCTAATTAATATGGCTAATGCAATGTAATGTAATACGTTATTTCTGCCTTGGTTTTGGATCTACTTTAGGTCAAGTCAAGTTTATTTTCATATTTAACTTGTTTTTTTTAGTAAATAAAAAAAAACAAAACAAACTTGAAAATGTACCTCAACTAGATCTAACCTAACCTGCTTTAAACCTGGTGTAACCTAATCTGAACTGAAATAAACTGACCTGATACCTTTTGACAGGTCTTCTGAAAAATTACCTATAAATTTGGCAACAGTGTCTTTTAAAAGTCTCACTCACCAAGCAGCTTCTCTGGTATATCCTTTATATTTTTAATTGAGAATAAAAGAGATATTACTCACTCTAAATTTTTTTTTTTTTAATTTACATAAAAAAGTTTTTAATGCACACAGTTAAAAGAAATCCATATACTGCATAATTAATGTTCTTGTTGCCAGATTTTCATCAGCTGCTAGAATTCTTGGAAAAATTGGCAACCACTATAATGATTCTTATTTATCTGTGGTTAAAACACAACTGTTTATTAAATCTTTATGGGCACCTGTTGCCAAAAAATCCTTTTTACAAATGCAATAGCAGAGTCAAAATTATTGGTATTAACCTGAGTTAACTATATTTTGAACAAAATGAATCAGTTTTTCAGAACTTAAAAAAAGAAAGAATATTCTGGCACCAAAACTTTAGTATGAGAATGGTTCAAGCTGTCAATTGCAAAAAAAAGGGTTGTCTGTAAATTTTTTTCTAATGTATGTCTATAAAATAGGTAACTTTACTTAATGTAGTGTTTCTTTTTGTTTTAGATATATAGCAGATATACATAATGGATGATATTTTAGATATCGCCCTATTTGACTCCAGCAGTGAAGATGAGGATGTGGATGATCTGCTGCTAATGGATTTACCTGAGAACCTTGCTAGGAGAGCAGACCTTTATGGGCGATTTTCCCTAGATAATATTTCAAATCAGCAAGCGGTAGACTTTTTTAGATTTGAAAAAGAAGACATCCCGTGGCTTGCAGCATGTTTAAGGTTACCAGAGGAGATCACCACAAGGGAAAATATTAAACTTTCAGGTAGGTTAGGGTGGGCCACCACTATGAGACATGCAAATAGTTTTGATATAGTTAAGAGTAGTCATCTCTGTATCATAATTATGGTAAAGTATGTATATAGTGGTGGGAAAGGATTTTGTAAACATAATTATGCAAGCAAAAGCATATGTTTGATGAGAGGAGAGGGCAGGTGCTGTTGTCTCTGAAAAAAACTTGGATGCACACTACCAGTACTTTACTCAGCTACTAAGCCCTGAGTGTAATTCTATGTTTGGTTCATTTTACTCAATCTGATGTAATTGCTGGTGTCAAATAAATTCACATTCAAATACTTTATTGCCTTTCTAATCTACAAAAGATATAAGACTGTCACAAAACATAATTCTAACTAAGTTTCTTATCAGTACAATTAGAAATTTCCTCTTAAAAATACTTTTAAAAAATGCAGACCTGAAAAGGGTAATTTTTTTTTTCCCATTACCCATTTCCACATAGACACCAACAGACCGACCTAAACAGACAAAGCTCTCTTAAATTAAAATGTAAAAAAAAATTAAATTAAATAACCTATGCCATCTTTGTTAACCACCTTTTTTTCACCTACATCATTCAGACTCATTTCAGGTGTAAATGCCTTATGTATCCTGCTCAGAAGGTTGGCATACCCAAACCGCTTAATAGATCTGGAACAAATGTTTGGATACTCATAAGGTGCATTATCCAGCATCATAACAACTGTAAGCGAAATTGTAATAACCAACAAGCAGCATTTGCTTCAGGATCTTGCTGCTCATAATGGATGGCTTAATGAAGCTAAATTGCAACAATATGCTCAGGTAATATACAGCGTGTTATTTTAATAATGCACCAAACTTTAAGGAGTGGTAGGGCAGGTCAAAAGAAAAATATTTTTTCCATTGCACTTTGTATTAAACCTCTTTATTTTTTAGATACAGGGTGTCAAAGTTAACGATATTTTTGCGAATTTTTATAATAACTTCCTTAAAAATTACGATAAGAAATCAAAATTTTGTGGAGTTATCTACTATAATAAAGGTAATAATTAAGTGATTATTATTTAAATAAAAAAAAAATTACTGAAAATTATAACCAAAAATCTGTTTTTTTTTTTCAAAAAATTATAAAAAATGCATTCATATATTAAATGTAGTACTGTTGTCCAAATATTTTTGTAATTATTAAGGGGTCTTTAGATGTGTACAGAGTGGTTCAAATTGGACACTTTTATAGGAAACGCCCATTTCTAGAGGAAAAAAACTAACTTACATGTTACGAGCTTGATTTTCGTAAAAAAAATAGGGCCGAAAACGGCACACTCTTAGGCACAGTGCTAAATTGAACATAAAGAAGTTTGGCTGTAATAGCAAAGTTTTAAAAAACATTTCCAAACTAGTAAGAACCTTTCATTTTGAAATTTGTATTGGAGAACTTGGCTTTACTTTTATCTCAATTCTTTTTACGGAATGCCATTTTCGCGTACTTGGCTTTTTTTTACATAAAATGTTTTTGTTATGATAAAAAATATTCATGAATAACCTAGTTACGAGGGTAAGTCGAAAATGCGCCGAATTGAAAACCACCCTGGATCTTGTAAGTAGTTCAAGATATCGAGCTCGTAACATATAGATTGGTTTTTTTCTATCTCCTCTAGAAATGGCAGTTTCCTATCAAAAGTGTCTAATTTGGATCACTCTGTAAAAAAGCCTATCTTAAAACTATTTTGTAAATTTAATAGCTCATAAAAAAATTAATTCTTAAAAAAAATTACAAATTTATACCTATTGCAAAGGTTATTTGACCACACTGTATCTCCTTAACCTGTAGTTTTTTGGAAAAAAGAAATAGAACATTTTTTGATCACAATGAATTACAAAATTATTTGTTTTTATAAAACTCACTCAAATAATAAATAAATAAATTTTTAAAACTCACAGTTTTTCCCCACTCTTCAAACTTGACAAATGCTATAACTTGGAAACAAAACGCTTTTGACCACTAGTTATTTGAACTTTTTGTCTAGTTTTCACCTTCTGCGCCAACCCTTAAGTTTGGTGCATTATTTAAATTACACCCTGTATAATATAGCTTATATACTTTGCACATACGTATAGTTTTGTACCTGATTAGGCATAAAATGTTTAACTAAAATGTACTTATTTAATTTACCTAATAATTTATTTCTAGTAACCTAGCTAACTTAACCAGCTCAGAGGTAGGTTCCTCTGCTGGTTTAAATATAATCATTATCTATTTTAAGCATATCTGTACCATTTTGTTAATACAATTATATTTTTATAAAATAAATTTAAATAAAAAAAATTGAAAGGGACCAAAAGAAAAAGAAAGTTTGCAAACTAAATTTCACAATACAATTACTCAGTTCTTTTACTAGACTACCAGTCACTTGACAAAAAATTACGTAAGTCCTATTTCTTTTTAGGCTGTTCAACAAAAAGGAGCACCCCTAGACAATTGCTGGGGTTTCATAGATGGAACCATAAGGCCGATATGTAGACCTACCATTAACCAGAGGGAGTACTACTCTGGACACAAGCGTGTTCATTGTGTGAAATACCAAAGTTTAGTTTGTCCCGATGGTATTGTTGTCAGCCTTAAAGGGGCCTATCCAGGGACCTACCACGATTCCCGAATTTTAAGGGAATCCAATCTATATGAAGAGTTACAACAACACGCTGTTTTTGGAGAGCGAAGCTATGTCAGATATGGTGATCAAGGCTATGGGTTGCGAGAGTTATTGATTCGTCCCTACAGCCAGCACGAGATTGCTGGCAACCCTGCAAGACAAGATTTTAATAACTCAATGAAAGCTGCGAGAATAGGAATAGAATGGGGATTTAATAAAATCATTAAAGAATTTGCATTTTTGGATTTTAAAAAAAATCAAAAACTTTTGTTAGAGGACGTGGGGGCTTTATATTCCATTGGCATGATTCTAACAAACTGCCACACCTGCCTTTATGGCAGCCAACATAACAATTATTTTGATATAATTCCTCCACATCTTGAAGAATACTTGGGAAATTAACAATTATATCTTTGACAAAGGCGTAGAAGGGTCTGAACCAACTTTATTAATAAAATTACGGCTTTAGTCCAGGATGCATCAAACTTTAAGGGGCGGTAGGCAAGGTCAAAAGAACAAAAAAATTCTTATTAGATTTTTCATCAAACTTCTTTGTTTTTTAGAATAAGTCAAAGTTAAAAAAAAGTCGATTTTTTGTTATAACTTTCTTAACAATTACAATGAGTTGGAGTTATGTACTATAATAGAGGTAATAATTAAGTGATAAAATTATTTAAACAAAAAACTGAAAATTATTACCAAAAATCTGTTTTTTTTTTCAAAAAATTATAAAAAATGCATTAAATGTAGTACTATTATCACTATTTTTTATAATTATTAACCGAACCGAACAAAAGCCTGTATCAAAATTATTTTGTAAATTTAATAGCTAATAAAAAAAATTATTCTTAAAAAAATTGACAAATTTATACCTATTGCAAAGTTTATTTGGCCACACTGTATCTCCTTAACTTGTAATTTTTTGGAAAAAAGCAATGGAACAATTTTTTTATCACAATGAATTAAAAAATTATTTGGTGCTGTCCAATTTCACTATTCATACTTGACAAATGATATAAGTTGGAAACAAAAAACTTTTGACCACTAGTTATTTGAACTTTTTCTCTAACTTTGACGTTCCGCAATAACCCTTAAAGTTTAATGCATCATTTAAATTAAACTCTGTATACTATACAGAGTGTAATTTAAATGATGTACCAAACTTTAAGGGTTGGTGCGGTGCGGAAAGTCAAAACTAGACAAAAGTTCAAATAACTAGTGGTCAAAAGTTTTTTGTTGCCAAGTTATAGCATTTGTCAAGTTTGAAGAGTAGGGGAAAACTGTGAGTTTTAAAGAGGACAAATTTGACAGCGCCAAATAATTTTCTAATTCATTGCGATAAAAAATTGTTCTATTCCTTTTTTCCAAAAAATTACAGGTTAGGGAGATAGTGTGGCCAAATAACCTTGCAATAGGTATAAATTTGCCAAATTTTTTTAAGAATTATTTTTTTTATGAGCTATTAAATTTACAAAAAAATTTCAAGATAAAATAGTGATATTTTATCGAAAAAATTATTTCGGCAGAAGAATTTTGCTCGTCCCAAAACTTATTTAACACCAATCAGATTAAAGTGGACATGCACAGTGTACAGGGTAGAACACAAAACAAATATTTTGCATAAGAATAAAGTACCCTTGTTTAAATAGATAGAAAAAATTGTTTGTAATTGTACTAAATAAACTTGTTTAGAATTAAAAGTTATGCTTAGATATGAAGTTTTAGCCACCTATGAGATTTTTGAGAATTTTGAAAATTTCCGAGATTTTTTAAAGGATTTTTCTCTTCTGCATATAAACAACAAAAATCATACTTGCTGGCACGGGTAGGAGTCGAGAATACATTTTCAGTATGTTTATTGTGCAAAATATAAATATCCTTTAAAAAAATTCAGAAAATTTCAAGGTCATAACAAGAGGCTAAAATTATGAATCTGATGATGAATGAAATGAAACACTTTTAATTCTAAACAACTTTTTGATTACAATTTTTTTCTATCTATTCGATATATAGTACTTTACTCTTAAGCAAAACATGTGTTTTGTGTGCTACATTGTATAAAAGTTTTAGGCCAAGCAAAACTTTCCTGCAGAAAGAATTTTTTAGAAAACGATACATGTAAGAAAATACTCATTTGTTAAGGAAACACACTGTATATATATCTCAAAAACTGTGACTCCAACAAATTTTGATATAAGATAAATTTTGTTACAAATGTTATTCTAAATCTAAATTTAAAAACCGCGTTTTGCTAGATGCTGTAGTTCACGCAATATGTTTTTTTTTACAATTAAACACCCCTACTGCCTCCCTTGAGAAATTTGGTGGTTAGGCCTTTTTTCATTCAAATAACTTATTTTCGGTGAAAATAAAAAGTTTTTTTTTGACGATCCCAATAGCTTCCATACCTATGGTATGGATGGCTAAAAACGTACTCAAATTAAATAGTAAAAATCATGATTATTGCAATAAAGCCTGGATTTATTAGTGCTCGGCAGTATTCTGACAGTTTTACATAGAAAACTGACAGCTGATCTTTCAGTCCCTAATAAATCACAAAACTATTTGAAATTGTCAAATTGATCATTTTTAAATTTCACTGTTTTTTTTTTCTCTTTAATCTTGGGAAATGCTATAATTTGGAAACAAATATTCTTTGACCATATCACCATAATCCTTTTTATATTTGAACTTTTTGTGTACTTTTGACCTTTTCTACTACCCCTTAAACTTTATCACTTAAATTACACCCTGTATAACGAGAGGGCAAAAAATTCGACAAAATATTCTTTGTTATAACTTTTAAACTGTACAGTGCGATCCACTATAAGTGGACTCCCCAGTTTCATTCAAACGTTTGTTGTTGTTGTTAAAAACAAAAACACGTCACCTAAGTTTTTCACAGGCTTTATTCAAGACACAATTTTTTTTTGGTCAGACCCCCGGAAAGGGGTCTACTCATATACAAGTTTTTTTTTTCAGATGAAATGACCCCACTTGTGGTATATCATTCGAAAGCCTATAAAAAAAGGAAAGCAACGGAATAATTTTTTTTGGTATTGTATTACAAAATGTCGAAAAATTATTTTTTCAAATGCTTCACCTTTTACTTGTAGTATCTCATTTGAAAGCTTGCGAAAAAAGGAAAACAACGAAATATAATTTTTTGACATACATCAATAAACATGTCAAAAAATTAGTTAACATATCACAAGTTGTCACATGACTAACCATATAAAACTGTTATGCTTATTCATTAGCCGTTATTCATAACCAACCAAGTATATTGTATCTGCATAAATGTCAACTGTCAGAACTGACAGATAACCGAACCATTTTTAATAAACGCAGTTGTTACCTGGTCACGCCAGTAAAATGTCGCCTCATTTCTAATCACCTCAAGATTTATAAAAAAATCCAAAAGTAAAGTAAAATTACATGGCGCAGTCAAAATAAAAGAACCAAATTGAAGCTCAAGATGCCGACTACCCGCTAAGCTGAAAGCACGACAAGAAAATTCTATGGTTTTTTGGATGATAGCAGATAAAGAAATTTGAAAGCATGGACCGAGGCATTACGCCCATGAGCTTTACCAATGGCAACCTAGCTCAATCGTGGAAGTTTTGGAAGCAAAAGTTCATCACATATCTAAAAGCGACAGAAATTATTAAGAAAGAAGACTCTACGAAATGTGCGCAAATGTTAACCTTGATGGGAGACGAAGGTATTAGAATTTTTAACACATTTTCGTTTAATGATGATGATCAAGAAACTTTTGACAATCTTTTAAAAAAATTTGATGACCACTTTAATCCAAAAACCAATTTGACTTACGAAAGATATAAATTTTTATCATGTCGTCAAAAAGAAGGCCAATCAATAGAACAATTCATTATTGAACTTAAAAATCTGTCATTATCTTGTGAACTGGAGACTTTGAGAGAATCATTAATTAAAGATTTACTTGTATGCGGAATTAAATGTGACAAATTACGCAAACAGCTATTTGACAAAGACTGCAAGACCCTGAACGAAGCAGTAAATTTTTGCATGAACTCTGAGTCAACTAAAGAACATAATCGGCAAATTACCAATGGCTTTGGTGATGCACATGGAGATGTCGATGCTGTTAACAAGAAGTTCCGTCCACCACAATCCAGGGCGAGGCATTTTTCCAACCAGAGGAGATCATATCCATCTACCAGCCACAACACGAGAAGTTCGCAGCAGAGTCAGCCATGCAGAAACTGTCAACGAGTACATGGTTATCGAGAATGTCCAGCATACCAAGCTAAGTGCAAAAAATGTTCAGGTTTAAACCATTTTTCTCATTGTTGTTTAAAATTTCCTAGTAATGCTAATCAAAAATTTAATTTTCAGACGAAACAAAGTGACAACTTCCGCAAAAATAATTTTAAAAAAAGAGTTCACGGTATTGAACAAGAACAAACTTCTACATCAAGTGATGATGACGATTGTAAGAATTTTTTATTTTTAGATATGATCGAGACAGATATTTCAATCAATACCATGCCGGGACAATCAGGGGCAATTGGGACTGTCTCCGAGGATTCCTGGGTGACGAACCTTGAGGTCAATGATAGGGCAAACATCTCATTCAAACTGGATACTGGAGCTATGGCCAACGTAATTCCTGTAAGTGTACTAGGGAAAATTAATGTAGATATTTCAAAATTACAAAAAACTAATGTTAAATTAAGTTCTTATACGAAACATAGCTTACCAATTTTGGGCCAGTGTTATCTGGAATGTAGATCAAATAATAAACGTTGCAATCTTTTATTTTATGTAGTAGATTTTGAAAGTATTCCAATATTAGGTCTAAAAGGCTGTTTGGAAATGCAACTTATTAAAAAAATACAGTCAATAGACAATAGTTTTCAAAATAATTCAAATATTAATGAAATTTTAAATAAATATAAGCATATTTTTAAAGGTGTAGGGTGTTTAGAGAAAGATTATCATATCGAACTTAAAGAAAATGCTGTACCGCTGGTTTGCCCCGCAAGAAAAATTCCTTTGGCTTTAACTGATAAATTAAAATTTGCTTTAAATCAGTTAGAAAAAGATAAAATCATTAAAAAAGTCACTGGGAGTACTGATTGGGTAAATCCAATAGTAATTGTTAAAAAACCCAACGGTAACTTAAGAATTTGTCTTGACCCATCCCGAATTAATGAATTTTTGAAAAAACCGTCATTTCATTTGCCAACTTGGGATGAAATTGCATCAAAATTACATGGTTCTAAATATTTCAGCACGTTAGATGCAACTCAGGGATTTTTGCAAATAAAATTGGACGATGAAAGCTCTAAACTTTGCACTTTTGCAACGCCTTTTGGCAGATATTCTTTTTGTAGATTACCCTATGGTCTTTCATGCTCATCTGAAGTCTATCAAGAACGCATGCAACAAATTTTTGGAGATATAGAGGGTTGTGCAATATTTATAGATGACATAATTTGTTTCAGTAATTCCATTTCTGGCCATAACGCTATCTTAAAAAAAATATTAAAAAGAGCTGCACAATACAATATACGTTTCAATAAAGAAAAATGCAAAATTTTATGTAAAAAAATAACTTATCTAGGCCATGAAATTAGTGAAAAAGGCATTGAAGTGGACAAATCGAAAATTCAGGCAATATTAGACATGCCTAGTCCAAAAAACGTCAAAGATCTCCAACGATTTTTAGGAATGGTAACGTATATTGCCAGATTTGTAAACAATTTGTCAGAAAAAACTGCAATTTTACGTTCTTTACTCAAAAAAGATATAATCTTTCAGTGGTCAAATGAACACGAAAAAGCATTCCAAAATTTAAAATCACTTTTAATAAAAACACCATGTTTGCAATTTTTTGACACTAACCAAGCTACGACTATTTCTGTTGATGCCTCTCAGAATGGCATGGCCGCTGTTCTGATGCAAAATAATAGACCATGTGCTCATGCATCGAGGGCATTAACAGAAACACAGTCTCGCTACTCTCAAATCGAAAAAGAATTATTAGCCTGTTGGTTTGGTGCAACACGTTTTTATCAGTACGTTTTTGGTAGAAAATTCATTATTGAAACGGATCATAAACCATTAATCTCAATTATTAAAAAACCTTTACATCTCACTCCACCGAGACTGCAAAGAATGCTCATGCAGTTAAAAAAATATAATTTTGAACTTGTTTTTAAGCCAGGCAAAAAACTAATCGTAGCAGATGCCTTAAGCAGAGCATTCAGTGCAAAAAACTTTAATGAAAATTTAGACTTTGATATCGAATCAGAAATTTGTGCTGTAGAACTTTCTCTAAATATCACAGACCAGAAAAAACAAGAAATTCAAAAATTAACTCGTGAAGATTCGGAACTTTCTGAATTGAGAAACCTTTTAGAGAATGGTTGGCCCAAAAGCATCAAAAACTGCCCAGAAAATGTCAAATTTTATTTTAAATTTAAAGAGGAAATTTCATGTATTGATCAACTTATTTTTAAGGGCCAAAAATTAATTGTTCCTCAAGCCCTACGTAAAGAAATTTTGCAAAAACTTCATTATAGTCATTTAGGTTATAAAAAATGTTTAGATATGGCTAATTTGTCATTTTTCTGGCCAGGGATGCGAAAACAAATAGAAGACATGATAACCTCCTGTAATGCATGTCGTACCTATCAGAGATCTCAGGGTTCCGAGACCATGAAGCCTCATGACATACCAAAAGTTCCATGGCAAAAGGTAGCTGCCGATATTTTTCAATTTCAATCTGAATGTTATCTTTTAATCGTTGATTATTACTCAAAGTTTGTCGAAGTTGTTAATTTGAATCAGAATTTAACCTCTCAAAATTTAATCAATAAATTTAAATCTGTTTTTTCACGTTTTGGCATACCCAAAATTTTAATGAGCGATAATTCTAGTAATTTTTGTAGTTTAGAATTTAAAAATTTTTCAAAAAATTGGGAATTTCAACATATTACATCATCTCCTTTGTATCCTCAGTCAAATGGACAAGTTGAAAGGTCGGTGCAGTCTGTAAAAAATCTTCTAAAAAAATGCTTTTTCAATCAACAAGATCCATACTTAGCTTTATTAAACTTTAGAAATACACCTTTGGATGGTGAGAACTCTCCAGCAAATGCTCTCATGCACAGAAACTTAAGATCAATAATTCCAGAAATAAATAGTAAATTCTCTAAAAATTTTAAAAAAGAAAAGTTTAATTCACATATAACAAAAAACCAGCAAAATCAAAAAAGACACTATGACAAAAATAAAATTACTTTGCCTCCTTTAAAAAACAATTGTCTAGTAAAAATTCAAATAAAGCCTCAAACACCATGGCAAACTGGCAAAATTTTAAGAAAAGTAAGTTTCAGATCATATTTAGTACAGCTGGAAAATGGTAAAATCTTTAGACGAAATCGAAAATTCATTAGAGAGTTCAAAACATCCAAGGATTATTCATTTAAGTATTTTCAAAATTCTGGAAAACCGGAAAATTTCTCTGACTTGTTATCAGAAAATAAACTTCAAAACACTCAAAGATTTTTAAAAATAGTCGAAAATTCAGATAACAACAGGTCCATGTCTGAAAATACAAATGTAACAAACTTTCAAAGTAATTCTGTAGGTAGTAATGTAGGTGACAACTCAGGTGACAACTTTATTGACAATGTTCCTAGCTGTAGTGACAATGATAGCCTTGTCAGCTGTAATTCTAGTTTTTCTTGTAGCTCTAGTCTTGTAAATTCTTCTTCTGACAAAGAAAAAACTTCTTACTTTGTTAATAATTCTTATGACAACTTTCAATATGAAAACTTTGTAAATAAAAAACTTCTAGAAAGTGCTAACATGACAAATCAAAATTTTGGTGAAAATTCATCTTCAAATTCAGAAATACCAACTACTTCTTATGAAACTCAAAAACTTCAAAAAGACTCCAAAAAAGGGGAGGAAAGCACTAGTCATACAACTAGATTTGGACGAAAAATAAAAACTCCATTCAAACTCAATGATTATGTCATAAATAGTAGTCCAGAAACTGCAAAAGAATAAACTTTTAGTTTTTTCAATTTGCACTGTTTTTCACTTTACATAAAGTGAAAACTTCACTCCTTTTAAATTTTGGATTTCACTTTACATAATGTGAATATCATTATTGTCATAATTTGTCAAAATTAAACTAAACTTTATTTTTAAACTTAATATTTCATTCTAATATCTTAGAAAGCCTTTCTGAAGTTTTACACAAAACTAGCTCAAAAAACTAAATTTAAAAACAAACAAAAAACCACTACAGCCTAAGTGTTTGTTTGTTTGTACAATGCATGTATGTCTGTTGTATTTTACTTTTAAATGTTGTAACAAAAATGTGATTTACAAATGTGATAAGTTAAGATTAGGTAACAACTACAAATAACATTTTAAAACTGCTGATTTTATCTTATATAAAACTTTTTATTCTTACAAATAAGTGCAACAAAACTTTCCAATTTTTACTAATAATTGTAATAACATTTTAAATTTTAATCCTTAACTTATAAAAGGTATTTATTTAGACATAAATAAGACACAGGTTTTCTTAGCTATAAGGTATTAATAAAACACAAGTTTTCTTAGCTATAAGGTTTTTATTGTAAAACAAAACTTACTAACTAGTAGCATAAGCATATTTTAAAAATATTGTACTTTAAACTTTTCATTATAAAAAGGGGGATGTCACATGACTAACCATATAAAACTGTTATGCTTATTCATTAGCCGTTATTCATAACCAACCAAGTATATTGTATCTGCATAAATGTCAACTGTCAGAACTGACAGATAACCGAACCATTTTTAATAAACGCAGTTGTTACCTGGTCACGCCAGTAAAATGTCGCCTCATTTCTAATCACCTCAAGATTTATAAAAAAATCCAAAAGTAAAGTAAAATTACACAAGTAGAGTCATTCCATCAAAAAAGTTGCATGTGAGTAGACCCGTTTCCGAGGGTCCGACCAAAAAAAAATTGTATCTTGAATAAAGCCCGTGAAAAAACTTAGTTGACGTGTTTGTTTTTAACAACAACAACAAACGTTTGAATAATAGTGAGGGGTCCACTTATAGTGGATCGCACTGTACCGACTACATTTATTTCCTCATAAAACAAAGATGGCAAAGAATTAATGATTGCTTGTTGAACATTACAATTAAAGTTTTCCGCCATCCTGAGATCCAAGATGGCGATCAGAATCATACTTGAATCCTCGAAGATGCTGTTCGTTCTTGTTTTTATTATTTGATTTATTTCGCGACCTTGAATTCTAAGATAAAGGCGATAATTTTCAAACGTGATCTTTTTGAGCGATCGGTCTTTACTATGATGCTTTGTATATTTTATTAAAATCGGTTTAGTGATAATGATTTTACGACGAAGTTAATGCGGAGATGCAAACGCCTAAATTGCTAATATTCATATCTTGAGAATTACTGAAGTTATTTTAATAAATTATTACTTCACTTTACGTGCCGGATATTTAAATCATTTTTACAAATTCAAAAAAATGGTCGAAAAATATGTAAAAACAAAGAAAATATATTTTTGTGGGAATCATCAAACAGTTGCCGTTTATTTTAATAAAATGGACACTAAGTTCAAAAGTTATAATAAAAAATATTATGTCGGTTTTTTTTTGGCCCACCCGCTACATTTTAGGTTCCAAAATATCCGAAAGTGCTAATTATGAACTTGACTTTATTCAGTTAAACATTTTCTTTAAAATGCTGAGTTTTAGGAAAAGTTAAATAAAAAATAATTTCGGTTAAAATACAAATACATGCACCAAAAATGGTTGTATTGGTAATAACGCTTTAGGGTTCGTTTTCTTTAATTTTTATTAAACTTTTCCAAAAACTTTGAAACTACAGAAAGCAAAATTTTGTATAGAAGTTAGTTTTTTGTGTTTGTTAGTCTCAAAATTCTAACAATTTTGAAACTGTTGTGTATGAGAAATAAAAAAGATTTGTAAAACAACAATAGTGGTAATGTTTTTTTTATTAAAAATTTAACTTTTTTGATCAACAAAATAAATTGCTATTTACTTACTCTACTTAGAGATTCTTAAAAGAAATAAAACAAAAAAAGTAAAACTTAAGCTAACATTAATAATGTGAACCAACATATTATACTAAAGAACACACATAATACTTTATGAAAACACTCAATCACATACCTTTGATTTCACTTCTTAAATTAGTAACACCAGAATCAAGGTAACTTGAATGGCCAAATGAAGATACACGATTTTGAAACTCATAAAGCAAAATACTGAAAAAAAAAACATATGTTACATTTACATATGTTTAAAATGAAGCTTTGGCTGTTTAAAAAAAAATCGTACTGTGACGGCACTTTGCACTTTCCAGGTAAATAACAGTTTAGGTAACAAGTTAGATCACTTAATTCACTTCGAGCCTAGGTTATTTAAATCTGTATCATTATTTTGGTAATTGAAGTTTCTAAATACACCACAAGTTGTTTATTAGTTAGTGTAGAATTAGATTTTCATGCAGTTTTAGATAGTAATTAAATTATTGGCCGCTACTTTCTGCGCAAGCTCCACTTCGAATGTGAATTAAGTAAAAATCTTTAATTTTAGTATTTTTTTAAAACAATTTCTATTAATTTTTTCTGTGCCTCAAACATATCCAGCAGTACTTGCAATCTCTTTTCTTCAAAAACAACTCGTTTATCTTCGTTATCCATTCTTTTTTTGCGTTCTTCCAATTCCTGCTCCAATCGTCTTGACTCAAGACTTAGCTGCCTTTCTCGAAGATCCAATTCTCGAGTTCGGATTTCATGTTGTCGTTCACTTTTTCTATCTAAATACTGGACCGTAATTGTTTCCGTGGAGCTAAAAAAAAATTAATATTATACAACATAAAATCACAAATTACTCACTTATTACTTTTAGGCAACTGGCAAAATTACTGTTATTCTGATACCTCAGAAAACCTCCTTTCTCTCCAGCCTAGCTTTTATATCAGGCATAGCCATGAGCACTTCTTGGGACATAACCTTCCAATAGAAAAAAACCGCTTCAAAGATAAAAAATAATAATGGCAAAATAAAAAGTTTTGTAGCTCTTTAATCCCAGTAATTCAAGGATAGTAACAGTTTGAGTAATGTTTTTTTCATCACAAAGTCTCTCTGTCTTTCATTTTAATAGAACAGTAAATTGTTAATAAATAAATTTATTAAGTGAGACTGGGGAAAGCCTAAAGAGTTAACCTAACTTTTTTACTTGACCACTTTTATCCCCAAAGTGTGAAACTATTTTTATCCAAATAGATAGGCAAATACTTACTTAAAATATTTTTTTGAGCCAGAGGTGTTTTAGTCTGCTGCTTTACATTTGTGCTTTCTTGAGACTGATTGGACTTTTCGGGTTTCTTGTCAGTTTCTCTAATGATTTCTTCCTCAAGATATGGTACTTCAACAGCTTCGTTCTCAGATTCAAAAAAATAAAAGCTACTTGTGCCATTTTCATCAACAATATCTGCAACTGGGACTGAAAAAAAGTATCTGTTGGCATTACCTACACACAAGGGGGAAACAGCTCATAACAGTGCCTGGGTACCCAAATAAATTAGCCTGGCATTACCCTAAGACTTCCATGGCATTACTGGAAATAGATGTACACATTTTCGCTCAGCTTTACCCCCTCGCCTACACATTACCATATTGCTTTGCAAGGTATTGTTCGGAATACATGTACACTGTACAGAATGTTTTTGCTTTTATATTTTTTCCCACCCTTATTGACCATTAATTTTAGTCATTAAAAAAATTTATAAAAAGGTCTATTTACAAAATTTTAGTTTTTTATAAAGAGATTGTTTAATTTTGTAATATTTCTTACTATTAATATTTATTATTACAATATTTTTTTACATTTACCTTACACGGTGTTTCACAAACATTGAAACAGAGGCTTTTTGGGTATTTAGAGTACAATTTCAACAACATCAATTTTGTATTTATTTTGACACTCTTCAAGCATCTTGGTGTTTCTGAAGGATAGGATACGCCCCCTAAGCAATGTAAAAATAACCCCTTGAATTTGAATAGGGAAAGTGGGTCGAGTTTTTTTTTTTTGAAGGCCTTTTGGATACCCTTACAGTTGTGTTAAAATATCAAAAATTTATCGATTAGTTTTTAAGGTAGGTATTTGAATTTAAATTTTCCATAGAACCATTTCATGAATTATTCCAACAATTCAAAAGGAACCCTGAGCCTCCTCGATTTTATTTTTGTTAGTAGTACATTTGTATAATGCATTTATGTTTCCTAGATACACCCCTCTCTAGGGGTAAGACTTACCTCCCGAATTTGAATAGGGAAAGTGGGATAAGTAATACCTCTTTTAAAGGACTTGGAATTACCTTTAAAGTTGTGTTAAAATTTTAAAAATCTATCAATTAGTTTTTTGTGAATTATTCCAACATTTTAAAAGAAACTAGTGCATTTGCAACTGGGTTAAGTGAAACCTCTTTTTGAAGGGATTTTAATCACCTTTACAGTGTCAAAACTTTTTAGTTCTAATAATTACTTCTTAAGATATTTAAATTTGATTTTCTCAGGGTTTATTTTAAGTTGTTGGAATAATTCATAAAAAAACGATTTAAAGTTAGTTCCATGGGAAATTCAAATTTAAATATTTCAAAAACTAATAGATTTTTAAATTTTTTATTTGACTGTTAAGGTATTTGAAAGGCATTCAGAAAGTGGTGCCACTCGAATCACTTTCCCCATTCAATTTCAAGGGGTTATTTTCACCCTACTACTAGTGAGGGGGCGTGTCCTTCAAAAATGCCAAGATGCTTAAAGAGTGTCCCCCTTGAATACAAAATCGAAATGTCTGAGGTTCTTCCCAAAATCGCACTTTAAATACCCAAAAAGGCCTATGTTTTAATGTTCGTGAAGCACCCTGTATATGGGGTGGGTAAAAATTATGTTTTTTAAAGGAAACATCCATGGGTGATTTTGAAGTTAAGTCATTCCTTTTAAGATGTGATGGGGGAGGTCAAAACTAGAGACCCTGTATGTATGACATATTTTAAGGATTAAAATATGTCATACATACAGGGTTTCTGGTCAAAACAAGCAAAAAAGTTCATATAACACAAAGGCAAATCTCTTTTGTTTTGGTTAGAACTTCTTAAAGAAAAACAGTAAAAATATGAAATTTGGTAAAATTATGCATCAGAACAAGGGCAATAATTAAAGATAAAAATTTTAAAAAAAATTATATGGTCAGCTTTTTTCAGGCAATTTTTTCTTATAAACTTTAATAAATGTCACCCTTAATGCACTGTTTTGTTAATGTTTCCTGTTATTAGAAAGAAGTCTCCAGGGAGACAATAATAACAAACCATTATTATTTTTTAAGTAAAATAAAAAGTTATAAACATAATTTTTACCAATTTTTGGAAGTTATTTTTATAGTCTATATTGCCTATATTGGATCATAATTAGTCAAGTAATTATTTGACACTGGCAGATTTTCTTTTTTTGTAAAACCCTTGTTTGAACTTTTGGCTTCCATGGTATATAAACTTTTTTTTATACTTCATAGATGTGAATGATAGTTTGCAAGATACAACCACTTTTTTTTTAATGAACAACTACTTCAAGTTATACATATGTGAATGAAAATCAACACAATTTTTTTAATGTCAATATGTCATTTTTAAACATAAATCTTGTATATACACAAAGTGTCAACAGTGCAATTATCTAGGCATGTGGGTAAACAAAAACCTAGATCAATCTTTGAAATTAGATCAAAAATTAAAATATAGCAAGAAATGCTTTTAGGAAATTAAAAAAATTCCTCTGCAGCAAGTACCTTCTTTATAGATGTGAAGCATGGACAAGAAAAAGCAGTGAAATAAACAAACTGAAGCTTTTGAACAGAAAAAAGTTTTAATACTTTGGTCACATAATAAGAGCCCCCAATTCACAGCTAGGTAGGTACTACTAGAGACCCTGTATGTATGACATATTACAGGGTCTCTAGGTACTACAAAATATAATGGAGGGAAAAATAAAACACAAGAAGAATTTCCTGGCTCAAGAATTAAACTGGTGCAGGATAATTCAAAAACTATTTTTGTATAGAATTAAAAGACCTATCAGAAAAACCAATAAAATATAGGGTGTTCAATTTTAAAAAAATATGTTTTTTGAAAAAACAATGCTCAATTGTTTTTTTAATTTGACCATCTTAAAGAGTGCCAAAAAGTCTACAAGTTTTAAACTTTTTTTCTATTAATAATAATGACAATAGTGCCAACTTAATCTGAGCCACCCTGTATACCTATTTTTCATATCATTACTGGGAATCCATGTGTAAAGTTTAAGTCAGATATGTCTCCTTGTGTATAAGATTCCATAGACACATACACAAAAACAGTCAGTGTAATATGTAATTCACTCCCTTCTTGCCACTCACTTATCTTTCCCTCTTTCTCAAATAGAAAAAGATAGAGATAAAAATTGTATCTCTTTCTCTTGGAGAAAGAGGGAAATAGAAGGAAGTGGCAAGAAGTGAAACTGTGGATCAGGTGTAAGACTTTTTTGAGAATACCGAGGGGTGGATAGCTAACCCAAAATTTATACACCAATTGTAAAAATTCTAGTGTTGGGAAATGTTTTTGATAATTGGATGTTTATTATTAGAATGATTTTAAGAATCGGATTATCATTCGAATGATCACTTGAATACTCAAATCGCTACTTTGATTATGAACTTTAAAAAAATCGCTGAAAAAAAAATGTTTTTATTCAGATGTTGTATTCAAATCGAGAAATGGGATTATAATTTGAATAAAAAATAACCTGATGGAAAAACCTATGCTATCTTTATTTGTCTTAGGTGATAGACAGTGACAGTGATATTACTAATATCACTATCACTGTCTGTCACCCCAAGGCCAACAAAGATAGCATAGGTTTTTTATCAGGTTATTTTTCATTCAAATGCGAGGGGTGAACAGCTCTCACAATTGGTGTACACATTTCTCACAATCTGTTCACAATCCTTCACAATCTTTACACAATCCCTCCCAATCACCCACAATCCTTCACAATCTTACCACAATCCTTGACAATCCCTCACAATCTTACCACACTCCCTCACAATCTTTACACAATCCCTCACAATCTTAGCAAAAGATTGTGGATTTTCACAATCGGTGTACACATTTTGGGGTTAGCTGGCCACCCCTTGGGTATTAAGTAGCAGGGCCGGGCACGGCAAATTAAGAGGGTGGCAAAGGAAACTACAGACTTTATGACTTTTTTTTGGCCACAAGAATTTTCGATGGGACGGCCCACCCCCCCCACGCCCCTTCAGGCATGCTACGCCGCTGCACAATCCCTCACAATCTTGCCACAATCTTACCACAATCTTAGCAAAAGATTGTGGATTTTCACAATCGGTGTACACATTTTGGGTTAGCTGTTCACCCCTCGTTCAAATGTTTCAATAAAATAATCAAATGACACTGATTATTTCCATAATTGAATGTTCGATTATTTTTCATTCACATGTGCCCAACACTAAAAAATTTATGTAAGGGATTGGGTAATAATATGACGGATTGTGAGAGATTGTGTCAAAAGATTTTGAGAAATGTGTACACCAATTATGAGAGCTATTCACCCCTCAGTGAATACTAATTGATTGACTACTTACCCTCTTCTAATTTAACAGCTTTTTCTCTTGCCTCATAACCTTTTTGATATGAATTTTTTCCTTGCTGTGTTGATTGAAAGGTGCAAGTAGCCTCAGAACCTTTTTGATATGAACCTTTTCCTTGCTGTGTTGATTGAAAGGTGCGAGTAGGAAATGTGGGAATTAAAACATTTTTGTTTTATACTTGAAAGGCTTTCATAAGCTCAATGATCTGCTGAATCAAGTCATCCAATTCAGTTACAATCTCCTCTATGCCGGATCTTTAACATAAACAAAACCAGTAAATTAGGCACAGCAAATAATTTTGCTTTGTATATGAAAATGTTTAAGAGGCACTGCTTGCACTATCAAGAAACAACATATTCTTATACTGATGCCCATAAATTGTCCTAGCACAGGCACTTTTTTTGTAGATTAATTTATATAAAAAGAAACCCCTCATCAGATCCCACCAATGTCATGCACCACCCAATATTGCTACCTAACCCAACAAAAGAAAAAATAAACCATGGGTACTTACTTTCCTTCATTTTTCTGATTTTTTTCCATTTGTTTTTTTACTAAATTCAAGATTCTGTCTCTAAGGGTTCTTATAGTAACTTGCTTTCCTGTAATTTGTAACATATGGACTTGAATCAAATTCCACCTATGGGGGTCTTCATAGGGGTTTTGCCCCAGCACCTCCCTAGCTAAGTGGAGGTCTTAGTCATCAGAAAAGCGAAAGCGGCTTTTCTTCAAACCAGCCAGCTGATCCATGCTGGAGCACTTTTTGTCACAGGTCACCAAAAAGACTTTTTTTTTTTTTTTAATTCTGGATTGCTAGGTTAGGGACGCGATCATAACCACAGAACACATCATAACCAACAAGGAATTTTTTTTTTTTATGGCCCAACCAACTAATCGAGATTCTGTGGTAACGTTAACGTGCACGCAGACTGCCGTAAGCTAACGTAAATACGTAAGCTGCTAACGTGACCTTGACGACGGTGTAACGAAGTGCGCTTGCGTACCTGTCAAATCTCATGCTTACGTAAAAATACGTAGCACAACTTAAACTATCTAGTGAGCAGTCTCATGCGTTGTCCTGTAAACTTGTCGAAAAAATATTTTTACTTTTTGGTAGCCATTTTGAGCTTGTTTGAGATGAGTGTCAAAAAACTAACCTCGAAAAGTATTCTTCAGAGACAAATTTATTATCGTTAAATCGTCTATTGAGCATTTATAATGAAAAAAATGATACAGAAAGTTATAGTAATGTGTAATTTATGCAAATTCAGCAGTTCGGTTTGGTTTGGGTCGATCTTAGATTAGGTTGGTTGTGTCTTAAAGTAATTCAGCAGGAGTCGGCTGCGCCAAACCTAACCTAAAACCAAACCAAACAGAACTTAACTGAACTAAACGAAACCGAACCAAACCAAATCGAACCGAACTGTACCGCACAAGCAATCAGCAAGAATCGGCTGCGCCGATTCTTGGTGAATAGTTCTAAATAAATAATTTCCTATAATTTGGGCCTTTGTCAGCATAAGCAAATCAAATTGGGAAATTTGATATGGCCGACTGACCTGGAAAAAGTGGAAAAGGAAATTAGCACAGTACCTAATTTAGGTTCAATGACAATGCAATATTATGAAAAAAATTAGGTGTAAGGGGTTGGTTGATAGGTGTAAAGGGGATAAATTCATAACTCTGGAATCAAAACAGATACAAACATGCAGTTTTCAGATTTATGATTTCATGTCATGACAATACAATTTTATGAAAAAAAAATTGAAAATAGGGGATGGTGAGGGGCTTAAAGGGGGAAATTCAGAACTTTGGAACCAAAACTGATATGAATATGAGGTTTTCAGATTTATGATTTAGACAATACAATTTTGTAAACAAAAATCAGCAGTGGCATAAAGACATCTCAGCTTCATAATATTTGTGTAACAATGAGATGGGCGATGTTAAGCCAGAAGGGGCAGTTACAGTATATTTATTGTCTTAGCGTCGTTATATGTCTTGCAATGTTCCGTTGCCTGGAAACCATTTTCGCGATGTAAGAATGATGGTTAATATTCCATATAGAGGAAACTGTCTCGTTCCAAGGTACATTTTAGTTCCATCTAATAAAATGCTACTTCTTACTAGATGCATATGGCATTAACTCATTAAAAGGTGGATTATTATTTCATTAATATGGACGTTCTCGTTTTATGTAAGGCTAGTATTAGGTACAAGATGATTTTTTATAATTTTAATATCTCTCTGAATCAATTATTATTGGAAAAGTTTAAACAAAAACTGGTTTGCAACAGTTTTTTCAAATGGATCCCATAATTCTTAAAATTTTTGAATTTGTCTGTTTCTTCTGATTTCAAAAATGTATGAATTCAGAATATTTTAATTTGGCATAATACTCCTATGATAAAACTTGCTGGTAGACAGTGGTAAAACTAAATAAATATGAAGTTTCTAGGATCTTAATGGAGAAATAATACATTATTATACATTCCTTCTCAGACAATGCTAATTGCAGCATATACATACATATTATATATTTTTGATGAAGACTTATTGGCGTACCAAACCTCTAAATACTGAGATACCAGAAAGAAACTGTTGCAGCACTTGATATGGCCATAATTTAACAAATCCACCAGTTTTTGTTTGAATTCCCAATAATAAACATGTACAGAATCAAACATTTTTTAAAATCTTTTATAAAATAATGCAGTAGCCCATTTTTTTATTAAACATTTTCTCTTTTTTTAAATAAAAGCTGCAATAACTGTCTAATATTTCATTTATACATTTTATAAAACTTCTTTGTCAAAAATCTTTGATAGCATAATACTAGCCTAAATGTTCATTTGTGTAGTTTAAATGAATCCTTGTAAGTTACAAGGTAGTATCATTCAAAACTTGTTTATCATTTAATGTGACAAGAATTTCTCGCCCATCAATGGATGGATACAGGATGTGATAGTTTCATATCTACTTAAAGTACTATCAACATAGAACTGATACAAGAGTTACTGATGTCTGTAAAAAACTCCAGTAGACACAAAGTTCCAATGTAATTTTTTTTGGATTTAAAACTTTGCTAAACTAACTTGCAAGCCTTGACTTTAAAGAGAATTTTATTAAACTAACCAAATCTTAATTGAGAAGTAATTTGATGTTTACTTAATAAACATATTATTATTATTAGGTATAAAAAAATTCAATTTTGTACGATCACATAAAAATAAATTGTTTGACAAGTACTGGGTGTCCCTGCATTATCTGAGTTTCACCTTTGTAAGTTTATTATTCAATATAGGGCAAAAGAGTTAATAGATTATTTGATGGAAAAAACAATGCATGTTTTCATCTGAAAATATTATTCAGGCGGTAGTGTTCCAAAAACATGTTTTTTGTAAAATATTTTTTGCAATAATTTTTTTAGCACTTTTTGTCCAAAACTTTTAAAATCGACGAAATAAATGTACACTCGTGCTTATAAAAATCCCGTGCACGGAAAGTTGTAATAGGTTATTTATATTTTTGTTGTTAACTAAGTTTATAGTTAATCAAGTATAAAAGGCAACTTCATAGGGGTATAGTCAACCACGGACACCGGTGTTTCGGAAAAAGGCATTTCCATCAGCGTGGCTTGCCTGACACAAAGTAGAACAAACTGACTACAAGATACAAGGTAAATCAAAAAGAATGAAAAAATAGGTGAAACCTATTTTTCATTCTACGAGTGAACGACAGCGAACCAAGGAAACTTAGTTCATGGCGGGACGAAAACGTCCACCGGTCTATAAGGAAGAAAGACTTTTTGTCACAGTTCAACCAGACCATGCTGTCACCGTCTCCACGGTATCGGTTTGTAACCGAAAACAATGAGTTAATCAAGTATAAAAGGCAACTTCATAGGGGTATAGTCAACCACGGACACCGGTGTTTCGGAAAAAGGAATTTCCATCCTCAGCGTGGCTTGCCTGACACAAAGTAGAACAAACTGACTACAAGATACAAGGTAAATCAAAAAGAATGAAAAAATAGGTGAAACCAATTTTTCATTCTACTTGTGAACGACAGCGAACCAAGGAATCTTAGTCCATGGCGGGACAAAAACGTCCACCGGTCTATAAGGAAGAAAGAGTTTTTGTCACAGTTCAACCAGACCATGCTGTCACCGTCTCCACGGTATCGGTTTGTAACCGAAAACAATGAGTTAATCAAGTATAAAAGGCAACTTCATAGTGGTATAGTCAACCACGGACACCGGTGTTTCGGAAAAAGGCATTTTTATCCTCAGCGTGGCTTGCCTGACACAAAGTAGAACAAACTGACTACAACATACAAGATAAATCAAAAAGAATGAAAAAATAGGTGAAACCTATTTTTCATTCTATGAGTGAACGACAGCGAACCAAGGAAACTTAGTCCATGGCGGGACGAAAACGTCCACCGGTCTATAAGGAAGAAAGAGTTTTTGTCACAGTTCAACCAGACCATGCTGTCACCGTCTCCACGGTATCGGTTTGTAACCGAAAACAATGAGTTAATCAAGTATAAAAGGCAACTTCATATGGGTATAGTAGTCAACCACGGACACCGGTGTTTCGGAAAAAGGCATTTCCATCCTCAGCGTGGCTTGCCTGACACAAAGTAGAACAAACTGACTACAAGATACAAGGTAAATCAAAAAGAATGAAAAAATAGGTGAGAGGATGGAAATGCCTTTTTCCGAAACACCGGTGTCCGTGGTTGACTACTATACCCCTATGAAGTTGCCTTTTATATTTGATTAACTCATTGTTTTCGGTTACAAACCGATACCGTGGAGACGGTGACAGCATGGTCTGGTTGAACTGTGACAAAAAGTCTTTCTTCCTTATAGACCGGTGGACGTTTTCGTCCCGCCATGGACAAAGTTTCCTTGGTTCGCTGTCGTTCACTCGTAGAATGAAAAATAGGTTTCACCAATTTTTTCATTCTTTTTGATTAAGTTTATAGTGTTAGCACAAAAAAATTAAAAATGCCAAGATATCTTAGCTCGATTTTCAGTTAACTTGATTTTCCGTGTACGATTTTTATGAGCACGAGTGTACAATGATTTGTTCCCTACAAATAATTTTTTTGTAAACTAATGCGTTATCACTAATATAAATATTGAGGCCCAGAGAAGGCACTTTGTTATTGACACTTTCAGATTGGCATTTAAGTACTTGGTAAAAAAACTCGTTTTAAGTAGAGCACTGAGGAATATTAATTTATTTATTATTCACAAGATTTTCTATGCTCTTTTTGTGTTCTTCCTTCCCCGGGTTTATCCATTTTTTGAATAATCTGATGTCATTTATAAGTACATTCTTGCACTATGAGTAAATATTCTGCCCAGCTGTTTGATGTTTGATCAGTAGAGCTGAGTAGTAACACACATCATCCAGAAGCTAAAATTAGAAAAAAAATCTAGTTATTTACCAGAAAGCTTTACGCAGAAACATAAAAACTGACAGGAAAGGAAGCAGGAAAGAAATGTACCAAAATTATGCATTAATTTTATCTGTTGTGTATTACATTGCTGGGTAAACCCACTGTTACACTTTATTACATAACTCGAATTATTCAAAACTGAGTAATTTTTAATGAATATTTGTTTTAAAATGGATTTATTTATTTCAAAAAAGTATATCGATTTTTCACGAAATCAACTGTGTAATTTAGGTTATGTGAAACTTGAGCTTGATTTTTTGATGGCTTTGTCTTTCTGTGACACAATTCACCAGCTCCCTTCCGTGGATCTTCAAGATTGTCTGGCTATTGCCACTTGAGATTCGTTGTTTTTTCTTTGGTTTTTAAGTTGCTTGAATTTGTATTCAATCTTATTCTGGATTATCTAACATTTCTCCTTGTCAAATTCTGTCAAGACTTATATTCCGCTATCTTCACTTCTCTCTTGGGCTTCTTCTCCCGATTTTTTTCTCTTCTTCGTTGAGGTTTCTCCTTTCTTGTGTATCTCTCCCTTGTGGTATTCTTCGTGGTCGTTGTTTGGTTTTCTATCTTTTACTGTTACTTGGAAGGGTTTATTCATTCTTTCATTCATACTAACAAACTAAAAACTTTCCATTTGTTACTTATTAGTTGATATTATTTTTATTGTCCATCTGTTACTTATTAGTTGATATTATTTTTATAAAGTTTTAATTATAAATATTTATTTTTTACCTAATTCTTTAATATTCTTTTTTTTTCTATATTTTAATTTTTTATTATTTATCTTTTTCATTTAAATAACTTCTTTCTTTATTTAATTTTTTTTTGTTGAGTGGATCTAGTTTTTTCAAAACAAATTCTAGAGCTGTACAAAAAGAATAAAACGCCGCAAAGTTCATAGTTTTATCTCATTATAATTTAAAAATTTTAAAATAAGTTTAATTCTTTTTTTGTCTTTAAACGTATTATTTTTAAAATTGGTGCCCGTGTATTTTTTGGTATGCGAAACCCGAATACGGACACCTGTTTACTGTGGCCGTTAGAGGGCGCTTCACATTGCGCTTTTGATTGTTTAAATCTACCATAACTTTTTCTCAGTGTTGTTTCTAACGTTTTTTGGGTATAGGTATTCTTGTAAAAATCTGCTGAAGTCAGTCGTCGAGATATTTCGGTTTTTAATATTCAATTCCGCACCGGAAAATTCAAATTATTTTGCGGAAAATAAAATGTTATATTTTAGAAATCAAACAAGTTTTCGTGGCTAATCGGGTAGTAGTAGTAGTAGTGTGGGGTAGGCTCTAGGTCTGGCGACTAGGCACATGAAGCGCCCTTTTCGCCAACCCCCGGGCCTCTCCCCTACTGCGTCCTTCTTTCGCTAAGGAATCTGCCCGTCTTCTGTACAAAGGCCAGAATATCGGGCCACGTCAGATTCGGAAGGTCCTTTGTCTCAAAGGCTTCCTTTTCGAATACCTCTCTTCTTGCCTCCTTGTATGCTTCACATGATGAGAGAAAATGCGCCGAGGTCTCGTCCTCGGCCCAACATCGCTCGCACGTCGCGTCCTTCTTCACTCTCATCTTTGCCAGGTGTCCTTGTAGGACGCAGTGTCCGGTCAGGACTCCCACTATGGCTAACTCTCTTCGTGTTCTACGGAGCAGCCAGTCCCTACGGGATTTGCTGTAGCCTGTCACATACTCCTTCGCCTGTCTGGCGTTTCCTGTGATGGTCCACTCCCTTTGTATCTCTTTCTGGGTCCACTCTGTTAGGGCCGACTTCATTTGCCTAATCTGGTAAAAAGAAGTTTTTGTTTCTCTCATATTTTTCCGTGGGTAGCTTAAAAGCTTAACCTCACGGGGGTCCAAGATCTAATGGACACCTAATAAGTGTTGACAGTTAACTGTTTTGTCCTTATGGGACTTCTCAGAACACTGCTTGGTCAATGTGACACCCTTGCGAAGTTAATTAGACGGTTTTGTCTCTAATCCCATGTATATAGTGAGAAAACCCTCGCAAGAAGCGCCATCTACCGAGATACGAGAGAAACTAGAACAAGAGCAGTGTTTGCCTTTTAAATTCACGGTTACTAAATTAAGAACATTAAAAACCGAAAAATCTGGAAAATGGCTTACTTTAGCAGACTGTAACAAGAGTAACGTTTTTGTTTTAAAATGACTAAGAAATTATCTTTTTAACAAAAAAAGTAAAAAACTACTCTGAGAAAAAATTAAATAATCAGAAGTGCAGTGTGAAGCGCCATCTAACAGCCACAGCCAATTTTAAAAATATTTTTTACGTTTAACATCATGCATCTTGGAAACTGAGCAATTCTGGACTGGAGTATATATGAATTTTTTATCTCTATTTTCGGGCGTAGAAATAGACGTCTAATTTCGAGACCTCGTTATAAGTCCGAAAACAGCAGCTGTGGTTTCATAGCCAACTGAGCAAAAAACGGGTTTTTTATTTAAATTTTCCATGATCCAAAGCTTGGCTTCTTATACATGGTTGAAAATCAAATGACTTTGAAATGAAGACTGAGGAGGAGGTCAAGCATGAGAAGGTTATATTGAAAGACAATGACAGGTCAGCTATGGCTATGGTTTCAAGAAAACTAAAAGGCCTAGAAAAATTTCTCGAACGTCAGTCTACCTACTACCTAAAAAACTACAATGGCGACGAGATTTAAATTTTTTGAAAAGCACAGTTTTTAATTTTTGCTCGATTATTTGAAAACCCCTGTAGATATTTTTCTAGGTGTTTCTTGACTTAAACAATATTTTCATAATGTAGCCCATTTGAGCTGCTTAACGGTTGAACCGATTTTCATAAAATTAAAAAAAAATAGCACTCGATTTTCTAAAAGTTTAATTTTGCTAAAGGTAGTTTTTTAAAGTTAAAAAAATTTTTGTTTTTGCGTTTTTTTATATCTTTTTAGGGCCCAGATAGACGAAGACCAACTGCCACTGTGGTTAGGGCATTAACTTCCTCTGCCTTGGCAGAACAGTACCAGGAGTTGGCAGAAAAAAAAAACCGTTATTGCCTACTTTGCAATAGAGAAACTTGATAAGCAAGAACATGTTTTGAAGCTGAAAGCCCTTGAACTGGATATCAAGTTAAAAGAAAAACAGTTAGAAAACCTTTCCAAAAATTATTTTACTAACATTTCGGAAGGAAAGTTGATAAGGGTTTTTTTGTGATTTTCTTTAGTAGAAGTTTGACCAGTAAAAGCGTTTTATTAAATATTTTAAAGTTATGTTTTAGGACTACTATAGTATTAGTCTATAGTTCATGTTTTAGTTTTCAAAGCATTTGTCTATACTAAAACAGGTTATAGAAGGAAGGTGGTATTTCAGTGTCAGTTTAACTTAGCTGTTGGTTCTTTGTTCGCCAAAATTATATATTTTTTTAACACTGATTGACTAGGTATGTAAATACATATTGTGATTTGTGTTTTGAGTCTATCAATAAAACAAAAATTTAGGAAAATACAATTTTATTTTTAAAAATTACCGTAAACTATAAACAGCAAAAACAGGACAGTTCGCAAACCGACACTTAATTATTTTGTTTAGGTTTGAAGAATTGTACTAGCTCTATCGTATCGCATCTTAAAAGGCTCTTTTCTGTTAGACTATTTCTTCCATTTCTGCTATTTATAAATCTCTGAAAAATCTGATTTTGAATAAAATTTGGTTCCGGGTTGTGTTGTTCTTTTCCATTTATATTTTGAGTTTCAGTCAAATAATTTATCTCTTCCTCGTTTATTTCCTTAGGAAGTACTGGTTCTGGCTCGTTCATTTCTCGAGCTAAATTATGCAACACTGCAGTGGCAACTATTACAGCCATCGAAGTGTTAAGTGAAAGTCGCAGACCATAGGCTAAAACTGGGAACCTCCGCTTCCAAATCCCATTTTGTCATTCAATCGTTTTTCTAGTGCGAATTAGTGCTTCATTGTATCGATGTTGACCAACTGTTTGAGGGTTCTGCAGCGGTGTCATCAGATAATTTTTAAGTGGGTAACCACTATCTCCTAAAAAAATTAATTTATAATGTATGTTTTTTTCCTAGCTTGCGCTTCGACAAAAACAAATTTTTTGAGGTAACGCCGAAAATGTGTTATTTGGGTATATTTGGACCTATCTTAGCAATCTCGTCGTGACGTTGGTCCGTGTGTGTGTCTATGTGTGGCCCAAGATAACTCCGGAACCGCGCAAAATTTAAATATTAAAAATTTTAAATAAAATATATTTTAGGATACTTCATTCGGCACTAGTAGTTAAATGACCAAATTTCATTCTTATAGGTAACAAAAAATGTTTTTATTCAAAACTATGTTAATATTTTTATGCGGCATCAACAATAAAAACCGAACTATCTCGTAAACAGCTTCCTTTAGCAGATTTTAACAACAGGAAAATTGTTTAGAAAGTTACTTTTTTGACAAAAAAAGTTAAAAAATACACTAAAAGAAAACTATGGGCATTTTCAATCATGAGAAGTGTAGTGTGAAGTGCCCTCTAACGGCCATAAAAATATGTTAATATTCGGGTTTCTTATCTTTAAAAACCTCCGGGTACCAATTTTAAAAGTAGTACGTTAAAATAGTCTCATATTATTAACAAAAAAACGATTTTTATTTTTTAACACTGTATCTCGGAAAAGCTAAGGTAAGTTACTTTAAATCGACTTATTTTGACATCAGAAATAAGTGATAAACTTTTGTACAGACTTTTTAGAGTCATGCTGTATATCCTGTATTTTATTAATTATTCATTTGTATATTATTAAATGTCGTTTCTTTCAGCCTTGAAAACAGTTTTTTGTAAATATCTCAGAAATTAAAGCGCTTACGATGATTCCAAAGACCCCATATTGATACAACACTCCATTTAAAAGTTAGCATTTAAAAAAAAATTAATTGCCAAAAAACTGCCATCAGCACTAATGGATTTTAACCAAAATCTTATCAGCTCGTTGAAGTGTCACAACGATATTGCTAAGATAAGTCAAAATACACCCAAATAACACATTTTCGGCGTTATCTCAAAAAAAAAATCCTCCAAAATAATACCTTCTATAGCCATTGCTACGTGGGCTAGGAAGGTCAAAATGTGTTACCTTACCTATTAGGAGACACCCAGGAAAATTATTGTCTTCATATCTGGCTTTCATTCTGGAATTCGCGAAAATGGTCGCATCGTGAATCGATCCTGGCCATCGAGCTATCACGTCCAAGAATTTTAAGTTTGCGTCAGTAACGCATTGCACATTGATTGAAAAAAACGATTTCCGGTTTCGAAACACTTCTGCATTGTGTCCACCTAAAAAAGATAATATATTTGCCAACGACCAACTATGACACCAAGATTTGGATCTTAAAATTGACAGAGAAAATGAAACTATCAACATATACACAATTTATAACTAAAATAAATTTTATTTGCAAAAGTTTAAAATAATAATTGAAAAACGTTACATACCTATGCATAAACCTTTTTGATTTTGATCTAATTATTTTTACAATATTATTAGTTTAACCGTTTAATAATGCATCTCTTTTCATAAAAAAATATTGTTTTTTTCTAAAATTAATAAAACCACCGCAGAAAAGATATGCATGAGTACGTTCGTCGAATTTATCCAAAATCTTCTTGAACATGAGCAAAAATAGTTGAACTTACCCGGCGAAATAATTTTGATATGTGTGCCATCTATTAGACCTAGCACATGGGGAAATTTCGCTATATTATAAAAGCTGTTTTGACAGCTTATAAATTCTTCTTGGTCAGGCATTTTCACATGCCGATCAAAAAGTGAAGCGATTGCCCTAGATACTCTCGCAATAACTCTTGATGCCGTTGATACTTGAATATTCATGAAATCTGCAACCTCCATCAAGTGACCATTGCCAGAGTAAAATCTTAAGGTACATAGTAGTTGGTTCATTGGGGATAGGCTATTGTTTCTAAAAATAAAAAATTACAACGTTTTTTAAAGCAAATATTGGGGTAGAAAAATTTTGTTGTTGATAATAGCCTATTTCTTTATGCTCATGTTTAAGGGTTCTGTGGCAAAAAAAATGGTGTTTCCCTGAAATCATTTTGTTTTCCTTTTTTTTAACCTATATAATATGTTTCATATATCTTTCTGTAAAATTAAGTAAGTTAGTTAAAAATTATATAGGTATATTTTTTTAATTTTATTTGTTTTTTTTTACCTTTTTTAAAGCATAATATCTTAATAAATATTGCATAAACCTATTTTGCACAGTGACCAGGGGGGGTATGCTGTGGGGAATTATCCCTTTTTCTCCTACCGTAGATGCATTTAATTCGCATTGCGCAATTGCCACAGCTTCACTATTTGTCAAAACAGAAAGGTTATTAAATTGACTGATCAGCGCTTGAAAATGGAAGACGTTTACCAAAGTAGAACTATTTGGTGCGGTTTGATTGTTTCCAAAGCACCAAGTGCATACTAGTGCGGGTTGGCCGGTAGTTGAATTAGTTGTTATTTTTATACAGGAGGATTCGTCGACGTGCAAAAAATGGCGCCAAGCAGACTCCGCAAGTGAATGTAGGTGGAGCAGCGATGCTCATTTTGTAGGTGGGGAGTAACCAGTTGAACGGATTCTCACCCCTTATTTGCAGCTACTATGATTTTTCGTTACTGTATATCAATAGAGTAAATCTTCAGCTTTCATGTGACACCACAATCAACATTGTTGTTACGTTAAAAACTGTTTGTTTTCAAAAAGCAAACAGATGTGCCATTTACTGCAAGGCGGTTAGCAGGATCTGCACGTATCATGGCCTAAAAAAATTGCCTTAAGCAGAGAAATCGGTTGTCATTACTGAGATTAACGGTAACAAAAAAGCCCCGTTCCTTTATATATTGATAATGATTGATTGATGATGTCTGTGCTGTGATAAATATTAAAACAAGCATATCCTAACCTTTCCCAACACCTCCTTGACCCCCTATCACCGCAAAAAAGATTCCCATGGGCAGGTTAGGATATGTTTGCAATAAATTTACGAAGGTCGGATAACACGAATTTCGGCCTTTAAAAAGGATGATAGGAAAGCTATCTTAATAATTTTTCGAAAAAATATAATTGGAAAAAATCTCATTCGAAAAAAAAAACGTTAAAAATTTTTTCTTGTAAGAAAACGTCATTTAAAATAGTTGTTTTCGAAAACAAATTAGTTTGTTTACATCTTCGATTAAAAGATCTTTGAAAAAAGTGTTTTCGAAAAATGTACAGTAACCCAGCATATTTAGCACAAATATAGTAATTACCGCCATAAACAACACAAACTTATCACGGTGTTAAGGTTCCGCAAACAAAAAATTCTGCAGTTGCTGCTTATTTTTACCCAACTGCAGCACGGCGAAAGGAAGGGTAATGTTTTTCGCTTGGGATATGTATGTATGTTTGTGTCGCGCTAGAGGCTTCACGGCTGAACCGATTTTGACGAAAAAGGTGTCGTTAAATTAATGCTGATCCCGAAGGTACTATAGGCTATATTTTTTTAAACAAAAATCAACATGGCGGTCGTCAGACGCCATTTTGTCACATGATGTAGGCTTTAAGGCATACAAATTACCTAAATTTCAGGCGATTTTAATGAAAGTTCTTTGATCACCCATTGCAATCTAATTTGCTGTAATTCCTTT
Organism: Aspidapion aeneum; assembly: GCA_963576565.1. Taxonomy (NCBI): domain Eukaryota; kingdom Metazoa; phylum Arthropoda; class Insecta; order Coleoptera; family Brentidae; genus Aspidapion; species Aspidapion aeneum. The sequence continues at coordinate 8,296,286 of OY755046.1, forward strand.
GTAGTCATCCCTGCTTCCACTCATCTCCCCTCCTGTCATTCCCCCCCACCCTCTTAAAAAATCATATTCGCATTTTATCAAATATTGGGCGATTTCAAAAATTCTTTCTGCACACGCTTTAAGACTTTTTTCCAACACCATTTTACTAGTTTCCCCCTCTCTTTTGTGTTAAAAGGCAACTGACAGATAGACAAAAAGGGAAGGCAAGACAAGTGAACAAAACGGTGGTTAAAGGCAACTGGTTTTATATTTTTAGGTTTTGGTTGATATGACATACAAACATTGTTTCCAACTTTACAGTGTTCTCAATAACTTAAAACTAATAACATGATTCAGGATTGCCAACCTTTCCTCTCTCCTCCCCACCCTCCTTATTAGTAATAGTTGTAGCTATAACTTTCACAAGATTTCAAAAATTCTTTTTGCACACGCGTTTAGATTATTTTCAAACACTCTCCTCCCCCATCTTCACCCAATGGAAAGTTACACTGTTCGTGTCCGTAAAAAATCTACACGTACTTTTTGAGTAACGCTAAATGAATGGTAAATGTATAGTGCTTTCCATATTGCTGAATAAAAATTAAACCCATTAACGTATTAACCGGAGGAGACTGGGAAATAAACAAAAAAATCGGCCGTCTAGATAAACAATCTGTTTTGGAAAACGTACTTCTGCAGTAAAGAAGTCCTCGACTGTTTTTGTTTGGTCCATAGAAAAATCCATTTCCTTTCTCTTTAATAATCACCAGAATTATCCCATGTTTCCTTTACTTTTATTTCTCTTTTAAACCAGTGCGAGGGAAAAGGACGAAACTGTTCTTCTTACAAACCCTTACCATAATAATTATACAATACCAAATATGGATGAATGAATGAACATAACAAGCGATGATCACTTTAAGAAGCTTCGAGCATTGTGTTTTGCTACTCCTTCGTTTTCCTTTATTAAACCAGTGCGAGAAAAAAAAAACAAAACTATTCTCGATTACTGTCCCTCACTACAACAAAGGAACTAGAAACCTGCCGGAATGGTCTAGGCCCGTGTAAAGTATCTTATTTTGTTACTCTTTTATTAAAACGATGCGAGAGAAAGAGACAAAACTATTCTTGATTAGAAGGTCTTAAGAAAGCGAACAAAAAACATCTCGAAGTCGTTTACGAGCGCTTAAAGCATCTTATTTTTTTACCTTTTCTATCTCCCTTCTTAAACTAATCCAAGAGAAAGAGATAAGGCTGTTTTTGGTGCAAACAACGAACCAAAACGACACAGGGCGAAATTTCAGGTAGCCCCTTTGGCCACATTACTATTTTGTAACAGGGTCAAATGCGGGGTTGCTCAGCTCTGTCTTAGCCGAATTGTTTTGGTATTTTGTTTTTAATTATATTTTCAATCTGGACTAAAAATTATTTTTAAAAGACTTTAAAATGGTGCGGGAGTATATTGTGTGCAAAAAACTCGACCATGTTAATCCAGAACTTTCGTCCCACAAGTAAGTTTCATATAGCCTGTTTGACCTTCAAAACAAAACAAAGACCAATGCCGTAGAAATCAATATAAAATCAGAAAACAAATATTAGGCTATTATATGAATAATTATTTATTTGTTAGTGTCTAAACATAAATTTAGTTAAAAAATTTACAGGGTGTTGTTAGTTTTGAGGTTTTGATACTTTTAACTGAACTACAAGCCTTGATTTTCAACAAATAAGGTAAAAATGTATCTTATTAATATGGCAAGTATTTTTTTAATCCCCTACGTATACCTTGGATCGATCAAGGCAATTTTTTAGGATGGGTTACTCATTTTTACCTACTCTGAATTTTTAAGGTTGTCTAACCTAAAATAAAATAAACCAACCTACAAGCATCCTAACCAAACGTTTAAAGTGTGTAAAGACGAGGTCTCTACACGCAGATTTGTTTTTAACTCTATAAACTGTGAGCAAATTAATTATTATTTCTTTCATTGTTAAATAAAATTCATTTCTAAGGATGATTGTTAAAAAATAAAAATTAAATGCAATTTATTTAAAAACAAAAAGTAAATTTCAGCCCTGGTATAATTAACCCTATTTCTTTCATCATTTATAAAATATTTTTTATTACTTATTTTTAACTATAAGCGAGATGATATATGATTTTTTTATTTATCTCATTTTAAATGTTAAATAAAAAAAGGTATTTTACAAAATAATATCAGCATTAAATTATGTGTAAAAAAATCAAAGTGGTAAATATAATTAATTTTTTAAACTAAAATGATATTTTGTTCAAATGGCATTGTTTTTATCACGTTTTGAATGACATTTTGTTCAAAAATTACTTTTTCAAATGGCGTTTTGTTCGAAAACAGTGTGTTTTAAAACATATTTTTCAAAAACATTGTTTCAAACATCAACCTGATAAAAAACTTTTGGTTTGTTCAAAAATTAGTTTTTTGAATGACATTTTGTTGAATGCTGTTTTGTTTTGAAAACATTTTGTTAAAAACATATCATTTTCGAATAACATTCTTTCAAACATTTTGTTTGTTAAGAAAATATCTTTTCTAAATGACATTTTGTTCGAAAGCAGTGTGCTTGTAACAACATTTTGTTGAAATGGCCGAAAGCATTGAGTTCAAATAATATGTTAAAATTTTTTAGTTTCAAAAATATTTTGTTCCAATGACGATCTGATGGCACATTTTATATGAAAACATCTTTTTTATATTACATTTTTTTGAAGAACATTTTGTTCAATGACATTTTGTTCAACATTTTCAAATGAGAATCTGATCAAAAACGTGTTCAACTGTTTTTTTTTAACATTTTGTTCACATGACAATCTGACCGAAACCATTTTGTTCAAAAACATCTTTTTTAAGTGACATTTTGTTCGAGTTGCATTTTTTTCAAAAAAAAAGTTGTTATTTTCAAATGAGAATCTGATCAAAAACATGTTTAACTAATTAAAAAAAAATATTTTGTTTAAATGTCAATCTGCTCGAAAACATTTGGTTTGATAACATCTTTTTCGAAAACATTTTGTTAAAATGATTTTTTTTTAACATTTCTTTTAAACGAGAATCTGATAGAAAACTTTTTGTTCAAAAATTACTTCAATTCATATGACATTTTGTCAAATTGTGTTTTGTTCAAAAACATTTTTTTTAAATTTTGTTTGAATGCAATGTGATTGATTGACATTTTCTTCGTGATTGATATTATGTTCAAATGATCTCTTTTTTGTTCACTTTTCCTTAAAAAAAATTTCTTGGAATGGACAAGTTAGGATATGTTTGAGATCAAACGATTAGGGTTCAGTGTGGTTAGGTTAACAGGTTAGGATCAATTGTTAAAAGTAACACTGATTTCGACCTTCCAAAAAGAGACACACAGGAGCTAGGTTTTCAGAGTTTTCTGTTTAAAGAAAATGTTTTCGAACCAAACGGTATTCAAACAAAATGTCATTCAAAAAAGATGTTTTTTAACAAATTGTTTAAAAAAATGTCATTTGAACAAAACATCATTCGAAAAAGATTTTCGAAAAAACTATAACAAAGCAATTGCTAAGAACAGAAATTAATATGTTGGGCATAAGATCATCATAAGAAAACAACAAAATTTTGGAGGTACTTTTTAAGCTACTTTGTTTTTATTTTAATCGTTAGATAAATAGGTATGTCAAATTTAAATTATGATACTGATAAATAAAATATTTAGGTACTTTTAAATGATTTGCACAAAATGCATATAGAACCAATCCAAAAAATTTCTTCAAAATAGCAACACAACCAAGAAAAGTCGTACATGGCTAAATAAATTTTTCTACGATTATTAATTCACTTTTCAATACTTATCATAATAAATTTAGGCTACCCAACGATTTAGAGCAAAGAAAGTCATGGCTGTCCTTAGTTGGAATTGACGAGAACAGACATTTATCCAAAATTTCTGTTTTATGCTCTGATCATTTTGAACCTTGGAACATTGGTACTAGAACTAACGGAGCAAAATATATTATACCAGGAGGCCTACCCAAAATGAGTCATTCTGCATTTGCAACTGATAGGTAAGGTATTATTTTCGACGATTTTTTTTTGAGATAATACCGAAAATGTGTTATTTGGGTGTATTTTCACCTATCTTAGCAATAGCGTTGTGATGTCTGTCTGTGTGTGTGTGTGTATATTATTTCTATCCGTAACACGAATTTTCAGGTAAAATGGTGTTCGACGCTCTAACGAGCTGATGAGTCAAAATCCATTAATGCTAATGACAGGTTTTTGACAATTAAAAAGTTAAAAATGCTAACTTTCTAACAAAGCATCGTATCAATATGCAGTTTTCAGAATATATAAAAAAACTTCGTAAGAGGTTTAGTTTTTGAGATATTTACCAAAAACTGTTTTTAAGGCTGATATATCATGACTTCACTTGAACTATACAGACGTAGCTAGAAAGGTATCAGATTCGTCATGAATCAATTTATTTATAAAAAGCCTTCTTCTGGAAAAAATAATGTAATTTTTGTAATCATCTAACAAAGTCAGTGTTGCACTTTTTCCCAGTTTTTTTTCTAATGAAACTGCTGATGAAAACCGAGATGGTCGTCCGACGGAATAAGTGTCGCAATAACTTTTTTCAAAATAACTCGCTATATAAAAGAGTTGTTTTTTAGGTGCATATTTTTTGTAGACACACCTTCAATCTTACTAAAAGGGACAAAACCACCGTCGTCGGAGGCAGTAAATACAAATATATTTGCTAGAAATTTTAAATTAAGGGTAAATTGAAAAATCTAGAAAGGCTGTTTTCGTTCTGGCCATGGTTACAATCCTAATTAAAACAAATGGGTAAAACTAACCCCATGTATGGGGTCTATCTTAATAAATCCACACAGTAAGCAAATTGTGTCCCCGTCAAAGCAATACACCGAGGGCTTTTTGAAGAAAGCTCCAAAATATCCTTATCCAAACAGGGCTCTGTTAATTTTTGACATTATCATTGCAAATTTTTTATAAAAAAAAGGAACTAGAAATATATTTACTTTTTTATATACAAAAAAAAGTGGCACTACACATATCTAGCTTTAAAATTGCAATCATGGGGGAGATAAGCGCACCTTTAATACCGTTTTCGGCTGGTGGAGATGACTTTACAATTCGCGGTGAGTGCCCCGGTTCGAAAATCAAATGGGCTGTTTTTATTAGAGCCTGACTCTTATTTTTAATGTTCGACTTCTGTATTAACAATGCTATTAATTTTTTTTGTCAATAGGTATCTATTCAGCTATAAACTAAATTAAATTACTTGTTTTAATAAGTTAGGTATTTACTGTTAATAAATAAATATTTTGCCGCCGACACTGGTAAATCGATCGACGCATTCAATGTATAAAGAATAAACATACGTCTGCTGTGTGTCGCACAGCGTTGCCATGGTCTTTCCAAAAAATATTTCTCTCCTTTTCCAACTTATTGAAGCATCTAGGGGTCAAATCGAATTGTTTTCATGAATGAATTTTTGCCGCGGTTCCTAGTCTCCTCCGGTTAATACGTTAATGATTAAACCTAAAAGTTGGAAATAAAAAAAAAACAACTGCTAAATCTACTTGTAACTACTAGTCGCAGTTACAAAACTACCCAATAACCTGATTCATGAAAATACTATATTTCGTATAATTTCGTAAGTGCGCTTTGGGCATCAAAACTGAAAGCTGAAGCATGTCGTACATTATAGGTATACCTATCAATTTTGTACCCAACTGTGACTAGTAGGTACAAGTAGGTTTAGCAGTTGGGTGTTTTTTTTAATATTTTTTTTTTATTACCTTACTTATTCAAAGGTACTTATGCGGCGCCGCAGGCGAGAGAACTAGCAGTTTTAATCTACGAATTTTTTAAATTTAAAAATTGTTATGTGCCAATAAATGTCTTTAAATAGTGTTTTCGTACGGGCGTGCGGAAAACACCTTTTTTCACGCAAGCTGTATTACGAACGGTATCAAAATGTATAAATAAAATAAAAAAAATATTTTTGTTAATTCCGCACGCTTGCAGGTAAAATGTTATTGTACCTAACTCGAGCCGAAGCATCTTTTCCGCAGTTACGGATTGCTTGAACTTCGCTGAACGCCGGAGCGTACGGAAAAGTATTATTTTCCGCACTTTTTCGGTAAATAACTATTCCGAAAAAACGTTTAGAAACCTGTCTATACTACTTAGATATACATCCTATAGTTTTATACTAACACGTAGAACTGGCAACAAGCCGATATAGTAGTGGAGTCATGTTCTTACGGAGCATTAATTCAAAACCATAAATCAGTAATGTAGTAGTAAATAGGCTAATTACATCACAAGTAATAGGTTTGTATTGGGTCTTTTATTAGTATTTTTTGGTGACATATTACAAAAACCGAACCGAACCGACAGCTTATATTAAGAATTATACTCTAATCGCCTTATTTTTCTACGGCCACAGTTGGCAGCGCCCCCTACCGGTAGATGATCGAACCATTTCTATACTTTACGGTTTCTACATTTTATGTTCTGATAAATTACTTAGTCATCAACTTTAGTTTTCTACGTTTTATTTTTCGTTCGATTACATTTTCTTTGCTTTATCATTTCTACTAAATATTTCTTTACAAATTTTGTTTCTATACTTTGCTTTTCTATAAATTATGCGCAGTCTATTTTTAAACTGGACATTCCTCTTTTGTTGGACATTTGTAGCTGCATTTGAACTAATTGCTTTCGCTTGGAGGTTTATGACGAAGCAAATGTCTTTTAAGAGCCGACTTTAGCTTGGCCTTGTAGTGACACTGCTGACATTTAAACCAATCAATTTCATTGTCACTTTTATGTTTTAACAGGTGCCTCTTTAAATTCGACTTTCTATTGGCCTTGTAGTCGCACCGGTCGCATTGAAACCAATCGATTTCGTTTGCACTTTTATGACGAAGCAAATGAATTTTAAGATCAGACTTTAGCTTGGCCTTGTAGTCACACTGTTGACATTTAAACCAATCAATTTCACTCTCACTTTTATGTTGCAACTGGTGAATCTTTAAACTACTCTTTACATTTGCCTTGTAGTCGCATCGGTTACATTTAAACCAATCAATTTCGTTGTCACTTTTATGCTTTAACAGGTGCGTCTTTAAATTCGACTTTATACTGGCCTTGTAGTCGCATCGGTCGCATTCAAACCAATTAATTTCGTTTGTACTTTTATGTTTCAACTGATGTCTTTTCAGAATATATCTCTTATAGGCCTTGTAATCACATTGGTTGCATTTAAACCAATCGATTTCGTGTGCACTTTTATGACGAAGCAAATGTCTTTTAAGATCCCACTTCAACTTGGCCTTGTAGTCACACTGGTGACATTTAAACCAATCAATTTCGTTCTCACTTTTATGTTGTAACAGGTGGCTTTTTAAACTTGACTTTCTATTGGCCTTGTAGTCGCATTGGTTGCATCCAAACCAATCAATTTCGCTCTCACTTTTATGTTGTAACTGGTGAATCTTTAAATTACTCTTTACATTTGCCTTGTAGTTGCATCGGTTACATTTAAACCAATCAATTTCGCGTTCACTTTTGTGGCAAAGCGAATGTCTGTTAAGAGACGACTTCATCTTGGCCTTGTAGTCACACTGGTGGCATCTAAACCAATTAATTTCGCACTCACTTTTATGTCGTAACTGGTGAATTTTTAAACTCGACTTTCTATTGGCCTTGTAGTCGCATCGGTTGCATTGAAACCAATCGATTTCATTTGCACTTTTATGACGAAGCAAATGTCTTTTAAGAACGGGCTTTAGCTTGGCCTTATAGTTACATTGGTAGCATCTAAACCAATTAATTTTATTCTCACTTTTATGTTGTAACTGATGTCTTTTTAACGTAGACTTCCATTTGAATTTATAGTCGCAGTAGTTGCATTTGAACGAACTGATTCTATCAGGACTTCTATGCTGCAACAAATGCGTGATCAAGTCACTCTTACGTTTGGTTTGAAAATTACAATGATGGCATTCGAAGCAATTGATATTGACAAAACGTTTGTGCTGTAACAGATTGTGTTGTTTTGCTCTCCATTCGGTTTGATAATCGCAATGTGACCCTTTATGTGAATTTTCTTCAGTTCTGAAATGAAAAAAAATTCACTAGAAAATCTAGCGTTATATAAAAAAATATTAAAGGTAGGCCACACCAATTTGCTTATTAAATCTTCCAACATTCTCATTTCAAAAACACTTATTAAAAAAATAGTATTACAGTATTTGTTTTTTCTTTTATAAAAAATAGTTCCTAGTTTAATGAAAATGTCTACGTAGTTTTATTTTCACCCTTTTAATATAAAAAAAGTAAAATTCACAAACATTCTTTTACCCTTTTTATTTGTATTATTTTTTCAAGCTAAGTATCCAGTAAACCTACCTAGTACAGGGTCTAATACAAGTCGTCGACAAACAAATATTTATTTCGACTATTTCATAGAACCGCAATTAAAAGGATAAAACCGGGCTAGAGATTATTCGGCGCCAGACAGTTTGGCGCCGGAAACAATAATTTTTACCTTCCTAGCCCACACAGCAATGGCTGGAGAAGGTATTGCTGTGGTATTGGTATTGTCGTAACGTCTGTCCGTCTGTGTGTATATTTATGTCTGTCCGTACCACGATAGCTCCTAAACCGCTGTCCTGAAATTTTTAGGTGAAATACTGTACAATACTGTAAAGAGCTCATTAGATTTTGGTCAAAATCGCATCAATATGCGGTTCTTGAAACATAGTAGACCACGTTTTTCTGAGTAATTTATGTTTTTACTAAAAACTTTTTAGGAGCTTCCGTTTCTGAGATATTTACAAAAAATTGCTTTCAAGGCTGATATAGCGTGGAGTTCAATTGGAGTGTGCTAATGGGCCAGGAAGTTATCAGATCCATAAAGAATCCATTTATTTTTACAGAGGTTTAAATGTTACTTTATCTTGAAATGCTACAAAATTAGTTTTATTTTATAATTTCTTTTAAAATAATTTTAACAAGCTATCACTTGACTCACATTCCTTAGATAAAATCAACAGATCACAGATACCCCAGCTAAGGGTTGATAGATAAAAATATTTTAAGATCACAAAAAAGCGTCCAAACAAAATCGCCGTGTCTGAAGGTTTTTTTTTAAAAACACTCGAAATAATCCGTTACGTTTTCACTGGGCCTTGTATACACTTACTCAGATGAGCTGTCGTCTAGAATGAGCTCTTCCTGCTTGATTTCTTCAGTCTTCAGTTCGAACTCCTCAACTTCTGATTTTACACTGAATGATGACAAGTCAAGTAAATTGCTATTTAATTGCCTGAAACATACAAATAACAAATTTAAGAAAAAATTCATCTGGCCGGGTGATTTACCGTATTTTGATCAATACCTATCTCGGTTAATATTGATCTGACAGGAACGTTTAAGTTCGAAAAGTTATACTCGGCCACAAAAAAGATACCCAAAGCATATAAGCATAAGGTAATTAACAGAAGCACCGACCGAAGGTGTTCACAGGCTTGAGCGTTTGATTTGACGCTCCGAAGCGCTTGGCAGGTCTTCCTCTTTTTTTTGAATGGATTGCATTAAAGAGCATGCAACTCATTTAAAAAAAGAGGAAGAGCTGCCGAGCGCTCTGGGGCGTCAAATCAAACGCTCAAGCCCGTGAACACCCTCGATCGGTGCTTCTGTTACCTTATTCATATACCTCAAAAGGGACTGCGAGCAATCATGGCTCCATAACTATTGCTCTAAATTTTAGTATACAGGATGTCCCAAATAAAAGTAACTACATGGGAATTTCGGAAAAGGTAAGAGATACAAATTAGTAGAGTTAATTTGTAAAATAAAGCTACAAAAAGGGTATATTTTTTTTATATTTGGCATAGTAGTACCTAACACCAAAAACTAAATTTTTATTCGAGGATCCCCGCTTTTCCGGCCTCAGAATCCAAGATGGCGGCTGCCAAAGTTAAGAAAAAAAATTATTTCCTTGTTTTAAGAGAAAATAAATTATTTTTGATAAATTCACTTTAAGTGGGACAAATTAAAAATGTAAAAAAAACTACACCTGTCACTGCAAAACAAAATGGCGGCTATTTTTTTTAAAAATCGTTTTTCTTCTATCTTTCTTTATGTTTTGTGCGATATTTATTTTTAATACCTCAAATTAAGGTACTGACCAGCTCTTTAAACATGCGTAAAAAAAATTATAAGTTTCCCAGCAGACACAAAGATGGCGCTTAATTTGTCAAGAAAAAAACTTTTACAACCTGTAGAGCAAATTAAATTAAAAAAAAAAAATTTTTTGGATTTTATCAGTAGTAAGCCAGATTTTGTAAAAATTTATAAAAAGTTACAATTTGACAATTAACATTTTAATATGGTGGAAGAAGTTAAAAAGTTATTTTTTTGTTCTTGTTTGACACAACTAGTATTGCCGTGTAATATATTGATTTATACTAAATGGGAGTCGCCGATTTTAAATATTTCATAATAAATGACATATGTCTATTATTATCCAAGATGGCGTCAAAATATAAATACAACAGTATTTTTTACCAAGATATGTAGATTTATATTAATCTTAATTAGTTTTAAATTGTAATGAACAAAAAAAATGTAAATATTTCAATAACGGCTAGACTAAATGTGAACACATTATATATTTTTGAAATCAGAAAAATTATATACAGGGTGTTATATTCAAAAAAATAAACCATACGTGAAAAGTGTATGACATATGTCATTTTTGACATCAGATCTGATGATTTAGGAAAAATTATTTAACTTTGCTTATTTAAACGTTACTGTTAGATCAATATTAACGGAGATAGCTTAAATTAAGCTATTAAGTAAAATATGGCCAATCCAATTATATCACCCGATACGTGACATATGTCAACTTTTTAAAAATATCTGTGTTTTGTTTAACGAGATGTCTTGTTTTTTCAAGTTTTTTTTTTGTTAAATTTCGAAAAAACAAGCAAAAATGTTTTTTTTTTACTTTTTCGGCCGCCATCTATAAAAATAAATAAATAATATTTTTTTGTATATTATAATTTAAAACTAATTAAGAGTAATATAAAACTACATATCTTGGTAAAAAAAATACCAAACCAAGAAGATACTGTTTTTATATTTTGAACGCCGCCATCTTGACTAATAATAGACCTAAAATCGGCGACCCCTATTTAGTATAAATCGATATATTACACGGCAATACTAGTTGTGTCAAATAAGAACAAAAAAATTACTTTTTTATCTGAACTTCGGCCGCCATCTTAAAATGATGTCAAATTGTAACTTTTTATAAATTTTTACAAACCTTGGCTTACTATTGATAAAATTCAAAAATTTTTTTTTTGCAAAAATTTTGTTTGGTCTACAGGTTATAAAGGTCTCTTTTTTACATATTAAGCGCCATCTTTGTGTTGGCTGGGAAACTTATAAGTTTTTTCGGTAGGTTTAAAGAGCTGGTCAGTGGCTTTAATATGAGGTATCAAAAATAAATATCGCACAAAAAGTAAAGAAAATATTCGAAGAAAAACGATTTTTTTAAATTATAGCCTCCATTTTATTTTAAAGTAAAAGGTGTATTTTTTTACATTTTTGAATTAAGTAGGTCTCACTTAAAGTAAATTTATTAAAATTAATTTAATTTCTCTTAAAACAGGGAATTCATTTTTTTCTTAACTTTGGCAGCCGCCATCTTGGATTCTGATGCCGGAAAAGAGGAAATCCTTGATTGAAAATTTAGCTTTTAATGTTAGCTACTACCATGCCGAATATAAAAAATATACCCTTTTTGTAGCGTTTCCTTGAAATGCCCTACAAATTTACTTTAATATATTTATTAGTTAAATAAGAACCATAGCCAACTTTGTTATTTCTTATGGTCGCCATATTGGATTTGTACGTTATTAAACAGAGCTTGTATAACAAGCTTTACTAAAAAAACAGTTTTTCGCATAGCTGGCTGTGAAACAAACGTCGTAATTGTGTTTGTTATCATACCTACATAGATAACTATCCAATAAAATTTTGCAAATTAATTCATTCATCTGTAAAGACCTTTATTTTTTAACTTTACTTTTTTTACGTTTAGCCAAAAAATATTTAAATATTTGTTGTACATTTGAGTTTATTTTAAAATAAATAAACTTGAAACACTCATTACCTGCCTAAAAGTGAAATTAAAACTGTCCTAGCTAGTGTACTTATTTAGATATTTCAAGAAATCTGGATCAATGTCAAGTCACATTTTAAAGCGTCGCGTGTATATTACGTCGCCGGAAAAAAAAATTGTTTGTTGTAAATGTCTTCATAACTTTATGAATAGTACCAATTTATATCAAAATTAACCCAATTTTTGAAATTCTACGCAACTGCTATGTATGTCTAAAACTTCAAAGCGCCAAAGTTCAGTCTGTAGTATATATCAGACTATGATTAGGTCACATATAGTTTGTTTTTTTATTTTGGCGGTTACGTCATGACATATTTACATTATGTTAAATGAAAAAATGTCAATGACCAACCGAATAAAAGAAACAAACTATATACCGGGTAGGCCAAAAAAAACCGGACAATTTTTTTTATTATAACTTTTGAACTATACCATCGATTTTAATGGGACAAACTACATTTGGCATAGAATTAATCAGAGTTTTGAATAAATAAATTTTTCTGTCCGCCATTTCAAAATCCAAGATGGCGGACGAAATAAAATTGTTCCCTTAAAAGATGCTCGTTTATTCTTATGTTGCGAACATGTTTTAATAATTTTTTTAAATTACTAAAAAAGCAACAATCTTGCCACGCAAAACAAGGTACAAATCAGCAAAATCGGTTTTGTGGTTCTAAAAAAAATATATTTTTTTAACCATTGTTTTGAATATTATACGATTGCGTTGCCAATCATGTCTGCAAAATTTCCTTATAAATTCATTACTACTGAACCGATTTTGATAAAATAAAAAATGTGGTGTTATTAACATCTTAAAATTTAAGATGGTTGGCAGAATCATAATTGATTCTTCAAAATGACGTGTTTAGTCTTATTTTCTAAAAATGTTTTAGTTTTTTTTTAATTTATAGAAAAGCACTACTTTTCCCCCGTACAACAAGGTAAAATGGGTTTGGTGTTCTCCAAAAATCTTTTTTTGTTTCAGTCATTGTTTTACAGATTATACGATTGTCTTGCCAATCCTGTCTGCATTCATTTCTTTATAAACTCATTATTACTGAACCGATCTTAGTAAAATAAAAAAAATCATGGTGAGAATTGATTGTTCTTTAAAGTTTATAATAGAAATTTGCAGCCATCCTAGAAGTTAGGATGCCGGAAATAATCATACTTGACCCTTCAAAGAGACACGCTTATTCTTATTGTCAAAAAATGTTTTGGTTTTTTTTTTAATTTATAGAAAAGCACTTATCTTCTTATGCGGGAGAAAAGTAATGTTTTTCTATAAATTAAAAAAATACTAAAACATTTTCGGAAAATAAGAAGCAATTTATTTTGAAGAATTAAGTATGATTCTGTCCGACATCTTAAATTCTAAGCAAATGGCGGCAAATTTCGATTGTAATCTTTAAAGAGCAATCAATTCTCAACACGATTTTTTTTACTTTACTAAAATTGGTTTAGTAATAACAAATTTATAAGGAAATTTATGTATAATCTGTAAAACAATGGCTGAAACAAAAATAGATTTTTTGAGACCACCACACCGATTTTACTAATTTGCACCTCGTTGTGTGGGGGAAAAGTAGTGTTTTTCTATAAATGCAAACATGATTGGCAAGGCAATCGTGTAATATGCAAAACAATGGTTGAAACAAAAATACTTTTTTTTAAACCCCTGAACCGATTTTGCTAATTCGTACCTTGTTGTGCGTGGAAAGACCGCAGCTTTTTTACTAATTAAAAAAAAAATTAAGACATGTTCGCAACACGAGAATAAACGAACATCTTTGAAGGGTACATTTTAATTTCGTCCGCCATCTTGGATTTTGAGATGGTGGACAAAAAAATACATTCAGTCAAAATTCTGATTAATTTTCTGCCAAGTGCAGTTTGTCCCATCAAAATCGAGTGTATAGTTCAAAAGTTATAATGAAAAAAAATTTGTCCAGTTTTTTTTGTCCCACCCGGTATAGTCACCCAGATATCATGTTTTTTCAGATTAGATTTCCAAATAGTCTTGTAATCACATTGGATGTACCCAAACTAATTCCACTTTTATTTTGTAACTGATGTCTTTTTTACCCAACTGCAGCACGGCGAAAGGAAGGGTAATGTTTTTCGATTGTTGTATGTAAGTTAATACGTATGTGTATCATGCTAGAGGCTAAACGGCTGAACCGATTTTGACAAAAAAAAGTGTCGTTGAATTGCTACTGATTCCGAAGGTGCTATAGGCAATATTTTTTTAAACAGGAATCAACATGACGGTGTTCAGACGCCATTTTGTCACATGACGTAGGCTTTAAGGCATACAAATTATCTGAATTTCAGGCGATTTTATTGAAATTCCTTTGATTACCCATTGCAAATGTCCTCTAATTTGCTGTAGTTACTTTGTAGACCTCCCTGCTCCCAAAAATCTCCCTTTCTGTGATTCCCCCCACCCTATTCAAAAACCATATTCGCATAATTTTCTCAAATATAGAGCGATTTCAAAAATTCTTCTACTAGTCTCCCCGTCCCTTGCCTCTCCCTCTCTCCTCCCCGCCATCCTTATTAGTAATAGTTATAGCCACAACTTTTACAAATATAAAGCGATTTCAAAAGTTCTTTCTGCACACGCTTGAAGACTTTTTTCCAACATCATTTTACTAGTTTCCCCCTTCCTCTCCCTCTCTTCTCCCCAATCTCCTTATTAGTAATAGTTGTAGCTTAAGATTTTTTTTCGACACCATTTTACTAGTTCCCTCCTCCCTCTCTCCTCCCCCACCTTCACTCAATGGAAGGGAACAGTGTTCGCGTCCGTAGAAAATCTCACGTACATTTTTGAGTAAAGCTAAATGAATTGTAAATTCATAGTGCTTTTTATAAGGCTGAATAAGAATTAAACCTAAAACTTGGAAATAAAAAAAAATAAACAAAACACCCAACTGCTAAATTTACTTGTTACTACTAGTTGGGTAGAAAATTACTCAATAACCTGATTCATGAAAATACAAAACTGTATAATTTCGTAAGTGCGCTTTGGGTATCAAAACTAAAAGTTGAAGCATGTCGTATATTATAAGTATACCGATCAATTTTGTACTCAACTGCGAGTAGTACTTATAAGTAAATTTAGCAGTTAGGTGTTTTTTTATTTAATTTTTTTTTTAACAATACTTTATATTGGCTTGTAGCCGCAATAATTAAATTTAAACCCATTTAAGCAATTTAAGCTGTTTTATCTAACTTTTTAAGTAAAACTTCTGACTGGTCCTGTATTCCAATTCGATGTATTTAAACAATCGATTTATTTCATTTGCACTTTTTTTTATGTTTCAACCGATACTTTTTTGTGTAAAACTTTCGTGTAGTTTTGTAGTCATATTGATAATATCTAAACCAATCGAGTTCGTTTACAGTTTTAT
Organism: Aspidapion aeneum; assembly: GCA_963576565.1. Classification (NCBI taxonomy): domain Eukaryota; kingdom Metazoa; phylum Arthropoda; class Insecta; order Coleoptera; family Brentidae; genus Aspidapion; species Aspidapion aeneum. The sequence goes on from OY755046.1 coordinate 8,311,924, forward strand.
ATTGTTAGATGTTATGTTATATATTTATTTCTAATAAAGACAAATTACACAACAAGCCACTGAAGCCTTCGAGAAGTCTTGTGCGTGACATTTTGCTTTTATAAATTTTGAATTTTAGAATTACAATAACAACAGTAAGAAATTAAACCTAAAACAAAATAACAACAATATTAATAAAGAATAAGTTTAGTTTAGTAACACTTTGCAGAATAAAATCATTAACTCCAATATGTACTGTCTTTGCAAATTATACACTTTTTATATCACCATTGAAACTGATGTCTGTTTAATGTAAACCTCATATAGTGGGAGTTCCGTGTGGCCCTTTTATGCAGCGAATGCCTTTTAAGACACGACTTGTGCCTGGTCTTGTAGTCGCGTTGGTTGTATTTAAACCAGTCGATTTTTATTGCATTTCAATGTGGCAATTGATGAATTTTCAAATTATATTTTCGTTTAGCCCTGTACTTACAATGGTGGAATTTAAACCAATTAATTTAATTTTCACTTCTATTTTTCAATTGATGTAATTTTAAATGAACCTTATTAATAGTTATGTAGGCACAATGGTTGCGTTTAAACGATTTAAGTTCACCTGCATTTTTAAGGTGTAGCTAATGTGTTGTCAAATAAGACTTCCGCTTGACCTTGTACAAATATTTATAAATTAAGTGACTTTTAGGATCCGACTTCAGCTTGGCCTTGTAGTCACACTGGTGGCATCTAAACTAATCAAATTCTTTCTTACTTGTAACTGGTGAATCTTTAAACCGAACTTTCTATTGGCCTTGTAATCACAGTGGATGCATTTAAACAAAACTACTTTATTTGCATTTTCGCGTTGTAGCTGATGTCTTTTTAAACTGGACTTCTATTTGGCTTTGTAGTCGCAGTGATTGCATTTAAACCAATCGATTTCGCTTGAACTTTTACGGCAAAGCAAATGTCTTTTAAGATCCGACTTCGGCTTGACCTTGAGGTCACACTGGTGGCATCTAAACCAATTAATTTTGTTATCACTTTTATGTTGGTGCTGGTGAATCTTTAAACTGAACTTTCTATTGGCCTTGTAGTGACAGTGGTTACATTTAAACAAAACAACTTCATTTGCATTTTCGTGTTGTAGCTGATGTCTTTTTAAACTGTACTTCCACTTGGATTTGTAGTCGCATTAGTTGCATTTAAACCAATCGGTTTCGCTTTCACTTTTATGACGAAGCAAATATCTTTTAAAATCCGACTTTAGCTTGGCCTTGTAGTCACACTGGTGACATTGCTTTTTTATGTTGCACTGGCGGATTTTTAATCTCGACTATTCTATTGGCCTTGTAATCACACTGGTTACATTTCGCTTGCACTTTTGTGGCAAAGCACATGTCTTTTAGGATCCGACTTCAGCTTGGCCTTGCGGTCACATTGGGGTAGCATCTAAACCAATTAATTTCGTTCTTACTTTTATGTTGTAAAAGGTGCATCTTTAAACTTAAATTTCTTTGGCCTTGTAGTCACAGTGGTTGCATTTAAACAAACGACTTAATTTGCATTTTTGTGTTGTAACTGGTGTCTTTTTAAAGTGGACTTCCATTTGGATTTGTAGCCGCAGTGATTGCATTTAAACCAATCGGTTTCGCTTGCACTTTTATGACGAAGCAAATGTCTTTTAAGATCCCACTTCAGCTTGGCCTTGTAATCACACTGGTTACATTTAAACCAATCGATTTTTCTTGCACTTTCATGGCAAAGCAAATGTCTTTTAAGTTGCGACTTCAGCTTGGCCTTGTAGTCACATTGGTGACATCTAAACCAATTAATTTCGTTTTCACTTTTATGTTGTAATTGGTGAATCTTTAAACTGGTCTTTATATTGGCTTTGTAGTCGCATCGGTTGCATTTAAACCAATCCACTTCATTTGTACTTTTATGTTGTAACTGGTGAGTCTTTAAACTGGACTTTCTATTGGCCTTGTAGTCACAGTGGTTGCACTTAAAGAAAACAACTTCATTTGGATATTTATGTACCAACTGATGTGTTTCTAAACTGGACTTCCGTTTGGCTCTATAGTTGCAGTGACTGCATTTAAACCAATCGATTTCGCTTGGACTTTTATGACAAAGCAAATGTCTTTTAAGATCCGACTTCAGCTTGGACTTGTGGTCACATTGGTGGCATCTGAACCAATTAACTTCGTTCTTACTTTTATGTTGTAAAACGTGCATCTTTAAACTGAACTTTCTAATGGCCTTGTAGTCACAGTGGTTGCATTTAAACAAAACGGCTTCATTTGCATTTTCGTGTAGTAACTGGTGTCTTTTTAAACTGGACTTCCATTTGGATTTGTAGTCGCAGTGATTGCATTTAAACCAATCGGTTTCTCTTACACTTTTATGACAAAGCAAATGTCTTTTAAGATCCGACTTCAGCTTGGTATTGTAGTCACATTGGTGGCATTCAAACCAATCCACTTCATTTGCACTTTTATGTTGTAACTGGTGAGTCTTTAAACTGGACTTTCTATTGGCCTTGTAGTCACAGTGGCTGCACTTAAAGAAAACAACTTCATTTGGATTTTTATGTACCAACTGATGTGTTTCTAAACTGGACTTCCATTTGGATTTGTAGTCGCAGTGATTGCATTTAAACCAATCAATATCGCTTACACTTTTATGACAAAGCAAATGTCTTTTAAGATCAGACTTCAGCTTGGCCTTGTGGTCACATTGGTGGCATCCAAACCAATTAATTTCGTTCTCACTTTTATGTTGCAACTGATGTCTTTTTAACCTAGACTTTAACTTGAATTTGCAGTAGCAGTAGTTGCATTGGAACCCACTGGTTTTATCAGGAGTTCTATGCTGCATCAAATGCGTGATCAAGTCACCCTTAAGTTTGGTTTTAAAATTACAATGATGGCATTCGAAGCAATTAATATCGTCAACACTTTTGTGCTGCAACAAATTGTCTGTTTTTGCTCTCCATTTGGTTTGATAATTGCAATGAGACCCTTGATGTGGATTCTCTTCAGTTCTGAAATGAAAAAACAAAAGTGGCAGATCGAAGCAATCTTTCACGAGCAAATCTAGCGTTATATAAAAAAAATTATCAAAGGTCGGCCATTCTCATTTTGGAAACACTTACTAAAAATAGTTTTACGGGTAATTCTTTTTTTAAATATTTTATTTAAATAAATTTTATTTCTATTATTTTTTCAAGGTTAGTATCCAAAGAACCTATCTAGTAAAGGGACCTCCAACCGAGTGCTGGACAGTTCGACAACTATTTTTTTTACAGAGGTTTAAATATCACTTTATTTTGAAATGCTACAAAATTGAATTTATTTTATAATTAATTTCATGGAATTTAAAATACCTCTCGAACAAGGTATCACTTGACCCACATTCCTTATATAAAATCAAGAGATGAAACCTAAGGGTTGATAAATAAAAATATTTTGAGATCTGAAAAAACGTTCCCTTGCAAACAAAATCGCCGTGTCAAAAACTTACTTGTGGCTTCCGTTTTCGCTGGGCCTTGTATAATACACACTTACTCAGATGAGCTGTCGTCCAGAATGAGCTCCTCCTGCTTGATTTCTTCAGTCTTCAGTTCGAACTCCTTAACTTCTGATTTTACACTGAATGATGCCAAGTCAAGTAGATTGCTATTTGATTGCCTGAAACATACAAATAACATATTTAAAAAAAAATTCAGCTGGCATTTTACCGGGTGATTGATCATATTTTGCTCAATAACTATCTCGGTTAATATTGATCTGACAGCAACGTTTAAATTCGGAAAGTTGAAGGATGTCAAACAAAAAAACAAATTGTTGACATATGGTAAATTTTTTCAAATGGTTTCAATTCAATTTAATTCTTTATAGTATATAGTATTTTCAGGAATGTAAATTACCCTTGACTGTGCCACTGTACGAAACCAGCTTGGAAAAACAAAAAGCGCAAAACATGGTTTTGCAGAGACAAGAAAGTGGTTCCACCTCCTTACACAATAAAAACCGTCTAGGTGCCACCTACCACACAGCAGGTGGTTGATGAGTGAAAAACTACTGAAAGGTGAAGAGTGGGAGTTGTAATGGTTAAGCGTGGGGATACATCAAGTAGACAGAGGGTTTTCACTTCAAAGGGATTGGCTATGGAAAAACTGTGAGATTAGAAAGTGTTGTCTATAAAATATCATTTTATCTCTGTTTTCGTTTAGGTGTTCTTGTTTAGGTCATTACCTAGAATGTAAAGTAAACTTTAGGATTATCAGCAACGCCACTGACTTGGTTCCTCCAAGCTCTTCAAAGAGGGGATAATGGATTACTTAGGTCCAACCTACCCTTAATAATAAGTCAAACTTTGAGGAGACAAGTCGGTAGTCACATTCTGTAAGTTTTGTTGAACTTAAACTAAAACCTCTAAATTAATTGTCAGTAAAGAAACATAAGATTTTTTTATTTGAAGAATATTTTCCAGTTTGTTATTTTGGTAAGTTAAAGTTTTTATTTTAATATTTTGGGTCTTGTTTGTTTGATAGGTCTTAAGAAAAGTCTTGTGACAATTTGTAAATTGCAACAGATTTTTATTTTGTATTCATCAAAGTTTGTTAGATGGTTACGTTTTTAAAAGTGTTTTATAATTATTTTATACACACAAGAGATCTACTACGGTACCCTCGTTTAAGCGTTCGATTTAAAACAAAATCGTACCCGACATTTAAACATAAATTATAATGCAACAAAATCTAAGAAATGTAAAAAAAAACAAGTAATACTTGTCCACAAAAAAGAGACCCAAAGTATATGATTAAAGTTGTTAGCAGAAGCACCGAGCGAGGTTGTTCACGAACTCGAGCGTTTGATTTGACGTCTTGAAGCGCTTGGCAGCTTTTCCTTTTTTTTTTTTTAATGGGTTTCATTTAAGAGCATGAAACTCATTTAAAAAAAAGGGGAAGAGCTGCCGAGAACTCGGCGCGTCAAATCAAACGCTCAAGCCTGTAAACACCCTCGGTCCGTGCTTCTGCTACCTCATTTATATACCTAAAGGAAGGGACTGCGAGCAATCGTGGCTCCATAACCATTGCTCTAAATTTTAGTATACAGGATGTCCCAAATAGAAGTAACTACATGGGAACTGTGGTAAAATAAGAAAAAAGTTGCGCTAATCCAAGCCCAATCCGATACTGTATCAAAATTAAAAATATCTACAAGCGTTTTCAAAATATAGAGTAAAAACTAGAAGTAGTATTTTTCAAAAAATTTTAATTTCTCCGCCATCGTGTAAACAAATTTTGTAAAATTTCACAGCTTTGTATTACCAACTACGGCTAATCGAATGACGTTAACGAATTTTTTTTAGGCCTATTGTTTTTTTGTAATCATAGCCAACTTTGTTCTTTCTTATAACCTTAAAATAACCTTTGAACCATGTATAACAAGCTTACCATTGGAGAATAGTTGGCTGTGAAACAAATGTCGTAGTTGTGTTTGTTGTCATACCCACATACATAACTATCTCATAAAATTTTGCAAATTATTTGATTCATCTGTAAAGACCTTTATTTTTTGACGAACTAAAAATTAATGAACTTCTTAAAATGTATCTTTTGTTTATGATAATAAAGTTAACAACTGAAACATTATTTATAATTAAACTCAAAACAAGACCAAAAACTAAAACCGATGACAAAGCGTTGAAATAAATTACCCGATATGGGGTCAAATGGAGTTCAACCCCAGCACAGGTATTAATCTTACCAAAGTACATATCTTGAACTTCTTCAGTTTTCTTATAGCACAAAAGGAAAGACTCATAAGTCGAATGCTTTCCAATTTGGAAACATTTCGCCTTAACAAATAAATCAAATAGTTGGCAAACTTTTAAAAGATAGCCACGTAGATATTTACAACAAAGACAATTAGGCGCTGACTCGTGACGTCACTAAAAAACTGCGTCAAGACATAAATTGAAATTTTGGAACACATTTGCATCTCTTTTTAAAGCACAGCTAATTTTTTTATTGCTGTTTAACTCATTGACCTGCACAATGGGCTCTCGTACCTAATTTTTTACCAAAATTAGAAAAATAGGTTTTGTAACAATAATTTGTTTTAAAATGAGAAAAAAGTAATTATCAATCAAAATGCGAAGTTTCCTATTTATGAACCAATAAGTATGAAATTTAGAACTTTGGAGTGTTCATAGTCGCTAAATATTATTTTTGACTTAAATTTTTAAAAAAACTCATTTACTAAAAGGTATCAAATTTAGAACTTTGGCTTATTATAATTATGAACTCAAACTTTTAAAAAATTACATGGCAGATCCAAAATGGTAGAGTTTTCTATTTATGAACCGATATGTATCAAAATTGGAACTTTGGAGTGTATAAAGCTGATAATAAAGCATTCTGACTCTGACTAAAAACAAATATTATGGCGGATCTGAAATGGAACACGTTTACATTTATGAACCGATATGTATTAAATTTGGAACTCTACGGTGTTTAATGTCGCTTATTATAAATTTTTACTCAAACAAACAAAACTTGGTACTTGGACTTGTTTAAGTTTAAATTGAGCTCATCGTGTAATGCGTAACAAAGCTGCATTGGAAAGGATGAAAAGTTTCCATAATAATAAATCTAAAAACCAAACAAAAAATTTAAAATATTAAAAAGAGTTAAACAATATTATTCTTTGATTGTACCAAAAACTAGAAAATAATACGAACGTAGCCCTGACTTTGTAGCAGATAGGAACCTGCAAGTTTAACGATTGCATAATTACTTAAGAATGATTTTTCTAGAAAAATTTGTTTTTAAGTCCAACAAAATAAATATTGTTAAAACGTCCACGTTTTTATATTAGTTTATTAAAAGGTCAGGTTTGGTAAACTGCTGATGATAATAGAACCGTTTACCTTAAAAGTTTTTTTTACCTTTTTTTTCATAAACAATCCACCTGTTAAAGTTAACTTCATCTGTAATTTTTGGTTTTTGAGATTTTTTAGTTTGTACTTTTTATGAGTTGTTCTTTTTATTTGATTTTTGAACATTTCAATTTTTTTTATTTTTAACTTTTTATTTTTTGAATATTCTTTACACTATTTGTATTTTTTATTAATACATAAATTTTTTTTTATTTGTTTAAGTTAGCTTAAAGTGTTTTAAAAATAACAAACAAGCACTTTTGTTAAGACTGGCTATATATAACATTTTCTTGAAGAAATTCGTTTTTAGTAAATTAATAAAATCTTTCGTATGGGCAACTTGTGGCAGCAGATTTTAAAATATAATTTTTGAAAGATATGTACTCTTTAAGAACATAAAAGTTTCAAGAAAACGGTTGATGACTGAAGCACAATTTTTGTCCAACATTTATAAGAAATCTATACTGTCTGTCTGTCTATACATCAAAATTGAAATCAAAATGTACAGGGATAAAATCTACTTACCTCCCTCTACAAGATTTATTTTATGAGAATTTTATACAACATAAAATATTGTCGCAAAATGGCTTTAAATCTGGATCAAATCGCCATGCAAATATGGTACTTTAACGCGTGCCGTTGAAAGGAAACATGACACTTCTGAAAGTTGCGTCAATCAAATAATAGTTTTTTCAAGGCCTACTGGACTATCTACTCTTTTTTAGTAAAGTAAATGTTTAGAAGTTTTAGTATGTATTTAATTTAACCCTTTTTGACGAAAAATCAGGTCCGCGAGCCCACTGTGTGCTGATGGAAGAAAGTCGATTGACATTGATTGTCAAACTGACATCTTATAAATACTTCTATTTGCAAATTAATCCCAAGACTGTTTTAGATTGGGTGCGCCCGTCCCACTAATTTGAGTTAAAAAGAGAGAGTAAGTAGCTGGATGACAATGTGTGAGTTTAGTAAATAAAACTAATAGACCACTGTTTGTTTATTGATATCATGATTGTTTTAGAGTATTAGGCGCCCTTACTAATACATTAATTTAAAAAGAGATGGTTAATAATCGGATAATAATGTGTAAGTTCAGTAAATAACACGATTATATGAAAAAATTGAAAAAATTCTTATTACAAACTCCATTATATACTCTAGACGAATTTTATAGCCAAAGCATGTCTTGACAAAATTTTAATAATTAGGTCAGCTTGTTTTCTGTTTTTTTAAATATATATATATGGGTGACATTGTTTTATAGTATGACGTTGTGTCCTTTACCTTTTTTGGACTTTTTTATTTTATTTTGTTATGTTTTTTTTTGTATTCTTTTTATTGATGGACTTATAATAATAACAATAGAAATCATGTAACTTAGTCTTAGTCCGAAGTAGTTCATATAGCCTTAATAGTCCTTGTTTTTTATTTATCTATTTATTGATATTCTTGTACTGAGTATTTTCTTTGGGTGCCAAGCACCTGTATTTGTGTTTGTTCAGTTTTACTTAAGAAAAAAAAATGTAAACAATGTTTTCTTAGTGTTATTTTACAGATTTCATGTTCTTATTAGATTTTTTTTAAAAATGGTTTCTTTTAGGTATAAAGTAATTTTTCTTCAACTTTTTTAGGCTTTTAAAAAAAATATAACTCTTTTTGATAAAATAATGATAAAAATAGGATCAATCATGTAAAGTAGTTTTAGTCCGAAATAGTCTATAGCCTACTTTGCCTACAGAACTTGTATTCTTGACAATAAAGTATTTTTCTATTCTATTCTATTCTATAGATTAGGTGGTGGTACGTTCGAGAATCCTATTTTGTGTCTGGGTGCCGTGCTACGTCACAGTCAGCGCCTTATTACGGCATCAATTTCATAGCCAACTAAGTAAAAAACTGTAAAAAAAGATAGTCGTGTGATACACGGATAAAAAGCTTATTTTTATCTCTATTTACTGACGTATAAATCCAATATGGCGGCCATAAGAAATAACAAAGTTGAGTATGGTTAGAAAAAAATTAGAAGGCATAAAAAAAATTCGGTAACTACTAAACTACTAACTAAAACTACCAAATTTTATAAAATATGTTACAAGATGGCGGAGATATTTCAAATTTTTGAAAAACACAATTTTTAGTTTTTGCTGAATATTTTAAAAACCCCTGTATATATTAAATTTTTGATACAGCATCTGATTAGCCTTGGAACTTTCTTCTAATTTAACCAAAATTGCATCCCTTACGGTTTCCGAAATCCCCATGTCGTTATTTATATCTGAGACACCCTGTATTTATATTAGTATACAGCAGGTAAATTAGATTGTATGATGACGACCTCGAATATATGACACGAAAACTAATAGAAGAGTACAATAAGTGGGGACTAGAGGTTAATATCAATAAGACAGAGTATATGTGTATTGGTGGAACGAAACAGGATCTAATCTTAAATACTGGGCAGCGAATTCAGTCCTGTGATGAGTATAAATACTTGGGTCTGAAAATTACAGCTGACGGAACACTAGACAAAGCTATAAAAGATAGAAACGTACAAGGAAGAAGAGCAATAACTTTATTAAATGGAATAATTTGGGACCAAAGTATATCAAAACATAACAAAAAGCTTATATATAACACAATTGTAAAGAGTATTATTACATACGGCTCAGAGGTGTGGCCAATCAAAGATAGAACAGAAAAAATGCTTTCCGCTACGGAGATGGACTATTGGAGAAGAGCAGCAGGGAAATCAAAAAAAAAAAGAGTTACCAATCAAAGAATAAGAGAAATTATGACAGTGGGTGAACGTACTCTAGTGGATGATATAAGAACAAAACAACTGGTGTGGTACGGACATGTACAAAGAATGGATGAGTACAATAAGTGGGGACTAGAGGTTAATATCAATAAGACAGAGTATATGTGTATTGGTGGAACGAAACAGGATCTAATCTTAAATACTGGGCAGCGAATTCAGTCCTGTGATGAGTATAAATACTTGGGTCTGAAAATTACAGCTGACGGAACACTAGACAAAGCTATAAAAGATAGAAACGTACAAGGAAGAAGAGCAATAACTTTATTAAATGGAATAATTTGGGACCAAAGTATATCAAAACATAACAAAAAGCTTATATATAACACAATTGTAAAGAGTATTATTACATACGGCTCAGAGGTGTGGCCAATCAAAGATAGAACAGAAAAAATGCTTTCCGCTACGGAGATGGACTATTGGAGAAGAGCAGCAGGGAAATCAAAAAAAAAAAGAGTTACCAATCAAAGAATAAGAGAAATTATGACAGTGGGTGAACGTACTCTAGTGGATGATATAAGAACAAAACAACTGGTGTGGTACGGACATGTACAAAGAATGGATGATGGAAGACTACCTAAACAAATATTACAATGGAAACCAACTGGCCGAAGAAAACGAGGAAGACCAAGGAGAAGCTGGAGAGAAGGAATAGATAGTGAAATAAGAATAAGAGGCCTAGATGATGAATTATGGGCAAACAGAAACGAGTGGAGATTGGGTATCGGAAGACGTAGAACGTTGTGAAACCGATAAATATATATATATATATATATATATATATATAATTAGATTGTTAGGATATGTTAAACAATGTCTAAGCACAAACAGCATTCACTGATCGTATATGAGATATTCAACAAGGATGTGATACAACGTTTCGAAAATTTCCATGTTGCCCAGCGAACACTGTTCCAATTGACATGGTATAAGTAATGTCATTAAATGTAAAGAAGAAAAGTATTTTAGAGCCAAGCCTTGTTTGTGCCTAAATTCTGGTAATAAACTATGACTACCACTATACTATGACTATGTGGTTGTTGTTGCAGGTTCCAATGATTTTGCAAAAAATACTAGTTTATTTATCTAAACTCATCAAGGCCTTTATAAACTTATTTTTTAGGAGGGATGATAAATCGTGCAAAGGAACTCGCCTGCCGAAGTAAATTAACCCTCTTAATACTAAACATCCAATCTTTGAGAAAGAAGAGTGATGAATTGTTCATATAAATAGAGAGTCGCAACTTTCCTCATTCCATCCCAAACTATGAAACCTTGTCTAAATTATGTCGTACAAATTTTATACATGGAGCCACAACTATTCTTATAAATTCGTTGTTATATTCTTCCTCTGACTCCTGCATTGCGAAAAATTGCATTTTTAAATTTCGGTCAGTTCATATATGAATTTTTTTGTATATTGAATCGTCAAAATTACAGAAAATTAATTCACGCAGTTAAGAAATAATTCTATTTAAATCGTCTAAATAAAGCAAGCAACAAATCGAGGGAAACATGGAACATTGTAAGAAAACTGACTGAAAAAAAACAACTCAAATGCACAAACAATTGACGTCGAGCCCGAAGACCTAAATAATTTTTACTGCTCAGTTGCTTCAAATCTAACCGAAAATATACATTCAAATGTTGATCCACTTGACCTCACTTTACGATTTGCGTGTTGCTGAGGACTTTCAACTAACAACAGCTACAGTCCAAGAAGTAAAATACATACTAAAATCTATCAAAAATCGAAATGCGGCTGCATTCTAACAGACGTTATTAATAAATCATTAACAGAGGGAATTTTCCCTACACGCCTAAAGGAAGTCAAGGTTATTCCAGTATAAATATAAAACTATCGACCGATATCATTACTGTCTACAATATCAAAAGAAAAACTAGTCAAAAAACGTATTTTAGACTTCTTGACACAAAATAGGGTCTTTAACCCAGCTCAATTTGGCTATCTCAAAGAAAAAAAAACAATTAACAGGATGCGACGCTTATGGTAGCTAAGCAGTTCCTTGCGCATTACAATAACGGTAAGGCCACCGCTGCAGTTGTAACTTTTTAAAAACCTTTTACTGATTAGTCACAGAACACCGTTGCGGAAGCTTGAGGTGTACGGGTGCAGGGGCATTGCTCTGAAGTGGTTTGAGTGATACCTCACCGAGCGAAGTTAGAGCGTCGCAGTGAGCGGTAAATTCTCCTCTAAACAGACTATTTAAAATGGGATGCCACAGGGCTCTGTACTGGGACCAATCATGTTTGTTATATATATTAATGATCCTCCTTATCTTAATATTGATGGAGTTTTTACTGTCTTCGCTGATGATGCGACGATTGTGTGGCGTGTGGGTGACTCGGTACAGTTGACTGAAGTTATATCTCATGATATATCGTATAAACCCGCTGTAATGTTGAGGATATTATTTCTGATCAATTAATTATCAAAAGCTCACCTTTTACAAATACTGACATAAAATTCCAAAAGCATATAATTTCTGCTCATTAAGGTAATTCCACTCGCGCTAACCAACGTCAGAATATACCTAACAACTCCTCACAAAACACTTGTACAAAGATCTAATATATCTAATGACATAAAAATTTACAACCATCTCCCTTTATCAATAGGAGCGATTACAAACCATATTTCTCTCACAGACTTTGTATTCTGTTGAGAAATATTTTGGTCTGACATTTGATTGAAATCGTTACTTTTGGTTGGTACTGCGGTAGATGCAACAATCTTGTTGACTTATTGAAGGTTTTGAGTAGTTTTCTTTTCACCATATATAAATTATTATTTCAAGTTTTTGTCCCTGTAAATCATTGGTAATTTTTTTAATATTTTAAAATTGTAACTGTGATTTCTTTTGTTATTTTCTTTTTGTAGGTTAATTCTGTGCTGTTTTTTACCAAATATTTTAACTTTTATTTTACTTTTAATATATTTAATGTTTTGAATTGGGACCAAAGATTTTAGCCTTTTTTACATTTTGCTTAGTTTTTACTAGTTGTTTCATACCAAAGATGCATGAAATTTCACATCTTTGTTTATACCCAAGTACTGTAGCTGTGATTTTTGTGGATTAGTTTTCTTCTTTCAGCCAAGAATTCCAACCCAATTTTATTTTAATACATTTGTTTTTGCTTTCTTAGTAAAAGATTGTTGCGTAATATCCTTGCTTATTTTGTAATTTAGTTAGATTAAGTAATACGCTTTGGCAAAAAGAGTTTTGTTCTTGAACAATACAGTATGTTTACTACTACTACTATACATTGGTAAAGCAGCTCAAAGATAAAGTTTGCCATTCTTTGTAATCGTGAATTGGCTATAGGAGTCTGAATAACGTATGGCAATAAAAATCCACATCCTTGTTGAAAAGGTAAGACTCATATCCAGATAAAAGTAATTAAAGTTTTAACGATCCTTAGAAAAATTGTCGCACCATGTTAACATTAGCGAACATACCCCCAACCTGTGTGGCCAAGTAGTACTTTGGTTATGCCCCTCGGTGTAACTTGAGATTGCAAACGAAAGCACAGCTTAAAAAACCATATATTCCAAGTACACACAAACCGCTTCCAGCCTTACAAAAGCCTCAGGTGTGTTGTTGGGTAGCTGCCATAGACGTTGACAAAATGACACCTGTATCTTCTCAATAGCACTGTGTATCATAGTTATTATAATTCGTCGCTGAAAAAGCAAACGGGCGAAAGCGACAAGTTGTTAATAACTCCATAACAATAACTGTCTTTGTCAGTTCATAGATACAAATAAATCTTATCACTTCACCTAAAAAAATGTTGCATTCGCCCTTTTGCCTTTTCAGCGACGAATTGTGTTATACAATTTAATTCGCGCCTCCCAGGAGGTAATTTTTTATTTTGCCATTAGGCTCATGCCTCATTCAATATATTGCCGTGCTTTAGTCGCCTCAGAGACGGACATACCCTACATAGGGAAATTGAAGAAAACTGTACAGGGTGATTCAAATTGGGCACTTTTAAGTGGGAAAGGGACTCTAGGGGGAGATAGAGGAAAACTAGCCCCCCGCGAGCCCCAAATTATAAGACAAGATTTTTGGTAAAAACTGCATTTTGATATATCAACCTGTTTTTTTGAAAAATCTGCTTTTTGTATTGGCACCTATAACTTTATGATTTCTCAAAATTTCTTTGTAATGTAAATGACTTGTTTGTAGGGTTTTTAAAGTTTAACGCAATTATTAAACTAAATTTTGCCTATCGCTTTTAGTTTACAAAATATAACACAGTTATATTTTTTCTTACGAAATGACCATATTTTTCTTCATTTTCAAAATCAAGGTGAAATTTCCTTTAAAATGATGTATCATACTTTATGTTTCGGTTTTGTATTTTTTTAAATATTTTTATTATCCATATTTCCTTTATTTTTCTTAGCATATACATTTTTTAGTAAAAAAATAAAAAAATATATATAAAATTAAATATGAAAAATAAAAATAATAATAACAATATAAAAAATAAACCAATATAAAAGATAAAGTGTGATACATCGCTTTAAAAGAAATTTTAGGCTGAATTTAAAACTCAAATAAAAAAGGGTCATTCCATAGTCTAACTAAAAGTAAGAGATAATTTTTTAACAGTTGCATTAAGCTTAAAATACACTACAAACAAGCCATTTACACCAAAACTAAATTTTGAGAAGTAAAAAAATTATAGGTTTCAAACGAAAATGCTAGACCCTCATTGGGCAAGCTTCTCCTACGATCCTGGTAAATTTGCTTTGTGCTTTTACTCTAAAGTTTGCTGTTTTATAGATATTCATTATTGCACTTATTATCTGTGTGCTTAAGCCAAGGTTATAGAGTTTCTGCCATAAAAGAGGGTGATTCAGACAGTCGAACCCCTGCTTAAAATCTCGCAGAGTCTTCTTACGTCTAAGCTGCAAGTGTATTGCTGGTCTAAGCTGCAAGTGTATTGCTGTATGTAGTGAAAAAATATTAAATTAAACCCGATTGATACTCCAGTATTGTATCTGATGCATACCAAACTTTATCCTTTTCATGAATGGTGTAAATATTGATAGGGTTGGCAGCTTTTTACGATTAAATATAGATATAGATAGATATATAGATAAATATAGATAGCCAGCTTACGTGGATCTGCCATATTGACCATGTTCCTGGGAAAACCAACTCTGCATACTTCGCAATAGTTAATTTGAAAAACATATTAACAACCAAACAACTCATATTATGCTTTGGTATGATAATGATTCATATGTGATGGGCCTTGCAGCCCTTCCACTACGACCACTAGTGGGTCTATTGTGGCTCACTTTTGAGTGGTTTCTCACCCCTGTATGCCTAATACTCTAAAAATGTTAGCTATCAGTTTGAGTAAGACACTGTTCAGATTTTCTGAATCAATCTGAGGTTTACCGAAAGTGTTCTGACGTGAACGTGCAATAGCCGGACATTCGCACGGTACATGTCTAACTGTTTCATATTGATACGATGCTCCGTTAAAAAGTTAGCATTTTTTACATCATTTATCATCATTAGCATTAATGGATTTTGACCAAAATCTAATCAGCTCGCAAGGGTGTTATAACAATCGATTCACCGGTCTAGGAGCTATCGTGTTACGTACAGAAAAAATATACACACAGACAGATATCACGACGATATTGCTAAGATAGGTCAAAATACATTCAAATTACAACCTGAACCTGAAAAAAAAACACATTTTCGGCGTTATATCAAAAAAAAATTAAGAAGGAAAAAATGTGATACCTATCAAAAAATGTGTTACTGTTTTGTTTTACTATTCTGTAACATTTACTTTTTTATCTTAATTAGTTAAAAAAAGCACTTAACTGATACTTTAAATAACATTATAGCTGTAAGATATTTAGTTTAGTTTGATTTATTTTTACCATTAAATTATTTACACAATACAACAGCAACGTCAAAAATAGATCTTTTGATCCTTAAAGGTTTAAATACAACATAGTGCGTCAAAACACAAATACTAATTAGAAATCACAAAAGTTCTTAAAATACAGTTACACAAATAAAAGAAACCTATCTTTAGTTATATAAAAATTATAGGTAACTTAGGAGAGAAAATCAAAATAATATTGGTTCTCCAGCAGAAATTTGTTGACCTGTCTTTTGAAAGGCACAAACAGTTAATAGACAATTTTAATTGGGATAATTTGTGGGAAAAAAGAATACTTTGAAATTGTTTATTTTTCCATTATTTTTCATAAATTGTTCCACTCCTATGACTTGGATCAAACTCACAGTAATAGGTGCGCGAAACGTCGCGCACTTAAATTCGCCAGTTGATCGAAGTTGAATTAAGACTTTACTGAGTCGACGACCTCTTCTTCTAGAAACCTGTAAACGAACAACATCTCGTTTCGTTTCGGGCGAAGTGCAAACAATCAAACAGGTGAGTTAAAGCCAAGATCTTTTCCTATTCAAAACCTTTTGGAATTATTTAATCACTACTCATTTAATCTATCAAAGGATTTTTTTTACCCCCACAAAGTTCTTCAGAGTATTGGTTAGAAATCGTTTTTGATATGTCTGCTTATTTTTTTTAATAAAGTCTTTTTTACCGGGGCATATACAGGTGCTACTATCTTCCTCCAAAAAATCTCGAATAGTTCCCTTTAGAACAGACAACATTCGTATTCTTGCTCCATTTCTCGTTCTTAATGTGCTACATGTAAAGTCTTTGGATACTTTTGACGCCAGGCATTTTCGTTTCACTATTCTTCCATGTAAAATGGTTTCAAGGAATTTTTTCGTTCATCTTGTAACGATGTAATGGTCAATTCTTTTTTCTGGACCAAGAGAAGAACTGGAAGTTGATGCTAATCGTTTTTGTTGCATTTTTTTCTTTGTAATTGTTTCAACTTTTTCTATATCTTAAATATTTTTGTTTTATATCTATATATCCCAATAACTTTCGCTCTAGATGTCGCTTAATGTTACACCGGTTTTTTTTTTGGTAGTGTGTTGATGGTACTGGTACTCGGGGTTCCTGACTATCATTATTTTCTTCTGTGTAGCTTCTTTGTCTCTTTTTTCAAATCAAATTCAATGTGCTTTATTGTCGTAAAAATACAGTGAATCTTTATAGAAAAAGCGAAAAACTTACATTTAGACATAAAATTATATAAAAGCCAGAAAACAAAAATTTTGTGACTTTAGTTAAAAATTAAAATTATATATATAGTTATATATATAAAAATTTAACCTGTAACCACAGACGCGGAGTCAATTTGATGTCCTGACCAATCTGATCAGTCTGTTTCTTGCCCTTCCTATTATCTATCAAGACAAGCGGGTTGAGTTTCAAAGCCGTATTGATTTTGCAGTTTTAGCGTTATAATTTAACTTTTGCGTTATTGCGGGGTGTGATTACGTTACTGTTTTGTGATGCACATATACAGGGTGATTTAAAAGCAAGCGGCATCTTTTGGGAGGCTAAATCCTTGCACAAAAATAAGATCAAAACTTTTTATGAACATAGGTCCGCAAATAGTTAGTTACGGAGCTACACGGTGTCTATTTAAGCAAAAATAATATACTCATTTAAGTAGAGAACATAAAGTAAGCAAAAAATAATTAAAAAAAAAAACACGCGAATCAATAAACTATACAAGGGTACCAAGGAATTCATAAACAACAAATAAATTTTAAAAAACACCCCACTGCTAAATTTGTTTGTAAGTACTAGTCGCAGTTAAGTACAAAATTGATAGGTATACCTATAATGTACGACATGCTTAAACTTTTAGTTTTGATGCCCAAAGCGCACTCATGAAATTATACAGTATTGTGCGTGCAAGGGCTGAAAATAACGGAATTTCCTTCGATAGGTCGCCGGTATTGGCTTCACAAGCACATTTAAAAATAATTGTCGATATTGACGATTGAAAATGGAAAGTTACGATACATATGGAATTTTATATGAAAAGGCACCTACCTCGGACTCTCTTGCAGCTCCAGTCGACGTTTTAAACGTCCAGTTTTTTCACCTCAAATTCACTTTTTTCGGGAACGTGATTTTGCTAGTGTCTTGTTGTGACGGTGGTTCTTTGCGCACTCATCGCGGCGCTGCTTGTCTTCCACGTGTCCGGTGCCGTGAAACCCCATATGCATATTTTAGAGCGCGAAAATTTAAACTATTTTAAACGCGCAGAAAAGGAAAAGAAAATGAAAATTAGGAAATTTCTTGCTTGCACCAACATTTTCCGGCCGCCAAAACACGTGTGTTTTTACTTAGTTGAGAAAAGGAAAGGAAAAAAAAAATATTCGCCTATTAGCAATTAAACGATACAATTTAACATTAACCCAAATATGCATTAGATAATGCATGTAAATTAAAATTAAAAGAAAATAAAAAATACTTAGAAAAAATTAAGAAAGAAAAAGAAAATTTTGCCTTATGCGTCGGGCATTGGCAAAGGACATAGTTTCACTAGTGGTCGACGATATGTTCCTGTAGCTGTTTTAACGGTCACAACACGAATATGACCGTCTGAGCCAGGGTGTACGTCGACAATTCGCCCAACAGCCCATTGCAATGGCGGTTTTTGTTCATTCTTTACCACGACTAAAGTATTTAGTTTAATATTGTTAGAAGCCTCTGTCCATTTAGAACGCTGTTGCAAGGTGTTTAGGTACTCCAAGTTCCAGCGTTTCCAAAAATCGGACTGGAGCCTTTGCACCAGCTGCCAGCGGGACAGGGTGCTCAACTTGGAATCAGAAAATTCGGGTTCTGGTACGGAATTCAACGGTTCCAGGGTAAGAAAATGACCAGGGGTCAGTGGAAGAAAGTCATTCGGATCCATACTTTGGGCATACAGAGGCCGGCTGTTTAGTATGGATTCGACCTGACACAAAAAAGTAAAAAACTCTTCATAGGTTAACCGTTGCTCACCTATTACACGTTTTAAATTTGCCTTGGTGGATTTAACTCCTGCCTCAGCTAGTCCGTTTAGGTGCGGACTACCAGGACTTGAAAAATGCCAGGTAATTTTTAGACTGTGACATGCTTCCTGGGAGTACTGTTTGAGTAAACGATCAGCTCCCAAGAACGCGCTACCACAATCTGAGTAAATGTCAGAGATTCTTCCTCTTCTTGCCAAAAATCTCTTAAAAGCCGCAAGAAAGGTAGGGGTGGAAATATCGGAGGTAAGTTCTAGGTGAACTGCCTTTGTTGCGGAGCAGACTAAGACAAGAATATAACCTTTGGATACCTTTGCACCTCGGTACTTTCCCATTGTAATTGGAAAGGGACCACAATAATCTATGGCAACATGTGAAAATGCCTTTACTTGAGAGATGCGTTGAGCAGGCAAGTTGCCCATGATTTGTACGGAAGGTTTAGGATTTAATCGATAGCATAAAATGCAATGAGAAGTTACGCTCTCGATTGCATAGCGAGGGGAAAGGATCCAAAATTGTTGTCTCAAGAGGTAATGCAACGTTTTTTGACTGGGATGACAGTACCTTTTGTGAGTGTACTCAATGACAAGTTGAGTAAGACGGTGAGAACGTGGTAAAAGTAAAGGGTGTTTTGCTGAATAAGAGAGTTCGGAAGAATGTGGTAATCGACCCCCCACTCTTAAGCAGCCTTGTGTATCTAGAAAAAGTGAAAGTTTACGAAATTGTTTAGGAAGTAGCTTTGCGTCATTCAAACGTGAAATGAGATCAGCAAAGATGGAACGTTGAACATGCCGAACGAGAACAATAAGAGAATGTTGAAGTTCTACTTCGGTAATATTTTCGTTAGGATATTTAGATTTCTTTTCGGTAAGGCGAAAAATATAGGAAATTATGCGTTGAATTTTCTCTAGGGAAGAGTAACGAGAAAGAAAAGTATCAAGCATGTGTGGTTCAACTGTGCATGTTTGAAATACTGATTTTCGTTCTTCCAGAATAACCTCGTTTTCCGGAGGGTCTGGACAGCGAAAATCATCAGGCCAGCTCTCTTTTGGTAGCCTAAGAAAACAAGGACCTTCCCAATACAAGTCATGTTTGACAAGTTGATTAGGCATAAGACCGCGCGAAGCACAGTCGGCTGGATTTACCGCTGATGGAATATATTTCCAGGCCGTAGGAGAAATGGTTTCTTGAATGTGACAGATACGGTTTGCCACAAACGTTTTAAACCTGTGAGGTGAAGCCGCCAACCAGCATAGAACCACTTGGGAATCACACCATGCACAGATTTGGTTGAAGTTAAGAATATCTGAATAAGTGTTTCGAATAAAGGAAATTAGGTCGCAAAGTAAAGTGGCACCAAGAAGCTCCAGTCGCGGAAGACTGACTGTTTTCACTGGTGCGACCTTAGATTTGGCCATTACTAGAAAGGTATGGATTTCTCCGGATACTGACTCCATTCTGAAATAGACCGTAGCCGCGTAACCTATCATAGAGGCGTCTGAAAAGCCGTGAAGTTCAATGCTACGTGGTTGATCAATGGAAAGGCGTCTAGGTAAATGAATATTTGAAAGATTTGGAAGTTCGGTTCGAAATTGATTCCAAACATTTACGATATGCGGAGGAGGCTGGGAATCCCAGTCCAGCTTCTCCTTCCACAGATCTTGCATGAGATGCTTAGCAAGTAAAGAAACGGGAGAACAGAAACCTAAGGGATCAAAAATTTTCATGATTTGAGATAAGATGCCTCGCTTGGTGCATGGTTTATCTTCTGGTACGACCAAGTAGGTAAACGAATCTGAGATAGGATTCCATTGGAGACCTAATATTTTTACAAAATTAGGTTCGGATTTGTCGAAACGAATGGACATTTGTGTTTCTGATTCTGAGAATGAGGAGAGAAGTTCCGGACTGTTGCTCGCCCATTTTTTAAGTTCAAACCCTCCTAGGCGCAACAGGGAGATTAACTCCGACTGAAGTTCTTTGGCAGAGGCCACAGAATCCTGCCCAGTGAGCACGTCGTCGACGTAAATGTCTTTAAGAAGCACGTTGGAAGCATTAGGATACCTTTCAGACTCAAGTTTAGCTAGTTCTTGTATAGTACGAATAGCTAAGTAAGGTGATGACTTAAGTCCATAAACAACTGTTCTTAAGGAGTAGGTTTGGACAGGATCATCCTCAGAAAATCTCCATAGAATATTTTGATAACGCGTGTGCTCAGGAATAATTAAAATCTGTCGGAACATTTTTACTATGTCAGTAACAAAGGCTACAGCATGAATTCGAAAATTAAGTAGAATTTCACGGACATCATTTTGCAGTTTAGGACCTGCGCACAACGTCTCGTTGAGTGAGACACCTCTGGGACTACGTTGAGACCCATCAAAGACCACTCTTATCTTCTCAGTGTTCCAGACACTGTGATGAGGGATAAAGTAGGAATTATCCAAGACATCTTTAGATATAGGCGTAGGAATAGGTATCATGTGACCAGTGTCTAAATAATCTTGCATAAAATCTTTGTAAGCTTGATAATTAGCTGAGTCTTTGAGAAGTCTAGCTTCCTGAAGCTTGAAACGTTTTAAAGCGATTGGATAGGTGTCACCCAACTGGGGTTCTAAGTTTATGAAAGGTAATGGAACGACGAATCTACCTGATTCGTTGCGTGAAACTGATTGTGAAAATAATTTTTCGCACATAATATCCTCAGGACTGTGATGAACCTTATGTGGAACCTGCTCTATCTCCCAGAAGCGCTCTAGGCAGATATCCAGAGATGGTTCGATGGAAGTGTAACAGTGATTGTGGATTTTGTTGCTTTGAAGTTTCAACTTTACCAATCAGCACATAGCCAAAGATGCTATTAAAAGCACTAGGTTGTCCACGCTCTCCGTGGATAACTCCCTCTTGTAAGAGATGCGGAAAAAGTTCACAACCTACTAGGACATCAATGGAACTTGGTATATGGAAGTTTTGATCAGAAAGTTTGATATTGCGAATGTGATTCCACTTGCTCGAGTCGACAGCGCAAGAAGGAATCTCTGTACAAAGTTTTGGAAGTACTAAAGCCTCAAAATCAAAGGTAGGTCCCGCTTGACCTTGAGGTTTGATAAGACATTTCGTCTTACCTTTGGTATTGGAAGATGTCATTTGATTTAAGCCTTGAATAGAAGTAGAAAAGAAGCTTTTCGAAAGACCTAAACGATTTAGACATTTTTCTGAAATAAAGTTTGCCTCTGAGGCAGAATCGAGTAAGATACGAACTGGTTGGTAATGTCCCCTTGAGTCTAACATGTCAGCTACAACGGTAGAAAGTAGAAAAGTGGAATTTTTGGAAATCATTGTCGCATGACAGTTTGTGGAATGGCTTCCTGACATAGGGGTGCTATTGGAATTGGAAAGTGGAATATTAACGTTCTCTGGAGGATAAGAATCAACACTCACAGAGGGCGCTACTGGTTGTGGAACGTGAAGAAGACTGTGGTGCCTAGCTCCACACGTAAAGCAGTTGTAGGAGGAGGGGCAATTCACGGTCTGGTGAGCAAAATGTAAGCAATTTTGACATAGATTCACCTGCCGAACATAACCCATCCTTTCATGTGGACTTTTGTTTTGAAATTCGATACATTTCGATAATGCGTGATTCGAAGAACATAGGTAGCATTTTATTTTTGGATTAAAAGTTCTGTTCTGATTATTTTGTATTTGAGGGTTGCTGCGTTGATTGCTATTTTGTAAAGTATTTTGTTGATTTCTTGAATTTGAACTTTGATTTGAAATAGTTGTATTGAAAGCAGAAGGTGAATTAAAATTATTAAAACTGTTTCTCTGAAAACTGTTCTGTTGAGAATTACGCGTAGTTTGAGGTTGTCTAGGGGTTTGATTTTGCCTACTAAAACTGGGCATTTGCACTACAGATTCGAGCGCAACGCAATGATTTTCTATAAACGTGTAAAGATCAGTGTAGGACGGAATTTCTGAATTGTTTTTCTCTCTGCTATAGTAAAGTTCGAAATCAGTCCTCATCTTGACTTCAAGTTTTGAGAGCATCATGTTAAAAGTAAGAAAGTCCCATTCTTTTGTAGGAAAACCAAGCTCATTTAAGATGGCTAGATTCTCAGAAAATGTATCCAACATGGAACGTAATTCTTTCCCAGAACTGGATTTAGTTGAAAGAAAGTTAATAGCATTCAAAGCGGTAGTAGCAATAATTCGTTTATTTTGATACCTCTTTACTAAGGTTTCATACGCAATGTGATAATTGCTATCTGCGAGGGGAATGGTTTTTACTAGAGAAAGGGCTTCATTCAGAACAGAACTCCGCAATTGTTGAAATTTCTCTATATCACACACCAAATCAGAATTTTGATGTACCATGACTTTAAATAAGTCAAACCAGTGTTGCCAGTCTTTATAATTACCATTGAAAATTGGCAACCGTGGTTGTGGAAATGATCTTGTATTTGACCTCTGAACAATATTTTGTTGGTTAGGGTTGCCTACGTAATTGACAGGGTTGGCCCTAAAAAGGTCGTAGTAAATACCCTTACATTCATAATAAAGGTTGTCAAAGTCTTTTCTAGTTTTATCCTGCTCGTCAAATGAAAGTTTAAACTCTTCGAGAGAGCCAATAATTTGGTTATGAAAATTATAGAATTGAGCATGACATTCCTCGACGTCTTCATATCTGGATTTGAACAAAACGTGAAACGCTGTATCCGACTTCGCTTTCAAAGCTACCTCGTGAGCTTCCGCCATTTGGTTGAAGCTCAAAAGCCTTTTGTCGCAAAGTTTTTTCTGTTTTTGCGTAGACATTTTTGTTTTTGAAAGTTAATTTGTTTTTAAAATTACCCAAAAAAATGCTTAAAATATAGCTTAAAATATAACCCGAATTTTAGCAAAAATTAAACAATTTTATTATTTTAATTTTATTAACTTTTTTCGAAAATTTTGAAATGAAGTGTTTGTAAGTTTGTCTGTATGTTATTATTTGAACATATCCCTTAAAAAAAAACTTTTATGTCTCACCAAGGATTGAACCCCGCACCTTTCGATTCCAAGTCGCACACTCTGTGCATACGACTAGCGGTCCCGTCTGAAAGTTTTTAAGAAACGACGGTATTCGAAGACGGCGACACTTGCACCTGCGCGTTAACGCGACACCTGTAAAATCAATAATTAGAAAAGTAGGTGGAAGAACCGCCTTAAAATTTTCACTTTCGGCGTATTGACGCCACTTTTACTGAAAATGTAATGAACAAAGCGATCAACTTTCTTTGATGAACTAGTAAACTATACGAAATATGTGCATTGGCTCTAGATATTTTTGAACGGTAATAAACACTTCGATCAACTTTGAAGGAACATATCCCCAACAGGTCCTAAAACAATATGGTCTGATAATTGAAATTGAAATAAATTTTGAAATTTGAAATAGAAAATAGAAATTTGGAATTTTTGTAGGAAATTGCTGAACCACAGGAGTCTAGGTAGTTTGGAAAACTATTAATCCGGTTCGAAGGACCATTAAATGTGCGTGCAAGGGCTGAAAATAACGGAATTTCTTTCGATAGGTCGCCGGTATTGGCTTCACAAGCACATTTAAAAATAATTGTCGATATTGACGATTGAAAATGGAAAGTTACGATACATATGGAATTTTATATGAAAAGGCACCTACCTCGGACTCTCTTGCAGCTCCAGTCGACGTTTTAAACGTCCAGTTTTTTCACCTCAAATTCACTTTTTTCGGGAACGTGATTTTGCTAGTGTCTTGTTGTGACGGTGCTTCTTTGCGCACTCATCGCGGCGCTGCTTGTCTTCCACGTGTCCGGTGCCGTGAAACCCCATATGCATATTTTAGAGCGCGAAAATTTAAACTATTTTAAACGCGCAGAAAAGGAAAAGAAAATGAAAATTAGGAAATTTCTTGCTTGCACCAACAAGTATTGTATTGTTTTTTTCATTATAACAAACTGCACGTGGCAGAGAATTAACCAGAGTTTTAGCTTAGTATATCACCATCTGTTTTAGCTTAATATATCACCATTTGAAAATCCAAGATGGTGAACGAAATTAAATTGTACCCTTCAGAGATGCTCGTTTATTCGTGTGTTGCAAACATGTTTTACAAATTTTTTTAAATTAATAAAAAAGCTGCATTCTTACTAGGCACAAAAAGGGAAAATCGGTGCAGGTGTTTAAAAGAAAATAATTTTTGTTTCAATCATTGTTTTGCATATTATACGATTGCCTTGAAGGGGCTTAAGGGTCGCTGTTTGGCTGTGTTCGTGTGCAGTCATTTTGCGGAAACGAAAAAATAAAATCTGTTAATATAAAACCAATCCTAAATATAAAATTAATAAAAACTTATTAAAAATAAAGAAGATTGAGTGTATAAAACAATTATTATAATATTTTCTGTTTTCCTAAATTAATTTAACCAAAAACTGTAAGTAAATTAACATAACCTATAAACGCATAACACAGTATATAGTTCATTAGCTAAAATGTTAGAGGATGGCGGGGGTAGTTCCCCCGCCAAGCCAATACTGAAATATGGGCCTTATGATACAGCTCCATACATAGTAATGATAGAAGGGATAGATCAGAATATTTTAAATTTACATCCTATGGCATTTGGGAGGAAACTACATAAATCTAAAGTTATGGACTTAGTTAAAATGAATAAAAAAGGTAAAAATAGAATAGCTATTGAATTTTTAAACTATGATAGCGCTAATAACTTTTTGACAAACCCTATCCTCGCAAAAGAAAATTTGAAAGCATTCATTCCAGCTGCCTTGGCGAATTAACTGAAGAAGAGGTTCTAAAAGAAGCACAATCGGTCTATCCTATTATAGAAGTTAAAAGAATACAGAAGACAAATGAACAAGGAGAATTAGTAAATACAGATACAATGATATTCACCTTCCAGGAAACTAAAATATTATTATGAGAGTAAAATAAAATTATTTATACCAAATCCAATGCAATGTGGAACATGTTGGAGATATGGACATACGAAAAAACAATGTCGAGGAAAAATACGTTGTCCAATATGTGGAGATGAACACGACAGAGACATTTGTCAAGCTACGGTTCCTGTTTGCATATACAGCAAGGGAGATCATGAAGCGAATGACAGAAGATGTGAGGAATATATGAAACAAAAAGCCATCAAAAAAATAATGGTGGAATCTAGAATACCCTACTTTGATGCGAAAAAAAGCTACAATATTTTTAAAGGATCAGATAATAATAATTATTTCAAAGTAAAGATGCTCCTAATGTTTCACTTAAAACACCAAGATTTACCAAAAAAAATTATACCTATACACAGGCAATTAAAAAGAGAAAATCGATAACTCGAATTTCTCCAGGCTATGACAGACAAGCCCATCAACAATCATTATATGCTGGTTCATGTCGCACTCCTATTAGGCCAATATCAATTAATAATGAAAAATTTTTTGGAAATACAGATAGTTCACCCATACAACTGACTCAGTTTGTTCATAATATATTATGTAAAACTTCTATATCACCAAGACTGAGAAAACAAATAATAGAGGAAATTGAACAGACAGAAAATACAATGGAAGAATCAATGGAAGCAGATGAATTACAAGAAAGCCCAGATAGAATATGGTCCACCCTATTTATTATAATATATTATAATAGTTTTATAAGACATCTCAGCAGCCTTTGATAATGTTGACATCAATAAACTGATGGAAGTCCTACAGAATATTCAGATGGATCCTTATATAATCAGTGCAATTCATAAGTCAATGAAGAATAAGAAAATTTACATAAGATCATCTAATTCTGGTCAATTAGTGGGTCCGAAAATTAGTTATAAAGGATTAAAACAAGGTTCGCCGTTAAGTCTGGACTTTTAACATTTTTACTAGAACTTTTGTTTCTAATTTATATTCTAATACTCAGTTTAAACAATTTGTAGATGATTTTGTAATCCATGCCTCTGGAAACAAGACATCCTCAATCTTATTTGATAAAGAAAGTAACAAAATTCATTAATGCAAGTAATATAAATATATAAGGAAAAAAACAAAACTATTTAAAATGTAGTGAATAGTGGAAATAAAATTATTAAAATAAAAATATACAAAATACAAAGTATAAATCATCAACACAAGTGAATAAATATTAATTAAGAACAAAGTATAGTTTAAATAAAGTAGAAAACTTGGAGGATAGGTTTAACCTAGATGTGAACTTTGGTTTGCGTCTTCAAGTGTAAACAATTCCCTGGATGCTGGAGCCTCAAGGGCCCGAAGTCCATGAAGGAAACAGAAGAATCAGAACAGAATTGCCTTGCCAACCATGTCTGCATTTATTTCCTTATAAATTCATTACGACTAAACCGATTTTGATGAAATAAAAAACATTCTGGTTAGAATTGATTTTCCTTTAAAGATCATGATCAAAGTTTATCGCCATTTTAAAATTTAAGATGGTGGACAAAATCTTACTTGATTCTTCAAAATGGTGTGTTTATTCTTATTTTCCGAAAATGTTTTAGTTTTGTTTTAGTTTATATAAAAGCGCTACTTTTCGCCCACACAACGAGGTACAAATTAGTAAAATCCGTGTGATGGTTCTCCAAAAATATATTTTTGTTTCAACTATTGTTTTAGAGATTATACGATTGCATTGCCAATCCTGTTTGCATTCATTTCCTTATAAATTGCATTGCATTGCATGCATGCAACTTTAAAAAAGTTTTTTTTTTAAATTCACACACGAAAAAATTCCAAATTTCCTTATGATGGGAATGACAACTTCACTGGTTACCACGTCCTTACTCTCTGATAGCCCCGACGGGACTAAACAAGCGCAGGCGCGCTTCTTTGGAGTAATTGTCAGAAGTGCTTTTTATTTCAAAATAACGGTTTAACGACAGGAATAATGAACAAACACGAAGATAAACTTTTAACCCACAAGAAAAACGTAAAACAACATATTCTTGAAATTTTTGTATAAGTGCAAATAATTTGTATATTTTGCTAATGGATTGAGGAAAAAAAACACCTACTTTACCCATTTCCTAGTGATGTTTTCTTTGTTCAATTAATTATGAGTTCGCGACAGTGGATGGGAATGGCGTTTTTACCGCAAAATCGCGAAAAAGCGGGTTAACCTGATAAAAATAAAATCTAATTTAAAAGGAATCCATTTAAGGCTGTTTTAGGTTCAAGCCTTTAAAGAATAGAATTTTTATATATTTATTTATTTCTAAAAAAATATACAATGAAACAGGCCATATGTCGATTTTGCAATAATCACCCATATAGAAATACAGGAATTTTATTTTCCCTTATAAACCCATGGCTGTATACGGGCCAAGAATTTATTTAAAAGTCCTGTAGGATGGTGTACACATAAGGTTCAGCTGATCACCTCTCAATGGTAAAACTGTATCTAGGTACAACACAGCTTTATGTCCCTAGGTACAAATCAAATCAAAATATACTTTATTGTCATCAAAAATCATCTGACAAAGCAGGCTAAAGCTAAAGTAATTTTAGGAAATAGTCCATATTATGGTGGAGTCGTTGAATAGGAAATCAAACAGGTTATTGTCTTCCTCCACTAATTTTTAATTTGTTTTAAACAAATAGTCCCGACATGTTTTGTAAGCAGAAACTTACATCTTCAGGGGACATTACCAAACTAAATCTGCTTACAAAACATGTTGGGACTATTTGTTTAAAACAAATTAAAAATTAGTGGAGGAAGACAATAACCTGTTTGATTTCCTAAAGCTAAAGTATTAATAAAAAAAGTACTACGTTTATGCCACACAAATCACTATATAAAACAATTACACACAAAAATTATATATATATATATTTATCGGTTTCACAACGTTCTACGTCTTCCGATACCCAATCTCCACTCGTTTATGTTTGCCCATAATTCATCATCTAGGCCTCTTATTCTTATTTCACTATCTATTCCTTCTCTCCAGCTTCTCCTCGGCCTTCCTCGTTTTCTTCGGCCAGTTGGTTTCCATTGTAATATTTGTTTAGGAAGTCTTCCATCATCCATTCTTTGTACATGTCCGTACCACACCAGTTGTTTTGTTCTTATATCATCCACTAAAGTACATTCACCCACTGTCATAATTTCTCGTATTCTTTGATTGGTAACTCTTTCTCTTTTTGATTTCCCTGCTGCTCTTCTCCAATAGTCCATCTCCGTAGCGGAAAGCATTTTTTCTGTTCTATCTTTGATTGGCCATACTTCTGAGCCGTATGTAATAATACTTTTTACAATGGTGTTATATATAAGCTTTTTGATATGTTTTGATATACTTTGGTTCCAAATTATTCCATTTAATAAAGTTATTGCTTTTCTTCCTTGTACGTTTCTATCTTTTATCGCTTTATGCATCACAGGTCTGAATTCGCTGCCCAGTTTAAGATTAGATCCTGTTTCGTTCCACCAATACACATATACTCTGTCTTATTGATATTAACCTCTAGTCCCCACTTATTGTACTCTTCTATTAGTTTTCGTGTCATATATTCGAGGTCGTCATAATCCTGAGCCACCACTATCTGATCATCGGCGAAACATAAAGTATACAAGGTGGTTTCATCCAACGGAATTCCCATGTTTTGGCATTTTCTCTTCCAGACTTTAAGGACCTGTTCCAAATATATCTTGAAGAGCGTAGGCGAGATACAGCAACCTTGTTTAAGACCTTTATTTACTTGAAAGCCTTTAGTTAGTTTTGCTTTTATTTTAACTTTTGCCTTACTATTGCGGTATAACTCTTTGATTACCTTAATTAGTTGTACGCTTATGTTTGTCTTTTCTAACGCTTTCCAAAGTAGATTTAGTGGTATACTATCATATGCCTTCTGCAAATCTACGTAAAACAGATGGAGCTCTTGTCCGTATGCCATTTTCTTTTCAATAACTTGGGTTATACAAAAGAGATGATCTGAATTCGATCTACCCGCCCTGAAACCCCGCCTGACGTTTTCCACTCAGCTGGTACTACAGCTCCATTTAAATATCTTTGGAAAAGATTCCGTAATCTCCAAAACAATTCTTCAGTGCCATATTTAATAAGTTCAGCTGGGATATTTCCGGGTCCGGCAGATTTACCGCTTTTTAAGGTTTTGCACACGTTTTTGACCTCAGATATTGTGAGGGGTACTGGAGATCCCATCGTTCTAATGATATTGTCTCTTTCGTCTTCCTTCAGTTAAAAGTTTTTTAAAATGCTCATCCCATTCATTGTCTGGTATTGGTGAAATAATATCTCTGCATGTTTCTTTTTTGATCGATCTTATAGTTTTCCAGCTTTCGGTACTTCTCCTACCTCCTAAGTAAGAATCTATTTTCTGGCACTTTTGCATCCATGATTGATTCTTCTTATCATTGATCATTCTTCTCACCTTTGATTGCGCGATTTTGTATTCTTCTCTGCTTCTATATGTCTTTCGGGATAAGTATGTGTGATATAATTTCCTTTTTTCCTCTATTTCACTTTTAATCTCAGCATCCCACCAGTATGGTTTTGTTCTTTTAGGAGTTTCTTCCACTAATCCTAGTGCTAGAAGCACAAAAATTAACTATCACAAAAAAAATCACATTGTTAAAATCAAGACCCTTAAAGTCACATGTTTCTAGATTTAAAAATATTAAAACCATATAACAAAATACTTTTTTTTTTATTTTAATACTACACTACAATCACAATGACATAATTTCAGATTCAAATTCAAATTATCTTTTATTAAGAAATTGTACAGAAATGAAAAAATATTTGTCACAATTGAACAATAAGGTCAAGTCTAAGCATAAAAAGCCTCCTAAAACTACCTAGATATTTAAAATCACGATTAAACATTTAAAATATTGTTAAAATTTGCCAATAAAAATCTAAAATTGATAATTTAAAAATTCTTGTACTGTATATGATTCCAATGTTGATAATTTTTTTAAAACAGTTAAAATTTCTTTCACACGTAACCCTGTCTGGCATTTTATTGAAGAATCTAATACATGAATAAGTAGGACCTCTTTCACTTGCAGTGAGCCTGTGATTTGGACAGGACAACTATAAAAAATGGAGGTTCCGCCATTCTCGTAAAAACTGGTCTTACCTTTAAAACTTTGGACAAAATTACTGTTATAAACTCGGACTGAAATTTTGGGATGTCATGTATTAAATTGAAAAATCATAACATTTACATACTAAGTATTTATAGATCCCCTCTTGGAAATATTGATAAATTCTATGAAAATCTAAATAATGTCTTAACAAACTTACCTATTAAAGCTAAAGTAGTCCATACAGGAAACCTAAATATAAATCAGTATATTGAAAATGTGCAAATGTTGCGGCTAAAATGCGTATTCATAGCACACAATATAAATGCATGTGAACTGATTTACGCGGATAACTAAAACCAGTGCTAGCATGATTCACTATTTTTATACAAACTTCCTACAATAAGCACAAGTGAAAACTTTAAATACAGATCTAAGTGATCATGAGATTCTCATTTCAACTATGCAAATTCCTTTAATACTTAGATTTGACACTACAGATGAAAAAGTCCGGATCTTTTCTGAAAGAAACAAAGTTAGGTTTAAAAATAGCTTAGCAACTATCGATTGGTCAACCCTGATGCATGTTCCCCTACAACAGAAATGTGCAATATTATTATTATAACATGCTTCCCTTTAAAAAAAAATAGAAATTCTCAATCAAAAGAATTCATTATAAAGGCAATACAAATTTCTTGTCATAATAAAAGATCACTATCTTACATTCCTAAATTCACTTCTAACATAAGGTTTCTAAACTATTTAAAAAAATATAAATATATCTTAAAAGAAACTATACTAAAAGCTAAATCTCTATTCTACAAAAACAAATTGAATCCTCTAAAAATGACAAAAAAGAAACTTGGAACATTATAAATAAATTATCAGGTAGGCACAAAAAAACAAAACGAAAAAATTGAACTGAAAAAAGATTCTGTAACTATTAAAGATCCACCGGCAGTTGCAGACCATCTAAATACATTACAGATTTCTGTACAATAGCAGACTCTGTTACAAAAAGTTTAAAGTCGAACTCTAACTCGATCAATTTACTAAAAACAAAGAGAAACAGAGAACTCACTAGTTTTGTTTTTTTGCCAAACTCGGCCGCAGAAGTATCAAGAACAATAAAAGAACTTAAAAATAAAAACTCCTCTGGTATTGGTGGCTTATCTGTTATTATAAAAGAGTTTTTTTAAAACTGTTGTGAAGCTCTAAGTAATATTACAAATTATTCTTTTAATGAGGGTTATTTCCCAAATGATTTAAAAACGGCGATCATAGTCATACCCTCACACAAAGGTGAAGATAAAACAAATCCAAAAAATTATCGTCCTATTTCGCTTTGGCCAGTACTATCAAAAGTTTTTGAGAAATTAGTGAAATTCAGAATGCTTTCATACTTTAAAAAAATTAATTTTCCATCTCCCAAACAATTTGGCTTTCAGATTAAAAAGAATACCAGAGATGCAAAGCACAATGCTTTTGAACTGCTGCAGAAAAAGGAGTCTACAGTTTTCGTGGCAAAGTCTTGCAGTGGTTTAAGTCTAATCTTGACAAGAGAGAGCAGAGTACTCAGATGGAGGAAGTTAAATCCTCTTTTAACCGAGTGACGTGTGGAGTTCCACAAGGAACAGTCTTGGGTTCAATCCTCCTTCTCCTTTTTTTTTAGACGATATTTCTGACCTTCCTATAAAAGAGTTTTTTACATTTTTTGCAGATGACACAAGTATAACTTGGGAGAGGATTATTGAGGGCGATCTGGGACTGATTAAGGAGTGGTTTGATGCAAATAAGTTGGCTTTAAATTTAGATAAAACAAAATATGCAGTTTATAAAAATAAAACTAAATTAAACCTTCAAATAGATGGAGAAACTTTACAAAATGTAAATGATCATAAAATTTGGGCATACAATTGACAATTGCTTAACTTTTTCAACTCATTATAATAACCTGATCAAAAAGTTAGCATCAAGCCCCTATGTGTTAAAAATTACAAGAGATACCTTAAATAAGGAGGTTGCTGTCGATGTCTACCATTCTCTATTTAAGTCACACATCAGATACTGTATTCCTTTCTGGGGATACACCACTACTTATAGAACACAGATGGTATTTCTAATGAAAAAAAAGGCAATTCACATAATATCAAAGATTGCGAAAACAAATTCATGCCGGCCATATTTCAGAGAGTTTAAAAATGTTAATGTTTTCTGATCTCATTTTATTTGAATCACCAACAATAATTCACAAATATAACAAAACCTGTTACTTTTAAAAAAGATCTGATGTGGACCAACACAATACTAGAAATAAAAATCAGCTAGTTAGTGACAGGAAGTTAACTGCACTTTGGAGAAACATTTTTACATGAGTAAAACCATTTATAACAAACTGCTTGAAAATATATATAACCTACCTGTTGGAATTAGCAAATTATTCACTTGAACATGTTTTTAAACTTAAAAGTGCCTGTCAATACCAATGTAATCTAAATTTAAATAAAATAATTAAACCTGTCAGTAAACTACATGCCTAGTTTTAAGTTTTTAGTTTTAGGAACATTAAATTGAGTTCGGAACCCCAACAGAAAATGAGATTTTCCCAGAGGTATGATCAGAAACATGAACAAAACAAATATAAGAAAAGCCCACCTATAGAATTTGAATGCAACAATCCAAATTATTATGTGTATCAACATAATATTCAGTCAGTGAATAATATGGCTTGTCAAGCAGAAACTCTATGAATTGACATAATTTTTAGTTTTTTTGTTTTTAATAATTTAGAATATTCTAATTTTAGAACTTTTTGACTGAATTCATAATCTATTTGAAATTTTAAAACCACATTTTGCTAGCTGCTGTGGCTCTCAAATTATATATTTTTTTAAATATTCTAACCTCCTTTCACATGGCTAATAATGCACAGGCCTTAGTGGTATATCTTTGAGCCAAAGTGTTAAGCCTAAATCATTTATTGTTGTAATCTGCAGAGTTTTTCTATGTGCTTGGTGGAAAAAAAATATGCCAGTTTAGTCAAACTCAGTATGTAGGTATGTGGGCACAATAGATCCAGATGTGATCGCAGTGCATGGAGCTCCAGTAGGGCCTGCCACCACTTTTGAATACATACATACAACCTCCTGTTACCACCACACCTTATATCTGTACTGGGAAAGGGCCTCTAAAACTAACTGCAACAAGTGTGCAGGCATGTTGGATTTCAAATGAATCCAAACATATGGATTGGATAAATTGAGGCTACTGATAATAGGTGCTGTGCTCTCAGTGCCATCTCTTTTCTAAGCTTAAAACGCCTATTATCAGTTACCTTAGTATAAATACATTTTAATTTGTTAAAAAAAATGCTGAGTAAGCAGTTGCATGAACACAAGATAATAGGGACTTATTGACTTATATTGACAGTTTCACATTATAAGAACAGCTGTCTTCTTTCAAAATTAGGCCTTTGTGTATTATATTGAATTGAATAAATCTTTATTAGCAAATTATGCTATTTCATAATACAAACACTAATATAAAAAAATACATTTAAATGTTAATGTTAATAAAACATAATAATTCCAAACATGATACTAATAACTATTTACTTATTATGTAGGTATATTTATGAACTAGGCATAATACCATGAAAAATCTAAAAACAAACAAGCATTCCTTTTATTCCGAACGAATTATTATAAGAGCCGGAATTAACAGTGATGCCATTATTAATCAAAAATAAATGACTGGATTTATAAATTCAACTTTGGTATGTCACTTTTGAAAGATTGATTGTCAGTTTTCAATGAAAAACTGTCAATATAGTGCCATGCACTGCCCTGCACAATTAGTGCCTGGCTGTATTGCAATAAGTCCCTAATGATTTTGTCTTCTAAAAGACAATATCAAACCACGGCATTAAAAAATTGTCAATGTCATTTGCAAGCAGTCTCTTTTAACTTTTATTAAGTGTCTCTTTTTTGATCCAAGCCATACATTTGGGTTCAATTGAATCCCATATGGTTGTAACCCTTGTAGCAGTCATTTTCCATTAATGGTTTTAATATGCTTTAGCAGTACAGATATATTTAAGACATATACATATTGATTGGTGTACTGCACTCTCAGGCTCTTGCTACTTACCTATTATTGGTACCACATTCTGACAACTCTTCTTTAACTTTCATTTGTCTGTCTGAAGTAGATGTCAAAAGTCTTATTCTTTTGCCCCACTTACTGCATTCCGGTGGATCAACATAATCTGAGGATGTTTCCTTTTGAATATGTGAACTTAAAAGTGAAATATCATCCAGCTCTTTGAAAATATCCTCGGGATTGTTAGTCAGCAGATGGAAATCGTTATCTATTAGTAATTTTATACAAAAGGATTCGTTTGAGGAGGTTGGTTCTTTCGACATGTTTATTAATTCTTTTTTCTGAGTTTGTTGCTTTTAGATACTTATAGGGCTGTCTTCCATAGGACAAACAAACCGATTTCCCATAAGCCGTAATGTTAACAAAAACATAAATTTTACAAAAACGACAAGAGCTTTAGTCTCCAAAATTAATCAGTTTTAAGAACGGATCCTTTGTGCATATGGGAAAAATGCGTTTTTCTTAAAAATATTAAACTAAAGCGAGAAATTCTGAAATAAAAGGGACCATGTTTTCTTCAAAAAAGTAGGTTATGTTTTTGTTTTACTTTTTTTCTAGTTTTTTTACTTATTTTGAATTATTACATGGGCGCACCAAGGGGGCGGGGGGAGGGGGGCTAGGGGCCCGGACCTCCCCAAACCATATATTTTTTTAGATATTTTCCATATATTTCATGAATAAACAGAAAAAATAGCATAAAGTACAACATCATGAGACCTCTGGGGGCCCCCCAAAGGTATTGGGCCCCCAAAGGTTTCGGGTCCCCCCAAGACATATTTCTGGGTGCACCACTGATTATTATGTCAAGTTTTTTTGCTGTTGTGAATTGTGTCAGCAGAGGAAGTGATGATAATGTTAGTTTTCATTGAATTGTAAGTTTTTTGACCAATGAATCAATGAACTATCAGCCCAAGGCAGGGGAAA
The DNA here is from genome assembly GCA_963576565.1 of Aspidapion aeneum. Lineage (NCBI taxonomy): Eukaryota > Metazoa > Arthropoda > Insecta > Coleoptera > Brentidae > Aspidapion > Aspidapion aeneum. The sequence continues at coordinate 8,347,816 of OY755046.1, forward strand.
GTGGATAAGCAGTTCTATTCAAAGAGCTCACTTCAAGGCTTACTTAACAGAGACAAAATTGAAATAGACTAAACTTTTCTCATCAGATTCAGGTTTTCTATTAGGATCTTTTGTTGTGCTTGACTAAACCTTTTGCTAAGTATTAGGACTTCTAAAGTGTTAAACTGTGAAAAATATTTCACTATGATTTTTAGGTTTAGACAAAGTTTAATTGTGTTAACCCTCCAGTAGTGACATGAAAAAGAGGCACAACTTATAGGTAGGTCAGTCCAACAGATCAATATTCACCATTAAAGTATTACGTTAATGATATGCACATATGAGTTCCAACCAAGGTTGGTCAAGCAAACTTCTAATAAGTACTTTACAAAATATGTTTATTTAAAAAAGTATAAGTAAACATTATATAATAAAAAACTTGCAAAATTAAAATACAGTTTTTCCTTGTCATTGGCGTGACATACTGTACATCACCATATGATTTTCCATGAACTATAATACATAGGGCTTAAGTACAGTCAACCTAAGGTTCATCAGCTCACAACAGTACTGTTCAAATTTTACAACAGTACAATATTCGCTGTTGTATTACTGTTACTATTACTTTTATTACTGTTTTTTTGTAACAATATTTGCTCAATTATGTATCTAAAAGTTTATGCAAATAAATATATACTCTACTCTACAATTGGGCGTAACAGCATATGACTCATTAAGACCCAAGTTTTTTAAGAGAAATTGAAAAAAAAATCTGAGAGAACTTATTTGTTTTTCTTGTGGTCATCAAAGTCAACAAAGATGACTTTTTTTTTCCATCTATTTTTTGATGCCATAAAATTTTTTTTTTGGTAATAAGCTCAGAACAGTACCATAGAAATTTCACAACAGGACTTGTAGTAGGTCCAGTCAGATGCTATACAAATTTTACAGTGTACAAGTTTCAGGTGTCAAAAAGCATGGAAATAAAGGAAAATTTGCACCAAAATAGTTTAAGATAAAAAGAGGTTTGAGTTAGGGAGATTGTCAAATTCACCAGTTTATTCTAAACTGTTTTGAGGTCTGTAAAATAAATATTTATTAAAGAAAAAGAAACTTTGATGATACAGGACTCCACTGGACACTATACAGGACGCTACACTACCAAGAGTTTATTTAAGAGTTCTGTAGGATGGTGTACAAATTCGGTTCAGCTCATTGCCCACACTTTAACCTCATATTGTTCCTTTTCTTTCTTCTCTAGACCCTTTTTTCAAACATAATTTTTTTTAATTTTTTAACTGTTTTGAAACAATAATCCATTCAGGAGAGACCCAGTCAGGATCATTGCTGTATTCTAGTTTTGAAAGTTGCTTGCCTAGAATAGTAAAAAAATCATAGTGAAATATTTCTTACAGTTTAACACAATTCTATGTTACACTTCTGCAAAAGGTCCACTCAAGCACAAAAAAAGATCCCAATAGAAAAGTGTGCCAAAATGGCAGTTACACATATATCCAAAACAAACCTGACAAAAAACTTTCGAATATTTCAATTTATCCTCTGTTAAGTCAGGTAATAAAGCACTTATGTACTTTCTTTTCCCTTCTTTGAGCTGATACCTAGTTCATTTAAATCAAGATGATTTTTTAAGGTCAAAATACTTGGCATTCCATCAAAACTAACGTTATCAAGCTCTCCCCAGCTGCCACAATTCATAACAGCACAGAAACTAATAATAATGATTCAAACTGAGTAAAAAACTGGAAAAAAAGTAAAAAAAAAACAAAAGTAAATAAAAACATAACCTGACTTTTGAACAAAACATGGTCCCTTTTATTTGAGATTTACTGGCTTCAATTGATTTTTTTTTAAGAAAAACGCATTTTTCCCATGTGTACAAAGGTTCAATACTTAAAACCGCATCTTTGTTGTAAATTAAATCGTTTCACTTTTTTTAAAAATTACGTTTTTGTTAACATTGCGGCTTATGGGGAAACGCTTTGTTTGTCCCACAGATTAGGTAAATAAGTATAAAATTATAAAAAGTTTGTCCTATGCACAGATTAGGTCACAGATTAGGTAAATAAGTGATTAGGTAAATAAGTATGTCCTATGGCGACCATCTTGGATCGAAAAACAGCTGATCGTGACAGTTCGTTAGACAAGCTTTTAACCCACGGTGGATAGAATAGACCGGTGTTCGGATCTTATAAATATATGTCGAATTCACATCACTTGTGGTCCAGCTGATTTTTAGAAACAAAAGTTAGATATGATATGAACAACTAATATTTTTTTTTTAAACTAAGGCAATTTTCCTACTATTTTTTAGTATATTCTTATAAAATAATATTTTTCAAACATACCGGTCGTTATTTTTTTTAGCCCGCTTCATTTCTCTTTACACAAAAATTAAAATTCGAAGAAAATAATGTGTTCGTTTCAGCGTCAAAAATCATCCGCTGACCTACCTCTTTGTTTACTACCCAATTGACCTCGGTTCACCTTTGATACGAAACGATCACATTCAGTTTGACTTGTTGTTTAAGTTTTGTGTAATAAAAAATAAAGCCGACTAAAAAAAATTACCGACAAAAAGTCTAGAAAATTACATTTTATAGGGATGTACTAGAAAACAGTAGGAAAATGTAGTTAATTTTCAAAAAATTCAAAAAATATTAGCTGTTCCGTTGTTCATATCAGATCTAACTTTTGTTTAAAAAAATCAGCTGGACCACCAGTGACGTGGAAAATTCGACATATATATATATATATATATATATATATATATATATATATATATATATATAATATCCGAACACCGGTCTATTCTATCCACCGTGAATTTAACCCTTATGCCGTACTCCATTGGGGATATGAGTGCAGCACTAGTGCACAACTGGCTCGGTGTTTGTATTCCATTGACATGCACTTTTTTAGTTTTCGTATTCCATTGAAGAACTTATAAATTCAGTTTTGCACTGAGTGCGGCTTTTTTTAGTTCAAGAAACACTTTCGGCTCGAGTTGAGCAATGAGGAATTCGTCATGAAAAAGTTTAAAGGGTCTCAATTCTGTCCAAAAATAGAACACGGGCGAAACCCCATTAGTGCTGTCATTTTTATGGTATGTTAAAACACCCTTACCTAGCTGTAAGGTTAGATTATGTTCTTGTTAAATGGAAATTTGTTCAAAAATATTTTCTTCAAAAACTGTTTTGAACAATTTTTCGTTATGAAAAAAAATGACTTTCAAAGAAAATGTTTTTTAAAAAATTTTTTTTATGAAAATGTTTTTAAACAGTTTTTTCTTTGAAGAAAATGTTTTTGAATAATTGTCCTTTTCAAGAAAATGTTTTTAAACAACATAATTTTAAGAAAATGTTTTCAAACAATTTTTTGTTTGAAGAAAATGTTTTTGTATAATTTCCTTTTTCAAGAAAATGTTATTGAAGTATTAATACTGCATTCGATCAAATGGTTATTGAACAACATATTTTCAATCAAATTCCGCAAGGCAGGAAAGTTAGGTTTAGTTGAAAGAAACTTGTGAAAAATTATATATGTATACAAGGTGTTTTGAATCCTTATGTTCAAATTTTGATTATTATCTTAACTTTAAAACAAATCAAAATGGATATCGTGGTTGGTCTAATATGAGATTTTTGCATAATCAATTTGCCCTATTCAAAATTGATATCCTATAAAAAACTATTTGCAAAAAAATGTTATCTTAACGTTGCTTAAAGCAAGAATAAAAAAGGATTTGTACAGCTCATAATAGTCATAGGAAGTTTTTTGTGTCTCCTGTAAAATTTCATTTTGAACACAAAGCACTTTTTATCGAACCAACGACGATATATCACAAAACAAAAAATGTGAGGTAATTGCACAGATTAGGTTAAATATTGGCTTGCATACCACACGAGTGCGATTTTTCATTTTCCGCGTGTTCCATTGAAACTGCACTTGGTGCAAATTTTTGACAGCACCGTTTCAGTGTCAGTGCACCACCAGTGCTGCACTCATTTTCCAATGGAATACGCCATTAAAATTAACCTTAGAAAAAGAAGGGTGGATTAACCTAATCTAATGCCGTATTCCATTGGGGAAATAAGTGCAGCACTGGTGGTGCACTGACACTAAAACGGTGCTGTCAAAAATTTGCACCGAGTGCAGTTCCAACGGAACACGCAGAAAATGAAAAATCGCACTCATGTGGTAAACCATATATCTATTAAAGGACAAATCTGTGCAATAACCTCACATTTTTTGTTTTGTTATATATCGTGGTTGGTTCGATAAAAAGTGTTTTGTGTTCAAAATGAAATTTTACAGGAGACACAAAAAACTTAATATAACTATTATCAGCTGTACAAATCCTTTTTTATTCTTCCTTTAAGCAACGTTAAGATAACATTTTTTTGCAAATAGTTTTTTGTAGGATATCAATTATGAATAGGGCAAATTGATTATGCAAAAATCTCATATCAGACCAACCACGATATCCATTTTTATTTGTTTTAAAGTTAAGATAATAATAAAAATTCGTAATGTAAATAAATAATGATTTTATTTTAAAAAAAGTCAATAAGAATATTTTAAAAATGCCCAAATCCTTGTTGAATGCAGGCTTGTACTCGTATACCAACAGATAGAGTAGTTATCTGTATGTTTTTCAAAAAAACCTAAACAGAAATGTACTTTATACTCCCAAAATTTGAACATAAGGATTCAAAACACCTTGTAGACATATATAATTTTTCACAAGTTTCTTTCAACTAAACCTAACTTTCCTGCCTTGCGGAATTTGGTTGAAAATATGTTGTTCAATAACCATTTGATAGAGTGCAGTATTAATACTTCAATGACATTTTCTTGGAAAAGAAAATTATACAAAAACATTTTCTTTAAACAAAAAATTGTTTGAAAACATTTTCTTAAAATGTTGATTTTCGTAAACAAAACTTATACCCTGTTTGCACCAATGCATGCCCACCCCGATTCAAAAAACGCATCACGTGATGGACCATGGATTTGCACCTTTTTTAAATGCAGCGCAGTGTTGCCAACTATTGGAAAGCGAAAATCCGTAGCGTGAACGCGAAAAATCTGTAGAAATCCGTAGGTTCAAACAAGACTAAAAACAAAAAAAGGTGCTTTTTTTACAATTAAAAAGTTTATATTGGTTTGATTTTTTTCTTTTTTTGACAGTGACAGGAGTGCACAACTTTTTTGGTTCGGAATTTCACGAGAACGGTAGGGTACCTACTGTTCTGTTCCAACGGATCCAAATAAACTTTTTTTGCAGTGCCGCCAATTTTTTAAACGAATAAACCGTTATAATTAGAAGAAATAAAAAGGACGTACTTTTTTAACCTTTTTTATTTGGTTAAGGTACGTACAAACACCAATATTTTCTAGTGCAACATACATAACGTAAAACATAGTTTCACTTTCGTGGCGCGAAGCGTTGTTTGACTCCCCATCAAACAACGCGCGAAGTAATACAATTCGTTCTAAATAATGTTGCAACGACCGTCCGCTAGATGTCTAAAAAAATAAGGTCACTGATCCAAGCAAAACCTTTTTACAAAATGATTAAAATGTAGGAAAAAAGTAAAGATATAATAGGGACCTATTGCAATAGTGCCAGGCACTATATTGACAGTTTCGCATTATAAACTGTCAGTTGATCTTTCAAAATTGACATACCAAAGTCGAATTTAATTTAATAGTGGCGTCACTATTATAAATGCCATAATAAACGCAATATTTTTTTTATATTTTTTGTTATTAAAAACAAGCCTTTAGCGACACATATTAATAAATAAAATATTATTGATATTTTTTAAAAGTATAAGTAAGCAAAAATTAATTTAAAAAAAAATTATTATTTTTTATACATTTTTGAAGGTAATTTTGATAGCCTGTATCTTCTTAACTTGTAACTTAGTTAAAAAAAGGAGTATCACATTTTTGAATCACAATTAGCTGAGTATTCAGCTGTCTGTGATAGATTTTCTTTTTTTTTGCAAAACCCTTTTCCCCCACTCCTCTAACATTAAAAATCCTATATCTTAAAAACAGATATGTGTTGACCCCATGTTATATAAACTTTTTTTCGGAAATAATCTCTCTAACCTCTATCACCTGCTGTACTATGGCCCCCAAGTTATGGGACACCCTGTATAATTTGTCCAATTGTTTTAAAAGTATGTAAAGAAATTATTTTGCGGTAATAATTAAAAACGGAAATATAGGTAGACGAAAAATTTATTGATTTATTTAAAAAAGAAAAAGCACAAATATTGTTCTTAACAAATAGACAAAAAACAAAGATAAAAAAAATGCACATAATGTATAGTTTAATTATTACAACCGCTTTTTAAAGCATGTTAAGAGATTATTAATTAGATAATTAACAAACGGGAATATAGAACATAAAAAGTATTTATTATTACATTTTTACAAAAAAACAGAAAACTACAGATACATACAATAAATTAAAAATATTAATATAAATAATAATATTTAATTTAGAAAAATATTCCTTTTCAATTCACAATCTTTTGTAATTTTCTTGATAGATATTATTAAACAAGAAGCCCATATGCTGAGAAATCGTGGCCATTTTTTTACCCTATAAACAAACGTTCTTCTCTGTCCTGAATCGAATTTTTACACACTGTTAACAAACCAAACGTGAAAATGTTTATTTATATGTATTTTCTTAGTCGCACTGCACTGATACAATCCAAAAAACAGAAACTATTCAGCGAAATATCAACAAAACTCTTTTGAAAATACGAATAACATCATATACTACGAACGCAAACAAAGGATTTAGCACCAGTGGTGACGTCACGCCGCTCTCCTCACCCCGCACAATTTGTTAACACAGGTCAAATGGAACTAAGCAGTCCTTTATGTCTATAGTCCTTGGGCATGCATTGGTGGAAACCACGGTGGATAGAATATACCGGTGTTCGGATCTTATGCCGTATTCCATTGGGAAAATGAGTGCAGCACTGGTGGTGCCCTGACACTGAAATGGTGCTGTCAAAAATTTGCATCGAGTGCAGTTTTAATGGAACACGCGGAAAATGGAAAATTGCACTCGTGTGGTATGCCATTATGAGCTGTAGAAATTCCTTTTTATTCTTGCTTTAAGCAACGTTCATATAACATTTTTTTGCAAATAATTTTTTATAGTATATCCATTATGAATAGGGCAAATTGATTATTCAAAAATCTCATTTTTGAAAAAAATGTCACACAACCTGTAGTTTTATCAGGCCAACGACGATATCCATTTTTATTTGTTTCAAAGTTACACGCCGATAAATATTATCCTAAGATAACAATAAAAATTCGTCAAATAAATAAATAATGATTTTGTTTAAAAAAAGCTAATAAGAATATTTTAAAAATGCTCACCTCCTTGTTGAATACAGGCTTGTGCTCGTATACCAACAGATAGAGTAGTTATCTGTATTTCGCGCTTGTTTTCCAAAAAACCTAACCAGAAGTGTACTTTATGCTCCCAAAATTTGAACATAAGGATTCGAAACACCTTGTATAAATAAAATATTTCACAAGTTTCTTTTAACTAAACCTAACTTTCCTGCCTTGCGGAATTTGGTCAGCAACATGTTGTTCAAAATCCATTTGTTCGAAAGTAATATTTAATACTTCAATAACATTTTCTTGATAAGGAGAATTATTCAAAAACATTTCCTTCAAACAAAAAATTGTTTAAAAACATTTTCTTAAAATTTTTTTGTTCAAAAACATTTTCTTTGAATGTAATTTTTTTTTCATAAGGAAAATTGTTCAAAAAAGTTTTTGAAGAAAATATTTTTGAACAAATTTCCATTCAACAAGAACATAACCTAACCTAACAGCTACGTAAGGGTGTTTTAACATAACATAAAAATGACAAGACATGTGCCTCAGCGCTAATGGGGTTTCGTCCCCCTTGTTCTTTTTTTGGACAAAATTGAGACTCCTTGAATTTATTTATGAGGAATTCTGCAGTGCTCATCTCGAGCCGAAAGTGTTTCTTGAACTAAAAAATACATTTATTTTTACTTATAATCATAGCTGCCAGAAAACCCCAACTGTCGGAAAATTAGCCCCAGGGCCCCAGTCAACCAAATCCATACAAATCTACTTACCTGTTTGTTGTAAAATCGGTAAACCACATTTTCAATTAAGTTTTTTATTTTTGGGGTTTCCGTTCTCATTATTTTTATTGCACAGAACTGTTCTTCTTCATCTTTATCGCGGCTACTACTTAGCAGCAAAGAAAATAATAAAAAATCGCTCACAACTTTATTTTTACGTCCCACGACAATAATAAGCGTTTAAAATTTCGGTGCGGCACGAGCCCTCAGAGCCGGTGTCAAAAAAGCCGCACTCAGTGCAAAACTGAATTCATGTTCCTCAATGGAATACGAAAAATGAAAAAGTGCCACCGAGCCAGTTGTGCACTAGTGCTGCACTCATGGAATACGGCATAAGTTTTGTGTAATAAAAATTAAAGCGGGCTAAAAAAAAACGACATTACATTTTATAAGGGTGTACTAGAAAACAGCAGAAAAATAGCCTTAGTTTTCAAAAAATTCAAAAAATATTTGTTGTTCCGTTGTTCATATCATATCTAACTTTTGTTTACAAAAATCAGCTGGACCACCTGTGACGTGCAAAATTCGACATTTCTTATAAAATAATGTTTTTTAGATATACCAGTCGTTATTTTTTTTGTCCGCTTTATTTCTCTTCACACAAAAATTAAAATCCGAAGAAAATAATGTGTTCGTTTCAGCCTCAAAAATAACCCGCTGACCTACATCTTTGTTTATTTCCCAAGTCCTCGGTTCACCTTTGACACTAATAACACACATTCAATTTGACTTGTAATTTAAGTTTTGTGTATTAAAAAATAAAGCGGGCTAAATAAAAATAATGACAATACGTCTAGAAAATTACATTTTATAAGGATGTACTAGAAATCAGAAGAAAAATTGCCTTAGTTTTAAAAAAATTCAAAAAATATTAGTTGTTCCCTTGTTCATATCATATCTAACTTTTGTTTACAAAAATCAGCTGGACCACCTAGTGCCCTCAAAAATTCCACATATATATATATATATATATATATATATATATATATATATATATATATATATATATATATATATAAGGAGCAACTCTGTTTTCCTCTGCCCCCTCTATATTAATTTTTAGATTCACCGGTAATAATAATGGTTTATCAATAGAGTGGTTTCAAAACATTTTCGTTTTCTTTCTGTTAGCTCAGATATATCCCGTATTTTATTAGTTAGTGAGCAGTCTCATGCGTTGTCCTGTAAACTTGTCGAAAAAATATTTTTACTTTTTGGTAGCCATTTTGAGCTTGTTTGAGATGAGTGTCAAAAAACTAACCTCGAAAAGTATTCTTCAGAGACAAATTTATTAAACTCTTCTGACATCTTGCTCCAACATTTTAATTTGTCGCGCATTTTTGACCCCGTAAAATCGTCTATTGAGCATTTATAATGAAAAAAATGATACAGAAAGTTATAGTAATGTGTAATTTATGATAATGATGATTTACAGAAATTCAGCAGTTCGGTTTGGTTCGGGTCGATCTTAGATTAGGTTGGTTGTGTCTTAAAGTAATTCAGCAGGAGTCGGCTGCGCCAAACCTAAGCTAAAACCAAACAGAACTTAACTGAACCGAACTAAACGAAACGGAACTGAACCAAACCAAATCGAACCGAACTGTACCGCACAAGCAATCAGCAAGAATCGGCTGCGCCGATTCTTGGTGAATACTTCTAAATAAATAATTTCCTATAATTTGGGCCTTTGTCAGCGTAAGCAAATCAAATTGGGAAATTTGATATGGCCGACTGACCTGGAAAAAGTGGAAAAGGAAATTAGCACAGTACCTAATTTAGGTTCAATGACAATGCAATATTATGAAAAAAATTAGGTGTAAGGGGGTGGTTGAGAGGTGTAAAGGGGATAAATTCATAACTCTGGAATCAAACATGCAGATTTATGATTTCATGTCATGACAATACAATTTTATGAAAAAAAAATTGAAAATAGGGGATGGTGAGGGGCTTAAAGGGGGGAAATTCAGAACTTTGGAACCAAAACTGATATGAATATGAGGTTTTCAGATTTATGATTTAGACAATACAATTTTGTAAACAAAAATCAGCAGTGGCATAAAGACATCTCAGCTTCATAATATTTGTGTAACAATGAGATGGGCGATGTTAAGCCAGAAGGGGCAGTTACAGTATATTTATTGTCTTAGCGTCGTTATATGTCCTGCAATGTTCTGTTGCTTGGAAACCATTTTCGCGATGTAAGAATGATGGTTAATATTCCATAAAGAGGAAACTGTCTCGTTCCAAGGTACATTTTAGTTCCATCTAATAAAATGCTACTTCTTACTAGATGCATATGGCATTAACTCATTAAAAGGTGGATTATTATTTCATTAATATGGACGTTCTCGTTTCATGTAAGGCTTGTATTAGGTACAAGATGATTTTTTATAATTTTAATATCTCTCTGAATCAATTATTATTGGAAAAGTTTAAACAAAAACTGGTTTGCAACAGTTTTTTCAAATGGATCCCATAATTCTTAACATTTTTGAATTTGTCTGTTTCTTCTGATTTCATAAATGTATGATATTCAGAATATTTTAATTTGTCATAATACTCCTATGATAAAACTTGCTGGTAGACAGTGGTAAAACTAAATAAATATGAAGTTTCTAGGATCTTAATGGAGAAATAATACATTATTATACATTCCTTCTCAGACAATGCTAATTGCAGCATATACATACATATTATATATTTTTGATGAAGATGAATTTAATAACGCAAAAATATAAATGGTGTTCAATAAAAAAATGTGACCTTATTGGCGTACCAAACCTCTAAATACTGAGATACCAGAAAGAAACTGTTGCAGCACTTGATATGGCCATAATTTAACAAATCCACCAGTTTTTGTTTGAATTCCCAATAATAAACATGTACAGAATCAAACATTTTTTAAAATCTTTTATAAAATAATGCAGTAGCCCATTTTTTTATTAAACATTTTCTTTTTTTTTAAATAAAAGCTGCAATAACTGTCTAATATTTTATTTATACATTTTATAAAACTTCTTTGTCAAAAATCTTTGATAGCATAATACTAGCCTAAATGTTCATTTGTGTAGTTTAAATGAATCCTTGTAAGTTACAAGGTAGTATCATTCAAAACTTGTTTATCATTTAATGTGTAAATTTTTGCACAAGAATTTCGCGCCCATCAATGGATGGATACTGGATGTGATAGTTTCATATCTACTCAAAGTACTATCAACATAGAACTGATACAAGAGTTACTGATGTCTGTAAAAAACTCCAGTAGACACAAAGTTCCAATGTAATTTTTTTTGGATTTAAAACTTTGCTAAACTAATTGCAAGCCTTGACTTTAAAGAGAATTTTATTAGACTAACCAAATCTTAATTGAGAAGTAATTTGATGTTTACTTAATAAACACATTATTATTATTAGGTATAAAAAAATTCAATTTTGTACGATCACATAAAAATAAATTGTTTGACAAGTACTGGGTGTCCCTGCGTTATCTGAGTTTCACCTTTGTAAGTGTATTATTCAATATAGGGCAAAAGAGTTAATAGATTATTTGATGGAAAAAACAATGCATGTTTTCATCTGAAAATATTATTCAGGCGGTGGTGTTCCAAAAACATGTTTTTTGTAAAATATTTTTTGCAATATTTTTTTTAGCCCTTTTTGTCCAAAACTTTTAAAATCGACGAAATAAATGTACACTCGTGCTTATAAAAATCCCGTAGACGGAAAGTTATAATAGGTTATTTATATTTTTGTTGTTAACTAAGTTTATAGTTAATCAATTATAAAAGGCAACTTCATAGGGGTATAGTCAACCACGGACACCGGTGTTTCGGAAAAAGGCATTTCCATCCTCAGCGTGGCTTGCCTGACACAAAGTAGAACAAACTGACTACAAGATACAAGGTAAATCAAAAAGAATGAAAAAATAGGTGAAACCTATTTTTCATTCTACGAGTGAACGACAGCGAACCAAGGAAACTTAGTTCATGGCGGGACGAAAACGTCCACCGGTCTATAAGGAAGAAAGACTTTTTGTCACAGTTCAACCAGACCATGCTGTCACCGTCTCCACGGTATCGGTTTGTAACCGAAAACAATGAGTTAATCAAGTATAAAAGGCAACTTCATAGGGGTATAGTCAACCACGGACACCGGTGTTTCGGAAAAAGGCATTTCCATCCTCAGCGTGGCTTGCCTGACACAAAGTAGAACAAACTGACTACAAGATACAAGGTAAATCAAAAATAATGAAAAAATAGGTGAAACCTATTTTTCATTCTACGAGTGAACGACAGCGAACCAAGGAATCTTAGTCCATGGCGGGACAAAAACGTCCACCGGTCTATAAGGAAGAAAGACTTTTTGTCACAGTTCAACCAGACCATGCTGTCACGGTCTCCACGGTATCGGTTTGTAACCGAAAACAATGAGTTAATCAAGTATAAAAGGCAACTTCATAGTGGTATAGTCAACCACGGACACCGGTGTTTCGGAAAAAGGCATTTTTATCCTCAGCGTGGCTTGCCTGACACAAAGTAGAACAAACTGACTACAAGATACAAGGTAAATCAAAAAGAATGAAAAAATAGGTGAAACCTATTTTTCATTCTACGAGTGAACGACAGCGAACCAAGGAAACTTAGTCTATGGCGGGACGAAAACGTCCACTGGTCTATAAGGAAGAAATACTTTTTGTCACAGTTCAACCAGACCATGCTGTCACCGTCTCCACGGTATCGGTTTGTAACCGAAAACAATGAGTTAATCAAGTATAAAAGGCAACTTCATAGTGGTATAGTCAACCACGGACACCGGTGTTTCGGAAAAAGGCATTTTTATCCTCAGCGTGGCTTGCCTGACACAAAGTAGAACAAACTGACTACAAGATACAAGGTAAATCAAAAAGAATGAAAAAATAGGTGAAACCGATTTTTCATTCTACGAGTGAACGACAGCGAACCAAGGAAACTTAGTCCATGGCGGGACGAAAACGTCCACCGGTCTATAAGGAAGAAAGACTTTTTGTCACAGTTCATCCAGACCATGCTGCGGTGTCCGTGGTTGACTATACCCCTATGAAGTTGCCTTTTATATTTGATTAACTCATTGTTTTCGGTTACAAACCGATACCGTGGAGATGGTGACAGCATGGTCTGGTTGAACTGTGACAAAAAGTCTTTCTTCCTTATAGATCGGTGGACGTTTTCGTCCCGTCATGGACTAAGTTTCCTTGGTTCGCTGTCGTTCACTCGTAGAATGAAAAATAGGTTTCACCTATTTTTTCATTATTTTTGATTAAGTTTATAGCGTTAGCACAAAAAAATTAAAAATGCCAAGATATATTAGCTCGATTTTCAGTTAACTTAATTTTCCGTGTACGATTTTTATGAGCACGAGTGTACAATGATTTGTTCCCTACAAATAATTTTTTGTAAACTAATGCGTTATCACTAATATAAATATTGAGGCCCAGAGAAGGCACTTTGTTATTGACACTTTCAGATTGGCATTTAAGTACTTGGTAAAAAAACTTGTTTTAAGTAGAGCACTGAGGAATATTAATTTATTTATTATTCACAAGATTTTCTATGCTCTTTTTGTGTTCTTTCCCGGGGTTTATCCATATTTTGAATAATCTGATGTCATTTATAAGTACATTCTTGCACTATGAGTAAATATTCTGCCTAGCTGTTTGATGTTTGATCAGTAGAGCTGAGTAGTAACACACATCATCCAGAAGCTAAAATTTAAAAAAAATCTAGTTATTTACCAGAAAGCTTTTTTATTTGATTGGATTATGCCTGATTTACGCAGAAACATAAAAACTGACAGGAAAGAAAGCAGGAAAGAAATGTACCAAAATTATGCATTAATTTTATCTGTTCTGTATTACATTGCTGGGTAAACCCACTGTTACACTTTATTACATAACTCGAATTATTCAAAACTGAGTAATTTTTAATGAATATTTGTTTTAAAATGGATTTATTTATTTCAAAAAAGTATATCGATTTTTCACAAAATCAACTGTGTAATTTAGGTTATGTGAAACTTGAACTTGATTTTTTGATGGCGTTGTCTTTCTGTGACACAATTCGCCAGCTCCCTTCCGTGGATCTTCAAGATTGTCTGGCTATTGCCACTTGAGATTCGTTGTTTTTTCTTTGGTTTTTAAGTTGCTTGAATTTGTATTCAATCTTATTCTGGATTATCTAACATTTCTCCTTGTCAAATTCTGTCAAGACTTATATTCCGCTATCTTCACTTCTCTCTTGGGCTTCTTCTCCCGATTTTTTTCTCTTCTTCGTTGAGGTTTCTCCTTTCTTGTGTATCTCTCCCTTGTGGTATTCTTCGTGGTCGTTGTTTGGTTTTCTATCTTTCACTGTTACTGGGAAGGGTTTATTCATTCTTTCATTCATACTAACAAACTAAAAACTTTCCATTTGTTACTTATTAGTTGATATTATTTTTATTGTCCATCTGTTACTTATTAGTTGATATTATTTGTATAAAGTTTTAATTATAAATATTTTTTTTTTACCTAATTCTTTAATATTCTTTTTTTTTCTATATTTTAATTTTTTATTATTTATCTTTTTCATTTAAATAACTTCTTTCTTTATTTAATTTTTTTTTTGTATGTAAGTGGATCTAGTTTTTTCAAAACAAATTCTAGAGCTGTACAAAGAGAATAAAACGCCGCAAAGTTCATAGTTTTATCTCATTATAATTTAAAAATTTTAAAATAAGTTTAATTCTTTTTTTGTCTTTAAAAACGTATTTGGTTCGTCCCGCCTTCCTTTTTGTAAATATGTTCTTTTTACTATAATTTACCAAATTGGTTCGAATTAGGCTATTTGGTGATTCACTAGAGCATTTTCTATTTTTTGTTTATTTAGTATTAATTAACTAATTAAGTACTTAAAATTACTGGGTTATTTGCATTTGAAACTCCCGCGGTTTTAAAGGCAAATATTACAATTTGCTATAATTAATTTACTTTACATAAAATGCATTTTGAATTACTAAGGTTCCTAGTTCCTTTAATATGGACCTTCGTAATCTCATTCCTTTCTACTTATTCCTTTTCTCCTACGCCTATGGATTAACGACGCCACTGGGCGCCATGTGGGAGAATGAACGCAGTAGCGAATACCTGCTGCAGCAACACACAGAGAACCGTTTCGCCTTCGAACGATAATACACGCGTGTTAGCGACTCTCCTACCACATGAATGTGGGTGCAAAAAAATACGGTTAAACAGCGTGTCCTCCCATGAGTTCCGCTTCCTGTATAAAAATGGTAAGTGAAAATGCATTATTTTTACCTTACATACATTTGCTTATTGCTACACTAACCTAGAAGGTAAACTAGACCATTTCAGAATCCCTTGTACCAGCTTAGCCTATGACCTTATTCCCTTAAAATTACAGTCCACATCTGACACCGTTAAATTCCAGACAACTCTCCTTTCTGGACCACCAGGGAGCCCCATTTTTGGTCCTTCGAACCGGATTTCTGGAATCGTTTTTTTGCCTTTTTAGGTTAGTTTTTTTTACTGGTTTCAAATGCAAGAAAAACCCTTGTTTTTCCTAAATGCCTTTTTTACTGGTTTCAAATGCAAGAAAAACCCTTGTTTTTCTTACATGCCTACTTTAGAAAACCCCTAGGTTTCTAAAATACATTTTGCGATTTTTTTTTGTGTAAAAACAAATGCAAGAAAAACCCTTGTTTTTCTTACATGCCTACTTTAGAAAACCCCTAGGTTTCTAAAATACATTTTGCGATTTTTTTTGTGTAAAAATTAAATATTTTTAACAATAAATTTAGCCTTTTCATGCGAAAAACCAAACACAGATAAAATCTGTAAACTACTATGCTTTTTTTTTGTTTCGAATAAATCAAGTTTTTTCGTTTCTTTTTTGTAAAAAAAAAACCGTATGGAATTTGGGTGTTTTTTTGTTTGTCACTGGAAATAGTTTAAAATAGTGTCTGCAAAGTGCTATTATTTTAGCCGTTGTGCCTTCACATTTGTGGATTGCTATAATTATATCCAATTTGCTCGAAAAAAATCTCCAAATTGCCATATTCATTTTTGCTTATTGCAAATTGCTATGACTATATCCGATTGCGGATGCTTTACTATATTCGTTTTTGCGTAAAAATTGCTATGAATATATCTATTTCTAATTTACTATTATAATATCTGTCTGCAAATGGCTATGATTGTATCCATTTTTTGCGTGCATAATAAATTTTGAAGGAAATTTAATTCTTAACTTGAGAATTTGTTTTCGTGTAAAGGCAGATAAATAGTTTTACCAAATTAAATGCTTTTGATTTGTAGGTATTTATTTTTAAATTTAATACATAGTAGGTACCTACTTATTTGAATTCGCCAGGCGAAGATAAAAAAACTTATACACAAGTTTTTTTGTTATCATTAGTTTGCATCGGGTATTTTCTTTACTTTTGTGCGCTTATAGTTTGATTATTGTAATTAAACGTAGGACATTAATATTTATACAGGGTGTCCAAATTTTGATTTTTTTTTCAGTTTACCTAATTTTTGTCAATTATTTTTTGGATTTTTTTTTAAATCATGTCTAGTTCGGATAAAATTTTAAAGGCTAAAGCCTTGCGCTATAGTGCGATTTCACAGCTAAATTTGATCATTGAATCCGCGACCCTCGCAAAAAATGACCCTGCCTATCACAGCGGCTTTAAAGTCAAATTTCGGACATTGTCAAAAATCAAAAAAGATTTTGAAAAGCACCATAATACTTTGTTGACGTTGGTAGCCTCTGATGAGGATCGCTTAGTAGTAGAAAACAAAGTGTTTATGGACTTTTGCAAACGCTGTGACGAGATTTCCACTATATTTTACGAACTTTTCGAACTACCCTTTGAAGATGGAGGGCTTTTGAGCAGTACGATAAATCCCATGGGCAGTCCCTGTGCCTCCACAGACCAGCATGGTTTACTGCCTAGGATAAAAATACCTCTTTTTCAAGGGGAATTTAAGGAGTTTCCAACCTTTTTGCAAGCCTTTAATGCTACCGTGCACAATAATAGGTCGCTGGGAAACTTTGAAAAATTCAATTTGCTTTTTTCTAATTTAAAGGGCCCTGCCCTGGATGTCATTTCTGACATTCCTATCCTTGCTGAAAATTATTTAAATGCCTACCACACCTTGGTGGATAGGTATACAAATAAACGATTACAAGCTTACCTTCACTGGAAGGCAATTGAAGGCTTCTCTCCTCTTACTAAAGAGAATGCTACGAATTTGAGGAATTTGCTTGATTGTTTTTCGAAAAACTTAAGTGCTTTAAAAGTCATGGGTTTTAAAACGGAGTTTTGGGATTATATTATGGCACAAATGCTCTTGGATAGGTTGGACCCAACCACGCGCAAGGCATTTGAGCAAAATTATTGCTCCAATGAGATCCCCTCTTATGATAAAATTCGTGCTTTTGTTTCTAGCCATTGCATTGCGTTGGAACAAATACAACAAACTCAAGATTACTTAAAAAATAAAGATTTGTCAATTTCAAGTCAGAAAAATCAAGCAAAGTTTCAAAATCGATCTGCTTTGTTTGCTAATACTCAGAGAGCCTCCAAAAATGCCTCCCAGTCTCCAAATGGCCAAAGTGGCTTAAATAATACTCCAAACCCTCAAAATTTTTGTTTTCTCTGTAAAAGTGGCGATCATATAATATACAGATGTCCTAATTTTTTGGCGAAAACTCCCCAGCAACGTTTTGAGATTGTTAAACAACATAAAGCGTGTGTCAACTGTTTGGCCTCAAAGCATAATTTACCCCAGCAATGCAAATCAGAAAAAAGATGTTTACATTGTGGCCAATTTCATCACAGTCTCTTACATTTTTTTCCTATTAATTCTACACCTAGTTCTGCGAGTAGCCCCTCTACTTCTGCAGTGCAACCCCCGAGGAGCCCCGTGGCTACCGAATTTAATAGAACCACTCACACCATTGTTACTGGTATGTCTTTAAATGATCGCGAAGTACTTCTCTGTACCGCTTTAATACAAATACAGGATGTTTTTCAAAATTGGCACACAGTGCGCGCCATCTGTGACTCTGGTGCTCAATCTTCATTTATATCTAAGTCATGTGCTGATAGTTTGGGCCTTCCTAAATTTAATATCGCCATGACTCTACAAAGCTTAGATCGAATGACAACTTCGGCAAAATCTGGAATTAATTGCAATATATCCTCTTTGCGTGATAATAATTTTGTTTTTAATTTTGATGCGATAATACTCGATAAAATTTGTAGTGATTTACCTCATTCCTCATTTTCGATTAAAAGTTTTCCTTTTCTCGCCAACTTAGAACTAGCTGACCCAGGCTTTAATAAAAGCGATAAAATTGATTTATTGTTGGGCGGCGATGTGTACCCTTACATTTTGCTAGATGGTCGTTTGTCTACGGGACCCAACAACCCCGTCTGCATTAATACTATTTTTGGTTGGGGAATAATGGGCAATCTTTCACTTTCACCTTCAACTACAAATCAAATTAAAACATTTTTTACTACGTCAATGAACGATTCTTTTGTCAATTTAGATAAAAATCTACAACGATTTTGGCAAATAGATGACATACCTAATGTCAAGGCCATTGACCCCGAAGATGAGTTTTGCGAAAATTATTTTTTGAAAACTACCTCAAAAAATGAGGAGGGGAGATATATTGTATCTTTACCATTTAAAGTTACTGCTCCAGATTTTGGCGACACTCGATCCATTGCCGTACGTCGTTTTTTCTCCCTTGAGAAGAAATTGCTACAAAACCCTGATTTTTATGCTGCCTACAGCTCTGTTTTACAAGATTATTTAGATAATAATCATATGCAACCGGTTTCTGCACCTTTGCCGACCGAAATTTCAAATCATTTTTATATTGCACACCATGCGGTGTTTAAAAAAGATTCTACTAGCACCCCCCTGAGGGTGGTTTTTGATGCGAGCATGCACGCCCCTGGCAAAATCTCGCTCAACAACGCTGTTTATACTGGGCCCCCTTTACAAAGGGACTTACAAAAAATTTTATTACTTTATCGTTTGCATAAATTTTGCTTTTGTTGCGACATCCGTCAAATGTACAGGATGATTTTAGTTGACCCTAGTCAAACTAATTTTCAAAGAATAGTTTGGAGGTTTGATCCTAACCAGCCTATTCAAGACTTCGAAATAAATAGAGTTTTATTCGGGGTCTCTTGTAGCCCCTTTTTGGCTATCAGAACTTTGCTGCAACTTGCTAGAGAGCATGAGGACCTTCCTCTTGCCTCAAAAATCATTGAGGAGGCAGTTTTTGTCGATGATGTGATTTCGGGAAGTGATGACTTTTTTAAGGCCACTGAGATGAAAAATCAATTAATCGAGCTACTTAGCCGAGGTGGATTCGAATTGCGTAAATGGGCGAGCAATTGTCCCGAGTTACTATCCGATCTTCCTGAGTCACACATTTCGATGAAGGCTCTTTCTCTCGATTTAGATGCTGAAAATTCAACTTTGAAAATTCTCGGTTTAAATTGGAACCCTCATACTGATGAATTTTTTTATACTTTCGACTGTTCTCTCCAAACATGCACTAAAAGAACAATTTTAAGTAATTTGGCCCGCATTTACGACCCTCTGTCTTTTTTGGCGCCAATAGTTTTAATTTTAAAATTAATTGTTCAATACTGCTGGGCAGAAGACTTAAACTGGGACGACCCTGTCAGTCCGGAAATTGTTTTTAAATGGGAAAAATTTAAAAATGAATTAAAGTTTTTGCATCCTGTTGGGGTTCCTCGTCAAATAATTTTGCCTAATGCTAGTCAAATCCAGCTAGTAGGATTTTGCGATAGTTCAGAACGGGCCTATTGTGCTGTCGCTTATATTCGAATTTTTTATTCTGATGGAAACATTAAAGTTTTTTTTGTTTGTAGTAAATCTAGAGTCGCACCGTTGCGTCGTAAACTAACTTTACCAAGACTAGAGCTTTTAGGAGCTGTTTTGTTGGCTAAATTAATGGATTTTTTACTAGAAACGTTCTCGGAAAAAATTAAATTTGATAAAATTCTTGCTTTTACTGATAGCACAGTGACCTTATCTTGGATTCAGGGATCTCCTCACAAATTTAAAACATTTGTTTCGAATAGAACTGCCTATATACAAGGAAGAATTAGCCCTGAGTTTTGGCATTATGTTCCTACTGAACAAAATCCTGCTGACTGCGGTACTAGGGAAATGTATCCCTCTGATTTACAAAGATTTTATTTTTGGTTAGAAGGGCCTTCTTTTCTAAACCAACCTACAAATACTTGGGATTTTATGACAGTTACTTACGATGGGAATGCAGTTTTGGAAGAACAGCGAAAAAATATTTTTAACGTTTTTACTTGCGAACAAACAGTTGAATATTATGTAAACAACTTGTTTGAAAAATACAGTTCTCTTTTTAAAATTAAGAGAATAGTTGCTTACTTTTTGCGAGGGTTACAAAAGTTTAAAAATCCCTCATACAATTTTGCTACTGATTACCTTACAAATCAGGATTACTGCAAAAGCTTACTTTTTATTTCGAAATGCGTACAATCTTTTTCTTTCCAAAAAGAAATTGAATTACTAAAAGATAAGAAACAGCTTCCAAAAGCTTTTCAAAAATTATGTCCATTTTTGCATAATGAAAGCTACGATTTGCTTCGTGTTGGAGGCCGTTTATGCCATTCAAATTTATCATACGATAAAAAATTTCCAATTCTTTTGCCTTCTAGTGCAAAATTCACTGAATTACTGATTTTAGATTTGCATCGCAGCAATCTTCATTGTGGTATACAGACCACAACTTTTTTACTAATGCAAACCTTCTGGGTATTGTCTGCTAAAAAGGTAGTGAGAAAAGTTTTAAGTTCTTGCCATACTTGCTGGAAAACTAAACCTAACTCCCTTCAACCCCCTATGGGTAACCTACCGAAATTTAGAGTTTCCGAAGCAAAGGTGTTCGAAAATGTAGGTATAGATTTTTGTGGTCCGTTCACGATTACTCTTGGTCGGACCAGAGGTGCAAAAACCATGAAAGCATATGTCTGTTTATTTATCTGTTGCGCTGTTAAAGCCGTGCATTTAGAGTTAGTCTCTGATATGACATCAGAAGCCTTTCTGGCTGCTCTGCGCCGCTTCATAGCTAGAAGAGGACTATGCTCAAAGATCTCTTCAGACTGCGGGACCAACTTCGTGGCCTCTGAAAAATACTTGCGACAAATTTTTTCTGATTGCGTGAAGGGGGAAGGTATAGTTTGGTCTTTTAACCCACCTGCTGCTCCCCACATGGGAGGCATTTGGGAATCAAACATTAAATCTTTAAAGACTCATCTTCACAGGGTAGTTGGAAATCAAATACTCACCTATGAGGAATTAAATACGGTTTTAACCCAAGTTGAAGCCATAATGAACTCACGTCCTTTATGTGCCTTAAGCACCGATCCTACTGATCTGGCGGTCTTGACTCCTAATAATTTTTTAAATTTGAGGCCTCCAGGTACAATACCCGATCCAAACTACTGCGATATTGCGTTAAACAGGCTGTCCAGGTGGCAACTGTTGCAAAGAATGCACCGCGATTTTTGGATTCGCTGGCATCGCGAATATTTGCACACTTTGCAACAGCGAGCCAAATGGCACCAACCTCTTGCTTCCATTGATATTGGTACTATGGTACTGATCAAAGATGAAAATTCCACTCCATTGGATTGGCCCCTAGGCCGCATTGAAGACCTTATTAAAGGTTCTGATAATGTTCCACGGGTTGCTATTGTAAAGACTACTAAAGGTACCTACAAACGGCCTTTGGTAAAACTATGCGCCCTGCCTACAAATTAAACTCTCTGAAATGCCCCTGGGCATTCTCAGGGGGGTGGGAAATGGTTCGTCCCGCCTTCCTTTTTGTAAATATGTTCTTTTTACTATAATTTACCAAATTGGTTCGAATTAGGCTATTTGGTGATTCACTAGAGCATTTTCTATTTTTTGTTTATTTAGTATTAATTAACTAATTAAGTACTTAAAATTACTGGGTTATTTGCATTTGAAACTCCCGCGGTTTTAAAGGCAAATATTACAATTTGCTATAATTAATTTACTTTACATAAAATGCATTTTGAATTACTAAGGTTCCTAGTTCCTTTAATATGGACCTTCGTAATCTCATTCCTTTCTACTTATTCCTTTTCTCCTACGCCTATGGATTAACGACGCCACTGGGCGCCATGTGGGAGAATGAACGCAGTAGCGAATACCTGCTGCAGCAACACACAGAGAACCGTTTCGCCTTCGAACGATAATACACGCGTGTTAGCGACTCTCCTACCACATGAATGTGGGTGCAAAAAAATACGGTTAAACAGCGTGTCCTCCCATGAGTTCCGCTTCCTGTATAAAAATGGTAAGTGAAAATGCATTATTTTTACCTTACATACATTTGCTTATTGCTACACTAACCTAGAAGGTAAACTAGACCATTTCAGAATCCCTTGTACCAGCTTAGCCTATGACCTTATTCCCTTAAAATTACAGTCCACATCTGACACCGTTAAATTCCAGACAACTCTCCTTTCTGGACCACCAGGGAGCCCCAGTATTATTTTTAAAATTGGTGCCCGTGTATTTTTTGGTATGCGAAACCCGAATACGGACACCTGTTTACTGTGGCCGTTAGAGGGCGCTTCACATTGCGCTTTTGATTGTTTAAATCTACTATAACTTTTTCTCAGTGTTGTTTCTAACGTTTTTTGGGTATAGGTATTCTTGTAAAAATCTGCTGAAGTCAGTCGTCGAGATATTTCGGTTTTTAATATTCAATTCCGCACCGGAAAATTCAAATTATTTTGCGGAAAATAAAATGTTATATTTTAGAAATCAAACAAGTTTTCGTGGCTAATCGGGTAGTAGTAGTAGTAGTGTGGGGTAGGCTCTAGGCCTGGCGACTAGGCACATGAAGCGCCCTTTTCGCCAACCCCCGGGCATCCCCCCTACTGCGTCCTTCTTTCGCTAAGGAATCTGCCCGTCTTCTGTACAAAGGCCAGAATATCGGGCCACGTCAGATTCGGAAGGTCCTCCGTCTCAAAGGCTTCCTCTTCGAATACCTCTCTTCTTGCCTCCTTGTATGCTTCACATGATGAGAGAAAATGCGCCGAGGTCTCGTCCTCGGCCCAACATCGCTCGCACGTCGCGTCCTTCTTCACTCTCATCTTTGCCAGGTGTCCTTGTAGGACGCAGTGTCCGGTCAGGACTCCCACTATGGCTAACTCTCTTCGTGTTCTACGGAGCAGCCAGTCCCTACGGGATTTGCTGTAGCCTGTCAAATACTCCTTCGCCTGTCTGGCGTTTCCTGTGATGGTCCACTCCCTTTGTATCTCTTTCTGGGTCCACTCTGTTCATTTGCCTAATCTGGTAAAAAGAAGTTTTTGTTTCTCTCATATTTTTCCGTGGGTAGCTTAAAAGCTTAACCTCACGGGGGTCCAAGATCTAATGGACACCTAATAACCCAAGTAACATTTCTTTATTTATAGCAGAAGCTAAAAGGTTGCCAGCGCCTTTCCTTAAAACCATTAGTTTCAATGTTTGGTCGCTAGCACGTTCCTATTACGCTTAGACCTCCTAAATGGGACTCCCCAATTGGTGGTGGCAACCTATGTATTAAACTCATTATAAAACCATAAGAAATAAACGCTAGCTTCGCCCTCTAGCGGTTCCACCAGTATAGAACCTTTTAGAGCCTAAAGCTATTATGCCAGGTTCTAAAAGCAACTCAGAAACGTCCTCTATCCTGTTATAAAACTAGATTTGGTAATTTGGTATCCTAGCAATTCTGTTGAATACCATAATACCTTTAGAGTAAAGAATTTTTCCCATAAAAGCTTTAGCGATATTTTAGATTCACAATGGCTATATAAATAAATTTAGGTCATAAAATTGCCAAAAATGTCAGAGTCCCAAAATTATTGTATCACATAAAAATATACCTATATATGAGGAGTTTGTCGTTTTGTGGATCATCAAATTGCCTGCCAGACTTATTTTTCTGATAAAATCGTATCTGAAAAGCTCTCAAAACAAGCGCGCCAGCTCACAAATGCTTTTTAATAGTTTTTTGATAACTAAATAACAAATATTTAAAATAAAAAAAAATAATTTACACTATTCACCATTAAAAAAGTCTGTTTGGTTTACATAAATCAAAATTAAAGTAAAATTATTGTTAAAAAACACTGCTAAAACGACTAGATAAATATTTTCTGTTTACAGTATTTTTAAAATAATTCTATATACGCCATTATCGTTTTATAGTGGTCACTTGGTTTTATTTGTTACTCTGTCGCAACAAGGATTTTTGAGTGCGCTTATGAAACCAATAAAAAAGAGAAGGTAAACATAGTGAACATAACCTCACTTAAATTTTTTGTATTTGTTTTTTAAACTGTTGTGTTAAATTTAAATGTTTTTTATCGTGCAATTTGCACACAATCAGGAGGGCCAGTGCAATAATATCCGTTGTGCCTGCAGGTTGGAGGGAAACCTCTTATATTGGCCGTTTAAACAGGCCTTATCTAGGCTTGGGTGCCCTACCCAGGAGGATAATAAATAATCAATCTTGCAATAGGTAGGTACCAATCTGTACTAGTACTAGTAAAAACTAAAATAAGAAAGTATTTATTTACTTCTGTTAGAACCCAGTTTTATATGACCGCCTATTTAAATAATATTTAATATGCAGCTATGGGTAACCAAAAATACAAAAGAATTAAGTTTACCTTTAAGCCTTCCAATAAAACCTGTTTAAAATCCCTAAAAGTAATGGCAAAAACCAAAAGTTTAAAGTTTATATTTACCACTCTTAAAAACCTTAAGGAAACTAGGTTCTATATGGCCGCCTATATAATCATATTTACTATTAAACTACTGGTAACTACAAAAACAATAGGATATAAGGTAACCTTTTAGCTCTATTATAAAACACTTTTGTTATGACCTAAAGTAATGAAAAAAACTAAAAGACCAAAGTTTTTATTTATTTCTTTTTAAAAACTTTAGGTAAAAGGGTTTTATAAGACCATCTTTATAAATCAGAAATCAATAAAACCAAAAGTATCTAAAAGGAACAGAAGAACACTTTTTGGTTGTATAACACCTCTTTAGGTAATTGGCAATATAAATTACCTTTTTGTAGCCAAATTGATCCTAAAAGCCATAACAGCACCCTCTAAATAACCTTGGAACCAAATTAATAAAACCTTGAGTGGTAATAATGTTACTTGGGAAGTGTTGACAGTTAACTGTTTTGTCCTTATGGGACTCCTCAGAACACTGCTTGGTCAATGTGACACCCTTGCGAAGTTAATTAGACGGTTTTGTCTCTAATCCCATGTATATAGTGAGAAAACCCTCGCAAGAAGCGCCATCTACCGAGATACGAGAGAAACTAGAACAAGAGCAGTGTTTGTTTTTTAAATTCACGGTTACTAAATTAAGAACATTAAAAACCGAAAAATCTGGAAAATGGCTTACTTTAGCAGACTGTAACAAGAGTAACGTTTTTGTTTTAAAATGACTAAGAAATTATCTTTTTAACAAAAAAAGTAAAAAACTACTCTGAGAAAAAATTTATGGTCATATTAAATAATCAGAAGTGCAGTGTGAAGCGCCATCTAACAGCCACAGCCAATTTTAAAAATATTTTTTACGTTTAACATCATGCATCATGGAAACTGAGCAATTCTGGACTGGAGTATATATGAACTTTTATCTCTATTTTCGGGCGTAGAAATAGACGTCTAATTTCGGGACCCCGTCATAAGTCCGATAACAGCAGCTGTGGTTTCATAGGCAACTGAGCAAAAAACGGTTTTTTTATTTAAATTTTCCGTGATCCAAAGCTTGGCTTCTTATACATGGTTGAAAATCAAATGACTTTGAAATGAAGACTGAGGAGGAGGTCAAGCATGAGAAGGTTATATTGAAAGACAATGACAGGTCAGCTATGGCTATGGTTTCAAGAAAACTAAAAGGCATAGAAAAATTTCTCGAACGTCAGTCTACCGATCGCAATCGCTAATAAAAAACTACAATGGCGACGAGATTTAAATTTTTTGAAAAGCACAGTTTTTAATTTTTGCTCGATTATTTGAAAACCCCTGTAGATATTTTTCAGTTCGATACAGCATCTAATTAGGCTTAGAATAGCGAACTTTTTCCAATTTAACCAAACTTGTATCTCTGACTGTTTCCGAAATCCTCATGTAGTTATTTTATCTGGGACACCTTGTATAAGTAGGCAAAAATATTTGGTTTTATTTTTTTTTCAGTATGTCGAAAGCGTACCCCATATCATCTGAAAGCATTGCCAAGACGGAACCAAATTATTTTGAAATGAAGACTGAGGAGGAGGTCAAGCATGACACGTCAGCTAAGTGAGTGCCTGTTAATATTAGAGAGATGTAATTGGCGATAATTTGCCAGTTTAATTCGGTGGACACCAATATAATTGATTGGAAGTCACTTGGTACCCAGAACATTTATAACTTTATTTACTCTCGCATTCATAATACATGAAGATCCAGTGGGCCGGCCCACTAAGCACTCTCACGGTAGGCAATTTTCTTTTCTCAAGGAGTGTTTTGTTTTGCCTGAAACTCTTTGTTTGTGTAGGGTTTCCACTTTCGATACGAATTTTCGCGGTTCCTTTTTGTGATGGAGGGACATAAGAAAGGGTAATTTTTCTTTTAAATAGTTCCCGTGTTCTTCTTTTGGGAAGGCAAAATGTAAACTGATTTAAAAAATCGGTTTGCAAATCATTTTTTTTGCGAAAAAATGTATTTCGACACTAGTGTCTATTTAAAAAATGGTTTGGTTCAGTTGTATTTACATACTATAATTCTATACTAATACGTAGAACTGGCAACATAGTGAAGCGCGTAACCTCATTACCGCCTCGTTTCACATCACCAACACTTCTATTCTCATAAAGAAATAGGGTTGTTGACTTATATATAACTCGAACCTACTAGCCGTTTGTGTATACACAAGTAAGGGAAACGCCTTTCTTGTGCGGAATTTGGCCATTAGCGAAGTAGGAAAAGCTGATGACCAATACAAGGCCGTAGTAGGCATCATAAGACCTCTGGACTCGACAAAGAGTTTCAGGCAAAATTAAATCCCCCTTCTGATAACAAAATTGCCTACCGTGGGGGTGCTTAGCGGGCGGGCCCGCTGGGTCTTCATGTAGTATAAATGTGAGAGTTAATAAACGAACACATCACGAGGCGGTAATAAAATTGCGAAAGCAATAATTTGAAAATTTGGCGCGTAGATTTATTAAGCAAAAATAATTGGTAAATTTGTGTGTTTTGCACTGTCGATATGAATTTTTGTGGTTCTTGTTCGTGATGAAGGGACATATAAAGGGGTTACTAACTTATTTTAATGTAAACCAAACTCAAGTAAGGGTAAGCGCTAATTCCAGCGCTATCTAAGGGCCAGAATTTAGTTTTAAATGCGAAACTTTATTAAAATCATAAATAAAGAAAGCTGAAATGATCCAAACAGGGTGAAAGAAGAAAATCCAATATTTCACTAGTCAAGTTAAATATTGGATTAAAAAAATATATATATTTTCTAGCTAAGCTTCGTAAAAAATGTAAACTTACAGTTTATATCTATCTATTTTTATTTAAATCTAAAATTTAAAAGATAAACCTGGATTAAACTTTCTTACATCTTAGCCTAAATTAAAGTATCCATCAATAGGTGAAAGTTGAGTTGACAAACTGTTTTTTAGCCCTAGTTAAATGACCTCCTAAGAGGCAAGCAAGCATTCTCCAGAGACCATTTAACTGTGGGTTTACACCAGGCTAGCTATTCTCGTACTTGAACGATGTGATAGTTCCCATCACATCCTGTGACCAATGGCAAGCTTTAAATTAGCTCCGATCCGTCACATGCTATGCGAAAATACCTCCATTGCGCAAGCTTCTCCTAGGATCCGACCGAGAAACGTTCAGTTGGTACGGGGCAGGAGAAGATTTCACTTTAAACGCATAAAATTCACTAACTGCGCGGGCGACATGCTATTAGTCGAGGCAAGTCATTTTGCACAATACGCAACCACTCAGAGTTTGCTCTTGGTCAAAGCGTGTGATGTGGATGGTTACATCGTTCAGGACCCAGAAAGGGTCAATGAAATTACTGTTTTTCTTAAAAATTATTGAACGCTCTCCGAAACGGTGGTTTTAAGTAAAACCAGCGACAGCGGCAACAATGTTAAAAAGAAATTGGTGTGTATATTTGTCAAAACCTAATGCTAAATGAGCCTGGCCCTGATGGTTTAGTGGACGTGCGTTCGATTTAAGATCGAGGAGCAGTGGGTTCGATTCCCATGCCTGTCAGTAAAAACTCGAATAACTTTTTATGTATTTGTGAATAAATATTTACCGGAGGTAGAGGAAACGCCTGTCCTGAGCGAAGTTTGGCCATCAGCGACTTAGGCAAAACTGATGATCAATAAAAGGCCGTGGTTTGGAAGTCGCGTTGAGCGGATGGTCTAGTGTTAGAAGCGTAGATGGCGCTAGCATGATAAAGACTCCTAGGCTGGATAAAGAGTTTTAGGCAAAATAAATCCTCTTTGAGAAAAGTAAATGGCCTACCGTGGGGATGCTTAACAGGCCGGTCCGCTGGGTCTTCAAGTAGTATGAATGAGTTGTGTTTGTCTGGGGTACCAAGTAACTTCCAGTCAGATTATTTTAGTGTCTACCGAACTGAGCTGGCGCATTGTCTGCAATAAGCGAATAGAGCAAAACAAGTAGAAACAAACGAATGCTAAAGAAATTTAATTTGCTCAATGCTGGGAGCATTTAGATCTCCAACACATCTCTATTATTTTAATCAGGGTTTACTAGGTTTAGCCTTTAAGTTTTTTCTTCTTCTTTATGTGGCATTACAACCCCTGGTGATTAATCAGAGCCCTCTATTCTGCCCTCTTCTTCGCCACCTTCTTATTTTTCTATTCTTGATGTCATCTTTGTTATCTTCTATCCATCTTTTTCATGGACTCCCTCTTACTCTTCTTCCTGCAGGTCTTATTATTAGCTCATACTACTATGGTTATCATAATTTTTTTGAGAAAAAAAAAGTGTAAAATACTTACGACTGGGCGAGGTACACGGCCGAACACTTGGCGAATAGTCGTGGTCGGATCGGACGTCTATTTTAGGTACAATTGTCTATTTTATAGGATCGTTTCTAGGATACGTTCGTTGACGTTAACTGCACTTGATGAGAGAGCGAAATGTCCTACGGTGCGCATGTGCGCAGGCGAAATGTTCCTCGCGATATGACTACGCGAGTTAGGCGACCAACAATACATCACAATTCCCTCCACACTTAACTCTAAACTACCCTTATACTCTTTTTGACTGACAAACACAAGCATACAATTTTAACAATTTGTATTGCACTTAATCAATGTTCAAAGTGTAGTCTTTGAACCGACTTGGCAATTTGCTTCGATTTCTACGTGAGCTTCTTTTCATTATTGCCTCTTCAGTCTTAATGTCACTCATCGAGTTGTCTGTCAGACCAGGATTTGGGAACCCATAAAAATCACTTGACACACTCTCATTGTCATCTGTGAACTCTATAGTTTCATGTAAGGACCTTTTAACACTTCTGTATTGCTGCTTACTTCTATGACACTTCTAGGTTCTTTTCCTGACATTTTACTACTCTGAGGGTCTTCTAGCCCTTCTTCCTCCTCAAATTCTCTTTTTCTCCCACCTTTATGTTTGATCTGAGTTTCTTATGCTTTTTTCATGTTTTCTATTCCACTTGTGTTCCCTATGTTTGTTTTTATTGCTGGTTTCACTAAATCCAATAGGGTTCTGGTTTTTTGACCAACCATTAGTTCTGTGGGTGAGTATTTGGTACTGCAATGGGGTGTGTTGCGGTAATTTAATAAAAACCGAGGAACCAAGGCGCTCAAAGTAACATTTGTGTTCTTTGGATCATTGGCCGCAGCTGTAATTTTCTTTTTGAAGGTTTTCACTGCGTTTTCAGGGCCCCATTGCTCTCACTATTAAAAGGCGGAATCAGAACTTGTCTAATACCGTTTTTGTGTAGAAAATTCTTAAATTCCATAGAACTATAGCTTGTCCCATTATCGGTTACCCCTAATTCCGGCAAACCAAAGCAACAGAAGATGTTGAGCTTCTCAATTAATTCATCTGATCTTAAACTTTTCATACTGATCGCCTCAGGCCATTTTGTGTAAGAATCAGTCACAATCAAATAGATTTTGCCTCGTAGGTCCAAATAATCAAGATGAATTCTCTGAAATGGAGTTTCAGCTATTGGTGTCAATGTTGTTCTTTGTGGAGCTGGTAACGTTTTTAAGCATGGCACCCATGATTTTATCAGTTTTTCAATCTCGCCATCTAGACCCGGCCACCATAAGTATGAGCGAGCCAGCTGCTTACTTTTTAGTATGCCTAAATGACTTACATGGATTAATTCAAGCATCTCGCCTCTTAGGGATCTCGGAATGACCACTCTATGACTCCACATGACACAGCCACATTCTTCATGGAGTTCTTCTTTACGTCTGAAAAATGACATCATTTCTTCTGACACTTTCTTGGGCCATCTACCCTTTTTGCAATAGTCCACAATCTTGCTTAAAATGTTATCTTTCTGTGTCTCTTCTTACACTCTTTCATTGTCTATGGGCCATTCATTTTTAGTCGAAGCAAAATTTATGTACTCTTAAGGTTGTTCATCTCCTACATCTGGTGGACATTTATTTAATTTATCTGGCAATCGTGACAGACAATCTGCCATGAAATTTCGCTTCCCAGAGATATGTTCAAATTTATAGTCAAATCCAGACATATAAATTGCCCAGCGTTGCAGCCTGTCTGTGTTTCTTATTGGGATGCCCTTATTTTTTCCAAAAATGCCCATTAAAGGTTTGTGGTCATCTTATTGTGAATTGATGTCCAATCAAATATTGAGCAAATATTTTAGTCCAAAAATAATGGCTGCTGCCTCGCGGTCTATAATAGCCATAGATTTCTCTGAAGATGTTAATGTTCTTGATGAACAACCAAACGGTCTTTCTATAGCCTCTTTGTTACGCCCCAAAAGAACTGCTGACTGTCCCGAATCTGACGCATCTGTGATCAATACTATCGTGTCATCTGGATTAAAATGTGCTAAAGTTATATCCTCCTTTATTAACTCTCCTCTGTCCACTGGATCTCTTTGCTTTCTCCCTTCTTGAGTACTTTAGATTTTCTA
Source organism: Aspidapion aeneum (assembly GCA_963576565.1). Classification (NCBI taxonomy): domain Eukaryota; kingdom Metazoa; phylum Arthropoda; class Insecta; order Coleoptera; family Brentidae; genus Aspidapion; species Aspidapion aeneum. Next base: position 8,379,340 of record OY755046.1, read on the forward strand.
CGAAACGAGAATAATATTGTACCAGGCCACAAAATGACCTAACTTGGGTTATTGTTCTAGGTCTTTCTGCATTTATTATGGCTGATACTTTCTTAGAACTTTTCTTTAGGCCATTTTTGTTTAATTTCATTGCTAAAAACTCAATTTCTTCAGCAAAGAAGCTGCATTTATCAGATCGTATAGTCAAACACAGTAGCATATTTGTAAGCACCCAGTTTGGAAGTAAACACATCAGAATATTTTTTTATGAGCCTATCCTTCTCATCTTCCAAGCTATGCATGTTTCTAAAATCTAGCCCGATGTTAAATTGTCTTTAAAAATCTCTACCCAATAAACAAGGTCCTGATGTATTAACTACATAATACTTGATGTTTTTGGCTAAGTTTTCTACTCTCGTATTTATCCTGCTATTAACTGTTTAAAAATGTCTAAGCTAATTGTGTTTACAGTCGCTTCAGTGTCTACCTGCATTAACATATTTTTATTGCCTAAAATCACATTTGTTTTAAACAACGCGTCACTACAATTATTCGACAAACTAAACATATTTAAATAGTCACAATTGACTCTGTTTGACCCGAATTTTCTGCTGTATTTTCCACTAAAAAGTTTTGTCGGCGCACTTTGCCATTGTTTTTTTGACTGGGACACGCATTTGCCAAGTGACCCTGGGTTCCACACGCCCTGCAACGGTATTTCTTATAACGATAACCTTCTCCGTCCCCGTTATGCACCCATCCATAGACATCGCACGTTTTTTTTTTAAATAAAATTTTCCCGATTTTTATCGCGCACTTGTTATTTTTGTCAAAACCGTCGGCCATACTGTTTCCTATATCACTGCTGGAACACGGGTGAGTTCTTTTCTTCGCCGCACCACCGGTTGCACTGCGCGTATTCGTTGTCCATAACACCGGTTGAGCCGCACTTTGTCCGTGCATATTTTCGCGCTGCCCCGCGAGTTTTAGTTATCAAGGGTGTTATTTGTCGAGTCCTTTGCGGACGTTTCACAAATCCGGTCAAAAACAGGTCCTCTACGCATACCTGACACAAATTTTTCACCTAAACAAAAATTTAAACTTGTTTCGAACGAACATTCTATTGCCAAACTACGCACTCCCGCGTACCATTCTTGTGCCCCTTCCCCTTCATATTGTGTTGCCGCCCAATATTTTGATCTTTCCCGCCAGTCTGATAAAACCGGAGCAAATTGAGTTTTCATCATTTTTGAAAGTTCGTCAAATTTCATTTCTTTCGGCAATTTAGGATGACAGAGATCGCGAAGAAGCTTATATGTGTCCGCTCCCACCCAAGCTATGAGCGATCCTACTTTTTTTTCCTCATTTTTTACGTCGTTTGCCACGAAAAATAAGTTCAACATTTCCGCATATATCGTCCAGCACTCATCTCTATCCTTCCCCGAATCGATTAGTAAAAGAACTTGCCTGCCGATTTGCAACTTATCAAAAACCGGGCGCTCTAAAGAAAACAATACAACATAACCTTACTGTCTATGTCCTTCAAGGTTAGGTATGATTTTCCCGCGAGCTTTCACTTACGAAAATGCTATTTTCTCGCGAAAAACCGCCTCGTCGCCAGTGTAAAATACTTACGACTGGGCGAGGTACATGGCCGAACACTTGGCGAACAGTCGTGGTCGGATCGGACGTCTATTTTAGGTAGAATTGTCTATTTTATAGGATCGTTTCTAGGATACGTTCGTTGACGTTAACCGCACTTGATGAGAGAGCGAAATGTCCTACGGTGCGCATGTGCGCAGGCGAAATGTTCCTTGCGATATGACTACGCGAGTTAGGCGACCAACAATACATCACAAAAAGTTATATATCTTTGCCTTTCAGATGATTTTGAAACTTTTTTGTCGCGCCGTCTGTCGGTCTGTATGTATGTCTGTCTGTCTGTAACGAACAACGCGCATAACTCAAAAACCGCTTCCCCCAGTGTAATGAAATTTGGTACCTAGGCTGGGTCTTGGGTCGAGATGGTCCCATTTAAAAATGAACAAAATCCACCGAACACAAGCCAGATAAAAGGGTGGGGGTAAATTTTAAAAATTGGAGTTTATGTGAAAATATGGCGTGTGTGAATCAAACGAAAGGTAATTAAGCCTGGAGTTAAACAAAATACATTTTAGTTTATTTAAAAGAAAAGGGGGGGGGGGGGTAGATTTCAAAAATTAGAGTTTAAGTGAAAATATGGCATGTGTGATATTAAACGAAAGGTTATTGAGTCCAAAGTTAAATAAAATACATTTTAGTTTAAAAAAAAAGTGGGGGTAGGTTTTAAAAATTAGAGTCTAAGTCAAAACATGGCTTGTGTGATATCAAACGAAAGGTAATTGAGTCTAGAGTTGAATAAAATATATTTCAGTTTTTAGTTATGTTAGCTCACACGTACACTATAACTATAGTCCCTAGAGGAGCTTAGGTGCCCATATATTGGCAGAGTATTTTTCTTGGTGTTATTGTATCGTCCATTCCCTGTACAAGTTCCAACCAAGTTAATCTTCTACTTTTGATGAATCTCATCATGTTTGCGCAATATATTAGTTGTTCTAATTTATAGTTTATCTGTATCCGCCAATAAACCTCTTCTAACAAACGTAAATTTTAGTACCTGTGAATTTAAAAATCAAACAATTTTTCGTGGCTAATCGGGTAAAAAGAAGTTTTTGTTTCTCTCATATTAGCTCACACATATACTATACTATAGTAGTGTGAGCTATGGTGATCCTAATTTTTTCGAGAAAAAAAAGTTGCTCCGATTTCAAAAATTTTTGTATATCTTTGCGTTTCAGATGATTTTGAAACTTTTTTGTTGCGCCGTCTGTCTGTCTGTCTGTCTGTATGTCTGTGTGTCTGTATGTCTGTCTGTAACGACCAACGCGCATAACTCAAAAACCGCTTGGCCGATTTTAATGAAATTTGGTACCTAGGCTGGGTCTTGGGTCGAGATGGTCCCATTTAAAAATGAACAAAATCCACCGAACACAAACCAAATAAAAGGGTGGGGGTAGATTTCAAAAATTAGAGTTTATGTGAAAATATGGCGTGTGTGATATTAAACGAAAGGTAATTGAGTCTGCAGTTAAACAAAATACATTTTAATTTATTTAAAAAAAAAAGGGTGGGGGTATATTTTAAAAATTAGAGTTTAAGTGAAAATATGGCTTGTGTGACATCAAACGAAAGGTAATTGAGTCCGGACTTTAACAAAATACATTTTAGTTTGTGTTTTTTTTTAAGGGTGGGGGTAGATTTCAAAAATTTGAGTTTAAGTCAAAACATGACTTGTGTGGTATCAAGTAATTTAGTCTGGAGTTGAATAAAATATATTTTAGTTTTTAGTTATATTAGTGTGAGCTTAGGGGCCCATATATTGGCAGAGTATTTTTTTAAGGACACAACAGTTAACTGTCAACACTTATTAGGTGTCCATTAGATCTTGGACTCCCGGGAGGTTAAGCTTTCGAGCTACCCACTGAAAAATATGAGAAAAACAAAAACCCTTTTCTGTTTGAACTGGTCCAAAGATCTTATGAAGAATTTTTCTTTCAAATATTTTTGGTTGTTCTTCATTCGCTCTTGTAAGTGTTCGTGATTGTCACCCATATGTCAATACCGGTCTAATTATTGTAGTGTAGATATTTTTAAGAGATCTCGTTAGAATCCTTGAAGCAGTTTTTGATGAGCGTAAAAGACTTTGTTTCCGTTTATTATTCTCTGGTTTTTTTCGTATGTAATATAATTTTTTTATGTATGTTTGCTCCCAAGTATGTAAACTTTTCCACTAGCTCGAAACTATAACCAAGTACCTGAAAATTATGAGCTTATCTCTCCTTGCTTTTTGAGAAGTTAATGTATTTTGTTTTTGACATATTTACAGAAAAACGATCGATGGAACAAATGTATTGTAAACTTGAGACCTTGGGAAAATAAGAGAAGTAGGGGAAGACTCCAAATGAGATGGCCGCACAATTTAAAGAAACATGCGGGGACTAGATGGATGAACACGGCGACAGACAGGACAGAGTGGAAGATATTGGGGGAGGCACATGTCCCAAGATGGATCGAAGAAGGCTAAATCGATAGATAGATATTTATTTTTAGTCCTCGTTTTTTGCCTTCTAGATCAAGAACTGTTACAGGTTCGGTCAATATGAACACCAATATCATTCGCGTAGCCAGCTATCTGCGTTGATTTGGTCCCAGTATATCCGCTTGTGTCAATCATCCTAACACAAGCTTTAAGGACCAGATTTAACAGTAATGCAGATCACGCATCCCCTTGCCTTACTCCTGAAGTTACACAGAATGGTTCTAAGAACTGGTTATTTGTTATTAGCTTAATATGTTTTGCGGGGAGTTTTAAAGTAGCTAAAATCTGCATCATTCTCTCCCGATTTACGTTGTCTGCTTGAAATCTATATAAATATGGGGGCATGGCAGTGTCCCGCCAAGTTCGCGCATATCTAAAACTCTACTTCGGAATGAGCTACCAAACTTAAACTTTGCACAGTCGTAGATCTTCATAGAGTTAACAACCCCTTCAAGTTTGATGAACTTCCAGAAAGTAGTTACGCAATTTCAAAAAACGTCGAAATTGCCACTCACTCATGTATAGATCATCAAAATGCTACTGTACTTCCAGACATGCTACAAAGCTGAAATTTGGCAGACTGATAGAAATTATGACCAAGCCCTTGAAAAAAAATAAAAAAAACCCCAAAATTCTAACTTACTCTCCGCCCCTATACATGTAAAGTTATGTAAAAGTAAGATTGCCCACTTCCTGAAAAGCTAGAGACGAATAGGTACTATGATAAAACTATAGGAAAAAATTTAGAAACACCAAAATTTTTATTTACTTCCCTTCCATATAAATGTAAAGAAATGTAAAAGTAAGATTGGCCACTTCCAGAAACGCAAAAAAGCTGAGCTCTTTGAAAAGCTGATAGGAACTATGATAAAACCATAGGAAACAAGTTTGTTTTGAACAATAGTCCGCATATTTTAATACTTTAAAACTTGAATATTATCCAAATTCTTTAAAATAGGAGTAAAATCATAACAAAAGCATCTCATGTAAAAAAAACCAAGTGCGCGAAAATGGTATTTCGTAAAATGAATTGAGATAAAAGTAAAGCCAAGTTCACCAATACAAAGTTCAAAATGAAAGGTTCGTATTAGCTTGGAAATGTTTTTCTAAACTTGGCTATTACGGCTGCAAATGACTCTTAGGCACAGTGCTAAATTTAACATAAAGAAGTCTTACTGTAATAACAAAGTTTAAAAAAACATTTTTAAACTAGTAAGAATCTTTCTTTGAGATTTGTATTGGAGAACTTGGCTTTACTTTTATCTCAATTATTTTTACAAAATACCATTTTCGCGTACTTGGCTTTTTTTACAAGCAATGTTTTTGTTGTGATGTATATTTTTAGTTGTGTTCATAGGCTTTTTCTAGAATATGCCTCATAACAAAGTGTGTAGTAGTAGATAAATTTTTTTGACATAGCAAAATTCTGGTATTTTACAGAGTGGAAGACACAAATGCCCAAATGCTGCCTTCGTCCAGTGTAAAGTGGAAACGCAACGATTTTGAATTGAACACTGAACGAGAAATTAAGCAAGAGGAACGTATGTTGGATGAGTAAGTTTCTGTCAATAATGATTTCGTTGAGAAGCTTAAGGTATTTTGCGGGGATTTTCATAGTAGCTAAAGGTTGCATCATTTTCTCCCGATTTAAGCTTTCAAAAGCCTGTTTAAAATCTACATAGAATGCCTTATAACAAATAATTGTTTTGAATAGTAGTATTAGTAGCAGAAGATTATTTTTTTGACATAGTAAAATTCTGGTTTTTTACAGAGTGGAAGACACAAATGCCCAAATGCTCTCTTCGTCCAGTGTAAAGTGGGAACCCAACGATTTTGAATTGAAGACTGAAGGAGAAATTAAGCAAGAGGAACTTATATTGGATGAGTAAGTTTCTGTTAATAATACTCTAACCGATTTTATTTATAGACATAAACACCAGTATTTACTAGGCTCTTGAGTTGTAGGCTCTTGAGTTGTAGGCTCTGAAATTCTAGATATATAATAGATAGAATATTTAACTCAGTTTTTCACTTGGATGCAATAGTTTTTAATATTTATATAATTTGTTTGGTTACGTTATGAATATCTTGCAACATAGGCTTTTTTTGTTGTAAAAATTGTAATATTTAGGTTTAAAAATGGCAGCCGTAATTAAACCTCCAAACGTCACTAGGAGATGCCGAATAACAATGGAGTAAGACAGTGTCAGCTATTAGTTGTTTAGTTAGCGATGATTAAACCGATTTTCAATCAATCATTTTGCTTTTAAAATTTGTGTATATATTTTTTAGCTCACACATATACTATAGTAGTGTGAGCTATGGTGATCCTAATTTTTTCGAGAAAAAAAAAGTTGCTCCGATTTCAAAAATTTTTATATATCTTTGCGTTTCAGATGATTTTGAAACTTTTTTGTTGCGCCGTCTGTCTGTATGTCTGTCTGTAGCGACCAACGCGCATAACTCAAAAACCGCTTGGCCGATTTTAATGAAATTTGGTACCTAGGCTGTGTCTTGGGTCGAGATGGTCCCATTTAAAAATGAACAAAATCCACCGAAACCAAATAAAAGGGTGGGGGTAGATTTCAAAAATTAGAGTTTATGTGAAAATATGGCGTGTGACCAAACGGTAATGGAGTCTGCAGTTAAACAAAATACATTTTAATTTATTAAAAAAAAAGTTTAAGTGAAAATATGGCGGTGTGATATCAAACGAAAGGTAATTGAGTCCGGAGTTTAACAAAATGCATTTTACTTTTTGTTTTTTTTAAGGGTGTATATATATATATTGGCAGAGTATTTTATCGATCATGGATTATTTCATTAGTCAACGGGAATCCTATGACTGCACGGACTAGATTTTCAAAAAATTACACATTGTAACAAAATTTTTATTTGGGTTTTCTCTATTTTCATAGTTCATTTGAATTTTTGTAAGATCAAACTCACTGAGAAATGTAGTACTTGGTCCAAGTGGTAATTTTGAAGACTTTAGTAAATACTGGTGAATAAGTTTAATGTCAGTTTTCCCTGTATTATGAGTGTAAACCATCCTAATGTTGAGCTGTTAATGAACGATAGGAGAGGTAAACATAACCAACGAACTTCAAACCATGGCAGAGCTGGGCAGATTACTTAAAAAAAGTAGTGGGGGTAACTACAAAAAGTAGTTTAACTATTTGTAACTATTTCTTTTAAAAAGTGGTTAAACTACTAGTAGTAAGCAGTTAAATATTTAACTACTTTTTAATTACAAATCATATATAACGGGTGAGCCAAATAAGACGTTTGGTTTCGGTGTAACTTTCGAACTATACCACCTATTTTAATTGAACAAACCACACTTTGCATGGAGTTGATCAATTTTATTGTGGTGCATAATTCAACAAAATTTTAATTGTTTGTTGTAATTTTTAAGGAAGTTATAGCAACATTTCGAAAAACACACTGAATTTAAAAACTAAAGAGGTATGAGGCAAAATGTAATAGGAAAATTCTACATTTAAGCTATTTTATCATCTTGTAAAGTTTGGTGCATCATTTAAATTGCAACTTGTATAATTAGCCAAATAATTGTTGGGCTATGACAGATTTTCTTTTTTACAAAATCCTTTTTTCTCATGCTCCTTGAATTTTGAAAATTGTATATTTTGAAAACAGGGAATTGTTGACTCCCAGTTTTACCAACCTAGTCCGCGCAGTAATGGTTATATCCGTGGCCATAGCGTCTTTCGTGGGCTTTTTGATGAAGATTTTATAACACCTGTTTTAATCGATTACTAATAATCCCACCAAAACGACCTGACCTCTTAACAGACTCAAAATTATTTCAGTCAAAAATAAAGGTTAGGGTGTCAAAATATTTTATTTAAACATCACTGGGTGGTTATAAAAGTGTAAACAATTTTATATGTGATATGTTACCGACTCAATAAAATATTTGAATTAGTGATATTTTGATTGTGCGGTGAGGTCAAAATAAGATGTTGGCCCCTTACAGCTTCTGGGAGCCGGAAGCAAAGTATAAAGTATATAAAATTAAAAAATGATTTATAAGACATAGTTGTGGAGGTGCTATAGTTTAGAAGATATAAGGCATAATCTAAAAACACATTTCGTCCCCTTGGGCCAAATATATATATTTTTTGACAGCTAAAGAATAAGTACGCGAAGGCCGATGTACCCTAACCTTACTTTTTGACTGAGACATTTTTGGGTCTGTTAACAGGTTAGGCAGTTTTGGTGGGATCATTTTATAATAGATTAAAACAGGTTGTCTCACTCCGATAGCTCAAAAAATTTGGTTTACCTAGTGGACTGTATTTAGACAAGTCCTTCGCTTTCATTTGAAGGGTATAGGAACGCACGCGAAATCGTACCTTTCTGAAGTGAAATTTAATTGAGACATAAAAATAATATTGGTATATGTTGACTATTTAAAAGCGAAATAATAGAAAAATATTAATGATGCGATCTTATAGGAGAGGGACTTACCGGTGATGTCTTGATCTCTTCCAACTGGTGCACCAGATTCGCCAGAAGTCTTCTATAGCGGTCCAGCACTCCCGAGTTTAAATGTTTGGAGTTTTAGAGGAATTTAATGGTTTTTAGAGTTCACCATTTTTTATAAAAGCGTTGATCGTTCAAAATATTCCGATCGAGAGCGTGTCTGAATGTCGACTTACTTTTAGGTTCTGTCGTTTTTGCGGCGTGTTTCTTCGCCCTCTATAGGAAAATCGCATCACTTCTAATAAAAAGAATTTAGAATTCTAATTTTATTAAAAAGAATAAAAACGCGATTTAAATTAAAATATGCAGAGGGCGGTAGTAATATGAGGATTGAATTAAAATTAGAAATATATTATTAAATGCGTTTGGAATTTAAATATTAAACTATGCCAAATTGATAGTTTATAGCTAGTTTGTAAGTTTTAAATTTAACTTAACCTATTGAGTAAAACTACAACCCAATTATACCCAATTGTAACCCAAAATATGAGTTTTAAAAATAAAAATAAAATGTTCTTAAAAAATAATAAAAATTAGATTAAAAGAAAAAAAAGGTTTCTTGCGAAACCGAAACATACTGGCGGCCGAAAATGCTATGCATTTTCCAAGGGGCCAATAGGTAAAGGACACAGTTTAGAGATTGGTCTCTTTAACAAACTATCCTTGGTTTTGACAGAGGCTACTCGATTTATCCCATCCTTACCGGGAAAAATTTCAACCACTCTGCCGAGTTGCCACTGAAGGGGCGGTAATAAATCGTTTTTAATTATAACTAAGCGTCCAACTTCAGGAGTTGAAGTGGGTTCCAACCACTTACTCCGTTGTTGTAGAGTATGGAGATACTCTTGTTGCCAGCGTCTCCAAAAATCTTGGTGGATTCGTTGGAGGAGCTGCCAACGCGTGAGACGATTTATTTTAATATCAATAAAGTTTGCGTCAGGAACGGCACTTAGCGGTTCCAGAGATAAAAAGTGACCTGGGGTCAGCGCGGAAATATCATTTGTATCGCTAGAAATTTCAGTGAGAGGACGCGAGTTTAAAATAGCTTCGATTTGACAAGTTACAGTGTATAGTTCTTCGAAAGTTAATATTTGATGTCCTATTAAGCGGATCAAGTGTTTTTTAACTGACTTGATTCCTGACTCCCAAAGTCCTCCAAAATTTGGACTATTACTCGGGATAAAATGCCATTTAATGGGACGCGTAGAATCAAGCTGTAAAAGCTTGCGGTTAGCTGAGAAAAAGTTAGTTGCATTATCACTATACAAATCGGATACGTAGTTTCGGCGCGCAACAAATCTGCGAAGCGCAGCAATAAAACAATCAGCGGTCAAATCGCTTGCTATTTCTATATGAATGCACTTAGTACTTAGGCAAACAAACAGACATATGTAAGCCTTCGTAGTACGATTTCCACGATGTCGACTCATGACTATATTTATTGGACCTCCGTAGTCAACACCGGTGTGCAAAAATGCTCTCAACTGAGATACGCGGGGAAACGGTAATGAACCCATCATAGGCTGAACCGACTTAGGATTGCATTTAAAACATATTATACAAGTTGATAAAACATGTGCAATTTCGCGTTTTGCGGCAATGATCCAGTACAATTGACTAAGCAAAAAATGTACCGTCCTCACTCCTGCATGAAGATATTTTATATGGAAATGTTCGATAATCATGAGGGTGAGTTTACTCTTGCGTGGTAATAAAATTTGATGTTTCTTGTCATATTGCAGAGAGGAGTGATGCAATCTACCCCCTACTCTGATTAAATCGTGAGGATCTAAAAATAAATTTAATTTTTGCATTGATTTATTTAGTTTTAAGTTGTTTTTTAAAGCGTGAATTTCTTCTGAGAAATAAATTGACTGTTCATTTTTTATGAGTAAATGAATTGCGTTTGTTATTTCAACAAATGTCAGAAAATCTTCATTAATTTTTAAATTAGGCGGTTTTAAGAAAAATTTATTATTTAAAAAGCGTAAAACATAGGCTAAAACTCTACACATTTTAGAAAAATTAGAGTTTTCCCTTAAAAGCGTGTCCAAAAAATTAGGAGCTGTATTTTGCGTTGCAATTAAAGTTAAATTAGGCAATGATTTCTCCTCTAAAAGAGTTTCAGGAGAGTCATTTTGTTCACAGTCTTTAGGCCAGTATTCATAAGATTTTCTCAAAAAATCAGGGCCGTTAAAAAATAATTTGTGATTAATTAATTCACTGGGATAAACTCCTCTTGAAGCAACATCTGCGGGGTTTTGTGACGTTGAGATGTATGACCAATTTTTGGGTGGTACTTTATCTTGAATTTGTGTAACACGATTTTGAACGAACGTTTTCCACCTAGAAGGGTGCGCTCTTATCCAAGAAAGTGCTACTTGTGAGTCACTAAAAGCAAAAACTTGATGTATTTTCAAGCGGGACTCAAAAGTGGTTAAAACAAAGTGAACCAAATCAGCCACAAGATTACAAGCGGCTAATTCAAGTCTTGCAATACTTGTAAATTTGAGAGGAGCAACTCTAGTTTTAGAGCATAAAAGGTAAACTGATATTTCATGTTTGTAAATAACGCGTAAATATACTATTCCGGCATAAGCTTTATTACTAGCGTCCGAAAATGCGATTATTTCAATGCGTGCATTACCAGAAAAACTATTTATAAATCTAGGCAAGCGAAAATCTTTGAGTAAGGGTAGTTCCGATTTATAACGTTCCCAAAGTCGAATAATTTCAACAGGTGCTTCGGAATCCCAGTCTAATTTAAGTTTCCAAAATTCTTGAATTAGACATTTTATTAAAATGGTTACTGGCGCGAGCCAACCTAAAGGGTCATATATTTTAAAAATTTCAGAAAGTATATTGCGTTTGGTACATTCGCGACTCAAGGGTTCTACCGAGTAAGAAAAATAATCAGAACAAGGCTGCCATCTAAGACCTAAAATTTTAGTGGTCTCGTCCGTATCTAAAGAAAGCGCGGTTGGGTTTATATCGGGTTCAGACAAGTTTTCTAAAACTTTTTTGTTATTACTAGCCCATTTATGAAGCTTAAAGCCTCCAGAGTTAAGCAAACAAGACAGCTCTTTTTGAAGCGAAATAGCTTCTTGTACGGAGCTAGCGCCCGTTACAAAGTCATCGACAAAATTGTCAGACATTAAGACTTGAGAAGCGCGAGGAAAATTTTGTTTTTCATCTTCAGCCAATTGCTGTAAAACTCTAAGAGCTAAATAAGGAGCGGGGGTAGTACCGTATGTCACAGTTTTTAGACGATAATCGCGAATAGGTTCAGAGTTATTAGAACGCCACAGGATTCTTTGATAATCCTGGTGCTGAGGTGCAATTAAGATTCCACGAAACATTTTAGAAATGTCGCAACAAAGAGCTACTTCGTGTAATCGAAAATTAAGTAAAATGCTGCAAATGTCCTTTTGCAATTTAGGACCAGCGTAAAGAGTATCATTTAAGGAGAGGTTTTGGTTATTTGATTGCATAACTGTACTCGCATTAAAAACGACTCGAAGCTTAGTTGATAAGCTTTCAGGGCGTTCAATATGATGATGAGGAATGTAATAACTTTTTTCTGTAACTTCCCGGTTTTCGATTAATTCCATGTGATCAAGTGTTAAATAGTCTTCCATAAAATCGGAATATTTTTTATAAGTTTCCGGCATTTTTATTAACCTTCTTTCTAGCGAGAGAAACCTCTTTAGCGCAAGATCACGACTATTTGGAAAAATCGGTTCAATATTATCGCGAAAAGGAAGAGTTACAGTATAGCGGCCTTCATCATTACGAGATACCGTATTTTGAAATATTTTTTCACACATATCATCTTGAGGTGAAAGAATACGTTTCGTTTCAGGGATATTTTCTATTTCCCAAAATTTTATAAGCGAATCATTTAGCATTTTATTTGAAATTTGACAAAAAAATGATTGTGAAATTTGCTGCGTAGCGAGAGAATTAACTTTTCCCATTAAAATATATCCAAAAATGGTATTTAGCGCAATCGGTTCCTGATTATTTCCAAAAATTCGTCCATCTTGAATTATATAAGGAAACAAATCAGCTCCGATTAAAATGTCAATAGCTCCCGGTCTATAAAAGGTCGGGTCCGCGAGATTCAAATTTTTAACTATTTTCCAGTCATTTATTTTAATCTCACTGCTAGGAACTGAAGAGCATATTTGCGGCAAAATTATAGTATTAACCGATAAAGTTTGCGTGTCATTACAAGGCCTGATAATTAAATTTACAGAACCCAATTTTGACTGTAAATGTGTGTCACCAATCCCCTGGACTTCAGTAGTCACGTATACGCGGGGTAACCCTAATTTATTTGCACATTTCAAGGATAAAAATGAGAGCTGCGACCCAGTATCCAAAACTCCCCTAACAGTCTGAAAATTTCCCCTAACATCTTTGATTTCAAAAATCGCGGTTGATAAAAGTACAGCGGAATTATTCATATAAGACGAATAGCATGCACCACCGTTATTTTGGAAATTTTCGACCGTTGGTTGTTGCTGTATGCGCGCTTCGCTGCTGGACGTCGCGACGCCTGAAATTGTTTCAGTGGCAGTGGGTGCGTTTATATCGAGAGTATTAAAGTGACAAGAACTGTGGTGTCGTTTCCGGCAAAATCGACATGAATGTGTGCTTTTGCATTGGAAAGTGCGATGCATATTAGAAGTACAATTTATGCACCATTTTTTATCCTTCAGAAAATTAAATCTTTCTTGAGGAGACTTAGAAACGTAATTTGAACATAAACTTAAAGCGTGATCGCGAGTGCAAATAGGGCATTTTAATTTTTGAGGGGTTTGATTTTGCGGCGAATTATTTGTACCAAAAAAGGCACGTGGAGATTGTCGCGTGTTATATTGATGCGTGGATTGCGTTTTAAAATTATCATTTTGCGATTTTGCGGGTTTATTTCTAAGAGAAACTTGCATATTAAATGAGGAACTAGCGTTTACAGTAAAAAGAGCGTTGCAATGTTGATCAAAGAAATTGTAGATACTCCTATAGGAAGGAATTTCCGTAGGTTTTCCGTGAAAAACTTCAAAGCGGGTTTGAATATTATGGTCAACCGATTTAAGCAGTTTTTGCGCTAAAATAAAATCCCAAAAATCAGGTTCTAAACCAACTGTTTTAAGAGCCTCGAGATTTTTTGTAAAAATATCAAGTAGATTTCTGAAAGCTAAAGGGTCTTCAGAATTAACTTTTGGAGCGTTTTCAATGGCATTCCAATATGTTTGGGCTAAGAGGCGATCATTTTTATAGCGTTTTACTAATTGTTCAAAAGCAATAGGATAATTCGCGTCTGAGAGGGGTAATTGAGTGACCAATTCTTTTGGAGGACCTTCCAAATTTGTTACAAGCAAAGAGTATTTTTGCATATTTGGAATATTTGGATTGTCGTGAATCAAGCTTTTAAACAAATCATAAAAAGCTGGAAATTGATTCAATTCTCCATTAAATTTAATTAAATCGATCCTCGGTAAATGATAAGACATATTGTCATTTTGTTGCGAACCACCCGGAGAATGTGGATTCATGGTAAGACGGCGATTGCCACTAGAAGCCTGTGCAGAAGTTTGAAAAAGGTCATTAAAAATTTCTTGAATTTGCGTGACACTTTTCTGAAAATCGTGAAGTTTTTTCCTAGCTGATTCGACTTCATTTTTATCAGCAAAAATTTCATTTAGCAAAGTAGAATGCTTTTTTGAAAACTCCGCGCGAATATCTTCAAGTTCTTCAAAGCGAATTTTAAAAGTATTACGTTTTGTGGCGTCAGTTTTAGCTTCTAGGGCTACTGCTAAAATTTCATTAACATTGGATTCCTCCATATCTCGAAAAACTTTAATTTTCTTGATTTTCTCAGCTGCCATTTTGTATTATAATAAAAGCGTATATTAAAAGCGAATATCAAAAGCGTTTATAAAAAGCGTTTATAAAAAGCGTTTATTAAAATTAAACTGTAAATCAAAGCTATTTTAAAAGCGAAAATAATTTAAAAATATTTTTATAATTTTTTAAAAATATTTATAGAAGCGATATAAACGTAGTCATTTTTTCAGTATACCACTGAAAGAATTCCTGAAAATATATGCGTTTATGTGTATAGCGAGGTGACCTCAGATCAGTGATCCAAAACAACCGAATAAACCTTTTTTGTTAAATTGTCGAGACCAAGGATTTTATAAAAAAAAACTGATATGGCGATACCTACTACACGAGCAGTAAATAAATTTATATTTTTATATTTTAAGATTTAAAAATTCTTGTAAAAAACAGTCCTCATGTTATTACCGATATTACCTGCGTTTCACTTTAGAAAGGATGATTTTTTAATTTCAAATTAATAAAAATCAAAATCCGGCTCGAAGGACCAAAAATATGTCTCACTCCGATAGCTCAAAAAATTTGGTTTACCTAGTGGACTGTATTTAGACAAGTCCTTCGCTTTCATTTGAAGGGTATAGGAACGCACGCGAAATCGTACCTTTCTGAAGTGAAATTTAATTGAGACATAAAAATAATATTGGTATATGTTGACTATTTAAAAGCGAAATAATAGAAAAATATTAATGATGCGATCTTATAGGAGAGGGACTTACCGGTGATGTCTTGATCTCTTCCAACTGGTGCACCAGATTCGCCAGAAGTCTTCTATAGCGGTCCAGCACTCCCGAGTTTAAATGTTTGGAGTTTTAGAGGAATTTAATGGTTTTTAGAGTTCACCATTTTTTATAAAAGCGTTGATCGTTCAAAATATTCCGATCGAGAGCGTGTCTGAATGTCGACTTACTTTTAGGTTCTGTCGTTTTTGCGGCGTGTTTCTTCGCCCTCTATAGGAAAATCGCATCACTTCTAATAAAAAGAATTTAGAATTCTAATTTTATTAAAAAGAATAAAAACGCGATTTAAATTAAAATATGCAGAGGGCGGTAGTAATATGAGGATTGAATTAAAATTAGAAATATATTATTAAATGCGTTTGGAATTTAAATATTAAACTATGCCAAATTGATAGTTTATAGCTAGTTTGTAAGTTTTAAATTTAACTTAACCTATTGAGTAAAACTACAACCCAATTATACCCAATTGTAACCCAAAATATGAGTTTTAAAAATAAAAATAAAATGTTCTTAAAAAATAATAAAAATTAGATTAAAAGAAAAAAAAGGTTTCTTGCGAAACCGAAACACAGGTGTTGTAAAATCTTTATCAAAAAGCCCACGTAGGCCAAATTTTCACGCTATGGCTTCGGACTACAGGATAAGGTATTGTTTTCGATGAAAAATGTTTTTGAGATAACGACGGAAATGTGTCATTTGGATAGTGTCAAAATATATTAATGTTAATGACAGTTTTTTGACAATTAAAAAATTTAAAAAGTGTTAACTTTTTAACGCATATTAATGCGGTTTTCAGAATATAATACGACACATTTTTCTCAATAATTTGTGTGAAAACCAAAAACTTCATAGGAGCTTTAATTTCTGAGATTTTTACAAAAAACTGACCTTTCCTATCTCCGATTCACTGGTCTACATTAGGATTGTTTACAATTGGTATATTGAAGTTAAGTCAGTTTTTTAGCTGTATTTTCACTTTCGTTTTCCCTGAAGCAAAGGTTTAGAAGGCGTTGGTATAAAAGTTAAAGGGCGGTTATAAAAATTTTTTGTCAAAAAAAAAATGTCAACATTTCTACCCAAGGAATGTTCAATTTTGTATTCATTCCTACACCCTCTATAAGTTTATAGTTTACATATAAAAAGATATTATACTTGCATTAAAAAATAAATAAATCCATGATGGATCTGACACCTTCCTAGCGCATTAGCACACTCTAAGTAAACATTACGCTATATCAGCCTTGAAAATAGTTAATTATAATTTATATTTACTATATTCCGAAAACCGCATATTGATGCGAAAGAAGTTTGCATATTTTCATTAGCGTTAATGGATTTTGAACCAAAATCTAAACAGCTCTTTACAATATTGTACATTTTACCTGAAATTTTCATGAAAATCGGTTCCTCGGTTTAGGAGCTATTGTGTTATGGACACATATACGCACAGACAGACGCCACGACGATATTGCTAGGATCAAAATACACCCAAACAACACATTTCCCGCGTTATCTAAAAAAAAATTTGTCGTCGAAAACAATACCTTCTTTAAAAATTGGTGCCCGGGATAGGAATATAAAAAATAAAATGCTTTATTTTCAGTTGCAGCAATGTAATAAAGCACATTTCTTCCGTTTCAGTTTGTATGCAGATTCAGTCAGTTCAAATTCTTCTCAGGGCATCCTTCACCCACTTCAAAACAAAACACAAGGATCAACTGAGAAACAGGCCGCGCGACGTTTTCAAATGACGGTCACTAGTGAAGGACAATGTCAAAAAATATCCTCCGCAGGTTTAAATTCCAGCCATCCGAAGGTTATGTCCAAATTAAATTTCCAAACGAAGTTGAAATGTAAATCAAAAGAAACTGAAGATAATAATCATTCACCAGTTGTTATTCATAAAGATAATATAGAGATGCCATGGTTTCATTGCGCACATTGTAGTTATACAGCTAAACAAAAAAGTATTTTACAAAGACACATGCTTACACATGAAGATATAAGTAACTTGGAAATGTTTCACTGTGAAAAGTGTAGTTTTAGAACCAAACACAAAAGGAGCTTAAAACGACATGTAATTATCCATAAGAACTTTAAAGATAGTGAGTGGTGGCGGTGTAAAGACTGTAATTATAAGGGCAAATCTAGAATTCTCTTGAAAAGACATGCAGCAATCCATAAAAACGTAAATGAAATTAGGTGGTTTCAGTGTTCCCGTTGCAATTATAAAGGTAAAAATAGTTCTAATTTAAAAAGACACATTCTTACGCATAAGGACATAAATGAAATCAAATGGTTTCAATGTGCTGTTTGTACTCATAAATCTAAAACAAAGAGTGAATTAAAAAGACACATGCTCATACATAAACACCCAAGTGAAGTGGATTGGTTTCAATGTCACCAATGCAGTCATAAAAGTAAGCGAAGAACTAATTTAAGAACGCACATGCTTATACATAAAGACATAAGCAAAGTAGAGTTGTTTAGATGTGACAAGTGTGGTTATGAGACGAAATATAAAGAATACTTAGAATTTCATCTAAACGTACATAAAAACTATGAAGAGATTAACTGGTGTAATAATAAGGGCAATTATAACAACTATGAAGAGATTGAGTTGTGGTCATGTAAAGAGTGTAATTATAAAGGCAGATCTAGAAATTTGTTAAAACGACATGCTGCAATTCACAAAAACGTAGATGAAATTAGGTGGTTTCAGTGTTCCCATTGCAATTATAAAGGTAAAAATAGTTCTAATTTAAAAAGACACATTCTTACACATAAGGACATAAATGAAATCAAATGGTTTCAATGTGCTGCTTGTACTTATAAATCTAAAACAAAGAGTGATTTAAAAAGTCACATGCTCATACATAAACACCCAAGTGAAGTGGAGTGGTTTCAATGTCACCAATGCAGTCATAAAAGTAAGCGAAGAAGTAATTTAAGAACGCACATGCTTATACATAAAGACATAAGTGAAGTAGAGTTGTTTAGATGTGACAAGTGTGGTTATGAGACGAAATATAAAGAATACTTAAAATTTCATCTAAACGTACATAAAAACAATGAAGAGATTAACTGGGGTAATAATAAAGGCAATTATAACAACTATGAAGAGATTGAGTTGTGGTCATGTAAAGAGTGTAATTATAAAGGCAGATCTAGAAATTTGTTAAAACGACATGCTGCAATTCACAAAAACGTAGATGAAATTAGGTGGTTTCAGTGTTCCCATTGCAATTATAAAGGTAAAAATAGTTCTAATTTAAAAAGACACATTCTTACACATAAGGACATAAATGAAATCAAATGGTTTCAATGTGCTGTTTGTACTTATACATCTAAAACAAAGAGTGAATTAAAAAGTCACATGCTCATACATAAACACCCAAGTGAAGTGGAGTGGTTTCAATGTCACCAATGCAGTCATAAAAGTAAGCGAAGAAGTAATTTAAGAACGCACATGCTTATACATAAAGACATAAGTGAAGTAGAGTTGTTTAGATGTGACAAGTGTGGTTATGAGACGAAATATAAAGAATACTTAAAATTTCATCTAAACGTACATAAAAACTATGAAGAGATTAACTGGTGTAATAATAAGGGCAATTCTAACAACTATGAAGAGATTGAGTTGTGGTCATGTAAAGAGTGTAATTATAAAGGCAGATCTAGAAATTTGTTAAAACGACATGCTGCAATTCACAAAAACGTAGATGAAATTAGGTGGTTTCAGTGTTCCCATTGCAATTATAAAGGTAAAAATAGTTCTAATTTAAAAAGACACATTCTTACACATAAGGACATAAATGAAATCAAATGGTTTCAATGTGCTGTTTGTACTTATACATCTAAAACAAAGAGTGAATTAAAAAGTCACATGCTCATACATAAACACCCAAGTGAAGTGGAGTGGTTTCAATGTCACCAATGCAGTCATAAAAGTAAGCGAAGAAGTAATTTAAGAACGCACATGCTTATACATAAAGACATAAGTGAAGTAGAGTTGTTTAGATGTGACAAGTGTGGTTATGAGACGAAATATAAAGAATACTTAAAATTTCATCTAAACGTACATAAAAACTATGAAGAGATTAACTGGTGTAATAATAAGGGCAATTCTAACAACTATGAAGAGATTGAGTTGTGGTCATGTAAAGAGTGTAATTATAAGGGCAGATCCAGAAAAATGTTAAAACGACATGCTGCAATTCACAAAAACGTAGATGAAATTAGGTGGTTTCAGTGTTCCCATTGCAATTATAAAGGTAAAAATAGTTCTAATTTACAAAGACACATTCTTACACATAAGGACATAAATGAAATCAAATGGTTTCAATGTGCTGTTTGTAATCTTAAATCTAAAACTAAGGGTCAATTAAAAAAACACATGCTTATACATAAACACCCAAGTGAAGTGGAGTGGTTTCAATGTCACCAATGCAATCATAAAACTAAGCGAAAAAAAAATTTAATAAAGCACATGCTTATACATAAAGTCAAGTCGTTTAGTTGTGACAAGTGTAGTTATGAGACGAAATCTAAAGAACATCTAAAATCTCATCTAAACGTTCATAATAACTATGAAGAAATAAATAATCCGGCAGTCAATTTTGATTCCCACTATATAAAAAAGTAGATAACTCAAATTCACGAAATTTCGAGTTACCCAACTATTGCCTTCAGCCCACGATATTATCTTTACATGGAACGGCGCAAAAAAAATATCAAAATTAGCAATATGGCGATTTATAAAAAAAATTAAAAAATATCTCTTAAGATTTTATAATTATTTTTAAGTACTACTACTTATTTTTTTAATCTTATTTTTTGCTTAATTATTATTAAAACTAAACAAAATTATTTAAAAAAAATATTACGGGGCACGAAAAATAGTCCGGGTGTCCAATAAAAATACTCTGCCAATATATGGGCCCCTAAGCTCACACTAGGTACTATAGTTATAGTGTACGTGTGAGCTAATATAACTAAAAACTGAAATATATTTTATTCAACTCCAGATTAAATTACCTTTTATTTGATACCACACAAGCCATGTTTTGA
The DNA here is from genome assembly GCA_963576565.1 of Aspidapion aeneum. Lineage (NCBI taxonomy): Eukaryota > Metazoa > Arthropoda > Insecta > Coleoptera > Brentidae > Aspidapion > Aspidapion aeneum. The sequence continues at coordinate 8,399,683 of OY755046.1, forward strand.
CTTAAACACAAATTTTTGAAATCTACCCCCACCCTTACAAAAAAAACAAAAACTAAAATGTATTTTGTTAAAGTCCGGACTCAATTACCTTTCGTTTGATATCACACACGCCATATTTTCACTTAAACTCTAATTTTTAAAATATACCCCCACCCTTTTTTTTAAATAAATTAAAATGTATTTTGTTTAACTGCAGACTCAATTACCTTTCGTTTGGTCACACACGCCATATTTTCACATAAACTCTAATTTTTGAAATCTACCCCCACCCTTTTATGTGGTTTTGGTGGATTTTGTTCATTTTTAAATGGGACCATCTCAGCCTAGGTACCAAATTTTATTAAAATCGGCCAAGCGGTTTTTGAGTTATGCGCGTTGGTCGTTACAGACAGACATACAGACACACAGACAGACAGACAGACAGACATACAGACAGACAGACGGCGCAACAAAAAAGTTTCAAAATCATCTGAAACGCAAAGATATATAAAAATTTTTGAAATCGGAGCAACTTTTTTTTTCTCGAAAAAATTAGGATCACCATAGCTCACACTACTATAGTATAGTATATGTGTGAGCTAAAATTCAAACTTAAGTAATGCTATGTAAAAAGAACATTGGATTTGGGGCGTAATTTAACATCTCATTATTTGTGTACCTGGGATTTCTATATTTTCTGGGTGATTTTAATCCTCCACTAGAATTAGTTATATTAAGAAACAAGCTTTAAAAAACTGTACAATTTTACAAAAATCGTGTAGGAGTTTTTATGCCAAACATGGTTAAAAAAAGCACTTTTTAAAAAATTGTCCAAAAATACAACATTTACCTTAAATATCGTTTTACAAATGATAATTTTTAATGTTTAAAATTATAGAGCCTCTACTTTTAAAGAGAACCTTAATTCTCGAAAACGGAACCAAAATTTTTATATTTACTAGGGGTGCCGACTACAAAAACTTGAATTATTTGCAAAAAAAAGGAAGACTTTCTCGAAGCATAAGAATAAACGAGCCTCTTTTAAAGGTTAAGTTTGATTCTGACCACCTTCTTGGATTTTAAGAAAGTGACAAATTTCAATAGTGACCTTTAAAGAACAATCAATTTTTGCCTTGAGTGATGTTTTTTATTTGAGGAAAATCGGTTTCGTAATAATTAATTTATTAGAAAAGGAATGGAGACAGAATTAAAAAGGTCATATATTATAATCTGTACAACAATGGTTAAAACAAAAATTATTTTTTGGAACTATCCACCTAATTTTAATAATTCGTACCTCGTCCCTACGTGGCATAAATAGGATTTTTTTATAAATAAAAAAACATATTGTCCGTTTTTTTGCCCCACCCGGTATTTTAATAAACTCAATTATGTATGTGGTCAGCAACCCCACTTATTAAAAAAATGAACGATGTAAAGAATGGAAGTACAAAAATGTTCTATAGTTTAGTTCAAGTCATAGATGTATAGCAAGTTAATAATTTTGAAAAAATCACACTCCATAACTGCAATAATATTAAAATCTGTAAAATTCCTAGGACTCATTCTAGACAATCAATTTTTGTTTTAAAGAAACTGAGGAGCTCGTTAAATATACAAAATCTCAGAACAGTATACCACACACTCTTTGAGTCCGTCTTTCAGTATGGTATAATAGCCTGAGGGAGTAGCTATGATTCATCACTTAGCTGCATAGAAGTGACACAAAAATTCTGCATAAAAGTTATACTCGGGAAAAGCCGACGATACTCAAAATTTTCATGTTTTCAAGTTAGCGCAATTATTCGCATACAAAATCCTAATTTACGTTTCCAAAACCAATAGTATTCTTAAAATATTAAATTTTACATACAATACACAAGGCAAGTAATTCTCAAAACGGCCGAAATTCCTAAAAAATAAAAGGCTTTCACAAAAATGCATATCTTACATATAAAAAAATATTTAATTCTCTTCTTCCCGAGAGAAGTTTTTCATAATAAACCGAAATTCAAAAAGTCTTGTAAAAAACTATTACTGTCCTTAAACGTAGAAGTTCCAAAATCTTCATTCCCTTAAAAAGAAAAACACTTAAATATAAACTCTCCTAATCTACATTATTAGTCTAATTACTTATTTATACCTTATACCTATTCATATACTATGATTTGTATTTTAATCTGTGGGCACGGCAGTGCCTCGCCAAGTTCGCGCGCCGTAACCATCTTTTCTGGAAACATTTCAGCCGATATTTGACCTACCTAAAACTCTACTTCGGAATGAGCTACGAATCTCAAACTTTGCACAGTCGTAGATCTCCATGGAGTTAACAACCCCTCCAAGTTTCATTCCATAGAGTAGTAAAGTAGTTACGAAATTTCAAAAAACGTCGAAATTGCCACTCACTCACTGACTCACTCACTCATGTATAGATCATCAATATTCTACTGTACTTCCAGACATGCTACAAAGCTGAAATTTGGCAGACTGATAGAAATTATGACCAAACCCCTGGAAAAAACCCCAAAATTTTAATTTACTCCCCTCCCCTATACATTTAAAGTTATGTAAAAGTAGCATTGCCCACTTCCAGAAATGCTAGAGAGTTGAGCTTTGGCAGACTGATAGGAACTATGATAAAACTATAAGAAAAAATTAAAACACCCTAACATTCTAATTTACTTCCCTCCCCTATAAATGTTAAGTTAAGTAAAAGTAACATTGCCTACTTCCAGACATACTCGAGAGCTGAGCTTTGAAAGACCGATAGTAACTATGATAAAGTTATAGAAAAAAATTAAAACACCCCAAAATTCTAATTTACTTCCTTCCCCTATTAATGTAAAGTTATGTAAAAGTAACACTGCCCACTTCCAGAAACGCTACAGAGCTGAACTTTTTAAGACTGAAAGACAATTTGATAAAACTATATGAAAAAATTTAAAAACACCAACATTTTAATTTACTTCCCTCTCCTATAAATGTAAATTTATATAAAACTAACATTGCCCACTTCCAGAAATGCTAGAGAGCTGAGCATTGGAATGCTGATAGAAATTATGATAAAACCATGGGAAAAAATTTAAAAAGTCCAATATTTTCATTTACTCTCCTCCCCTATAAATGTAAAGTTATGTAAAAGTAACATTACCCACTTCCAGAAACGCTAGAGAGCTGAGCATTGGAAGACTGATAGGAACTATGATCAAACTATAGGACAAAATTTAAAAACACGACAATTTTAATTTATTTCCCTCCCCTATACATGTAAAGTTATGTAAAAGTAACATTGTGCACTTTCAGAAACGCTAGAGAGCTGAGCTTTGGAAGGCTGATAGGAACTACGATAAAACCATGAAAAAAAATTAAAAAATCTCAAAAATTTAAGTAAGGCATTGCAAAAGTTTTGAACAATATTAATAGCAAAGTTTAAAAAAATATTTCTAAACTAGTAAGAACCTTTCATTTTGAAACTTGTATTGGAGAACTTGGCTTTACTTTTATCTCAATTCTTTTTACGGAATGCCATTTTCGCGTACTTGGCTTTTTTTTACATGAAATATTTTTCTTATGATTTATTTATTTCTTTATTTTATACTATGTATAAATACCAACTTAAAATGTTTTTTTTTGTATATTTGTACATACAATATATATATAATTTTGCACAACTAATTTACATACCCTTACAAGTTAAATTAAAAAAAATGGCGCAAGTCTGAAGAAAGTGGAAAAATGCTGCGCGCTGGCAGTGTCCTGCCTTAGTAGCACAAGTCCTGCTTTGTTCAGATTCCAGTGACCAAATTGAATATTATTTCTACTGTATATTGTTTGTAATATTTTTATTGGAACTTAAATAAAGTTATTTATTATTATTATGATTGTTCTGCCTATCTGGTTATTGAAAAAATGCAGTTTGCATATTGCTAGACGGTGAGGCTAAATCTTTGCACCCATTGTACAAAGCACTAGTCGATAGGTATCAGAATAATAGACAATTCGTCGCCTTAATGCAGAACTATTCTATGTCCAGTTTTAAAGAACATCTAAAATCTCATCTAAACGTTCATAATAACTATGAAGAAATAAATAATCCGGCAGTCAATTTTGATTCCCACTATATAAAAAAGTAGATAACTCAAATTCACGAAATTTCGAGTTACCCAACTATTGCCTTCAGCCCACGATATTATCTTTACATGGAACGGCGCAAAAAAAATATCAAAATTAGCAATATGGCGATTTATAAAAAAAATTAAAAAATATCTCTTAAGATTTTATAATTATTTTTAAGTACTACTACTTATTTTTTTAATCTTATTTTTTGCTTAATTATTATTAAAACTAAACAAAATTATTTAAAAAAAATATTACGGGGCACGAAAAATAGTCCGGGTGTCCAATAAAAATACTCTGCCAATATATGGGCCCCTAAGCTCACACTAGGTACTATAGTTATAGTGTACGTGTGAGCTAATATAACTAAAAACTGAAATATATTTTATTCAACTCCAGATTAAATTACCTTTTATTTGATACCACACAAGCCATGTTTTGACTTAAACACAAATTTTTGAAATCTACCCCCACCCTTACAAAAAAAACAAAAACTAAAATGTATTTTGTTAAAGTCCGGACTCAATTACCTTTCGTTTGATATCACACACGCCATATTTTCACTTAAACTCTAATTTTTAAAATATACCCCCACCCTTTTTTTTAAATAAATTAAAATGTATTTTGTTTAACTGCAGACTCAATTACCTTTCGTTTGGTCACACACGCCATATTTTCACATAAACTCTAATTTTTGAAATCTACCCCCACCCTTTTATGTGGTTTTGGTGGATTTTGTTCATTTTTAAATGGGACCATCTCGACCCAAGACCCAGCCTAGGTACCAAATTTCATTAAAATCGGCCAAGCGGTTTTTGAGTTATGCGCGTTGGTCGTTACAGACAGACATACAGACACACAGACAGACAGACAGACAGACATACAGACAGACAGACGGCGCAACAAAAAAGTTTCAAAATCATCTGAAACGCAAAGATATATAAAAATTTTTGAAATCGAAGCAACTTTTTTTTTCTCGAAAAAATTAGGATCACCATAGCTCACACTACTATAGTATAGTATATGTGTGAGCTAAAATTCAAACTTAAGTAATGCTATGTAAAAAGAACATTGGATTTGGGGCGTAATTTAACATCTCATTATTTGTGTACCTGGGATTTCTATATTTTCTGGGTGATTTTAATCCTCCACTAGAATTAGTTATATTAAGAAACAAGCTTTAAAAAACTGTACAATTTTACAAAAATCGTGTAGGAGTTTTTATGCCAAACATGGTTAAAAAAAGCACTTTTTAAAAAATTGTCCAAAAATACAACATTTACCTTAAATATCGTTTTACAAATGATAATTTTTAATGTTTAAAATTATAGAGCCTCTACTTTTAAAGAGAACCTTAATTCTCGAAAACGGAACCAAAATTTTTATATTTACTAGGGGTGCCGACTACAAAAACTTGAATTATTTGCAAAAAAAAGGAAGACTTTCTCGAAGCATAAGAATAAACGAGCCTCTTTTAAAGGTTAAGTTTGATTCTGACCACCTTCTTGGATTTTAAGAAAGTGACAAATTTCAATAGTGACCTTTAAAGAACAATCAATTTTTGCCTTGAGTGATGTTTTTTATTTGAGGAAAATCGGTTTCGTAATAATTAATTTATTAGAAAAGGAATGGAGACAGAATTAAAAAGGTCATATATTATAATCTGTACAACAATGGTTAAAACAAAAATTATTTTTTGGAACTATCCACCTAATTTTAATAATTCGTACCTCGTCCCTACGTGGCATAAATAGGATTTTTTTATAAATAAAAAAACATATTGTCCGTTTTTTTGCCCCACCCGGTATTTTAATAAACTCAATTATGTATGTGGTCAGCAACCCCACTTATTAAAAAAATGAACGATGTAAAGAATGGAAGTACAAAAATGTTCTATAGTTTAGTTCAAGTCATAGATGTATAGCAAGTTAATAATTTTGAAAAAATCACACTCCATAACTGCAATAATATTAAAATCTGTAAAATTCCTAGGACTCATTCTAGACAATCAATTTTTGTTTTAAAGAAACTGAGGAGCTCGTTAAATATACAAAATCTCAGAACAGTATACCACACACTCTTTGAGTCCGTCTTTCAGTATGGTATAATAGCCTGAGGGAGTAGCTATGATTCATCACTTAGCTGCATAGAAGTGACACAAAAATTCTGCATAAAAGTTATACTCGGGAAAAGCCGACGATACTCAAAATTTTCATGTTTTCAAGTTAGCGCAATTATTCGCATACAAAATCCTAATTTACGTTTCCAAAACCAATAGTATTCTTAAAATATTAAATTTTACATACAATACACAAGGCAAGTAATTCTCAAAACGGCCGAAATTCCTAAAAAATAAAAGGCTTTCACAAAAATGCATATCTTACATATAAAAAAATATTTAATTCTCTTCTTCCCGAGAGAAGTTTTTCATAATAAACCGAAATTCAAAAAGTCTTGTAAAAAACTATTACTGTCCTTAAACGTAGAAGTTCCAAAATCTTCATTCCCTTAAAAAGAAAAACACTTAAATATAAACTCTCCTAATCTACATTATTAGTCTAATTACTTATTTATACCTTATACCTATTCATATACTATGATTTGTATTTTAATCTGTGGGCACGGCAGTGCCTCGCCAAGTTCGCGCGCCGTAACCATCTTTTCTGGAAACATTTCAGCCGATATTTGACCTACCTAAAACTCTACTTCGGAATGAGCTACGAATCTCAAACTTTGCACAGTCGTAGATCTCCATGGAGTTAACAACCCCTCCAAGTTTCATTCCATAGAGTAGTAAAGTAGTTACGAAATTTCAAAAAACGTCGAAATTGCCACTCACTCACTGACTCACTCACTCATGTATAGATCATCAATATTCTACTGTACTTCCAGACATGCTACAAAGCTGAAATTTGGCAGACTGATAGAAATTATGACCAAACCCCTGGAAAAAACCCCAAAATTTTAATTTACTCCCCTCCCCTATACATTTAAAGTTATGTAAAAGTAGCATTGCCCACTTCCAGAAATGCTAGAGAGTTGAGCTTTGGCAGACTGATAGGAACTATGATAAAACTATAAGAAAAAATTAAAACACCCTAACATTCTAATTTACTTCCCTCCCCTATAAATGTTAAGTTAAGTAAAAGTAACATTGCCTACTTCCAGACATACTCGAGAGCTGAGCTTTGAAAGACCGATAGTAACTATGATAAAGTTATAGAAAAAAATTAAAACACCCCAAAATTCTAATTTACTTCCTTCCCCTATTAATGTAAAGTTATGTAAAAGTAACACTGCCCACTTCCAGAAACGCTACAGAGCTGAACTTTTTAAGACTGAAAGACAATTTGATAAAACTATATGAAAAAATTTAAAAACACCAACATTTTAATTTACTTCCCTCTCCTATAAATGTAAATTTATATAAAACTAACATTGCCCACTTCCAGAAATGCTAGAGAGCTGAGCATTGGAATGCTGATAGAAATTATGATAAAACCATGGGAAAAAATTTAAAAAGTCCAATATTTTCATTTACTCTCCTCCCCTATAAATGTAAAGTTATGTAAAAGTAACATTACCCACTTCCAGAAACGCTAGAGAGCTGAGCATTGGAAGACTGATAGGAACTATGATCAAACTATAGGACAAAATTTAAAAACACGACAATTTTAATTTATTTCCCTCCCCTATACATGTAAAGTTATGTAAAAGTAACATTGTGCACTTTCAGAAACGCTAGAGAGCTGAGCTTTGGAAGGCTGATAGGAACTACGATAAAACCATGAAAAAAAATTAAAAAATCTCAAAAATTTAAGTAAGGCATTGCAAAAGTTTTGAACAATATTAATAGCAAAGTTTAAAAAAATATTTCTAAACTAGTAAGAACCTTTCATTTTGAAACTTGTATTGGAGAACTTGGCTTTACTTTTATCTCAATTCTTTTTACGGAATGCCATTTTCGCGTACTTGGCTTTTTTTACATGAAATATTTTTCTTATGATTTATTTATTTCTTTATTTTATACTATGTATAAATACCAACTTAAAATGTTTTTTTTTGTATATTTGTACATACAATATATATATAATTTTGCACAACTAATTTACATACCCTTACAAGTTAAATTAAAAAAAAATGGCGCAAGTCTGAAGAAAGTGGAAAAATGCTGCGCGCTGGCAGTGTCCTGCCTTAGTAGCACAAGTCCTGCTTTGTTCAGATTCCAGTGACCAAATTGAATATTATTTCTACTGTATATTGTTTGTAATATTTTTATTGGAACTTAAATAAAGTTATTTATTATTATTATGATTGTTCTGCCTATCTGGTTATTGAAAAAATGCAGTTTGCATATTGCTAGACGGTGAGGCTAAATCTTTGCACCCATTGTACAAAGCACTAGTCGATAGGTATCAGAATAATAGACAATTCGTCGCCTTAATGCAGAACTATTCTATGTCCAGTTTTACCATTCTTAATTTTTTTGCGGAAACGTATAGCACCAAGCGCGCTTATTGAACACAGAACTATTGGATGTCTAAGTGATGAAATGTTCTCATCATCCGCCCGAACAATTTAAGCGGATACCACGACTTACGCTAAGTCAAACTAAAAGAATATTCTCCTGTAAAATTTTAATTTTGTGACTTACAATAGTTCTGCATTAAGGCGACGAATTGCTCTGTACATATTGGAATTCAATATTTTATGCTAGCAATGTACATTTTCTGAGAATCTCGCTGCTATCGAGAGATTGGGTCATAAAGGTATATGGGACTATACTAAATTCTTTTGGTTTTCCTGGAAATTAACTCGATCTGTTAAAATTATGATTTCACAAGTGTTAAGGCGACAAATTCGATTTCGGCAATTTTTTAAGCCAAAGACAACAAGGCAAAATAAATATCAGATAAAAGGTGGCACTACATATTAGAAATATAGGGACACCGATTCGGTTCTAAAATTGTGGGCCTTACTAAAATTTTAAGGATGACAATGGATGACAGTCATAATTATAAATTAGGTTAGATGTCATAATTAATCAAATACTTTAACAATCTAGTACAACAAACAACACATTTTGAGTTTGGCACTGACGTTAATTTTTGCCAAAAAGTGGGTTAGTTATCCAATAGCAACAGGACAAATAAAATAAAAAAGCCTATTTTTTCGTTAAAAACCATGGGGTGTCGTTTCGTCTTATTATAAATAAAAATAGAAGAAAAAATACTGTAAAAGAAAATACCAATAATCCCGAAGAAGGTTTAGCCACAAAAAAGGTTGGAGCACATAATCCTACTATGGGCCTGCCATAAAATACATCCAGAACCAAGATATTAAAGACATTCCAATATCTTTGATGCAGAATATGAAAACGAACATCTTCTAATCCAAAGATGCTGTTGGGATAAGAAGTAATGTTTTCAGCAATCATTGTAAACTAAATATAATAATAACATAATACATAACCTCGTAGAATAGTATATTACATAACAAGAGAAGAAAGTGACAAATTTTACACGAGCGTGAATGTTGAGAACGAGGCGCTAGCCATGTGCAGAAAAGTATGGTGACAGTTAACGTCATCGTATACTTTTCCATACATATGCAAAAAAGCACTTTTCTACACATGAGCGAAAAATTACTTTACCACACGTGCGGAAAAATTTCTGCACAATGGTGAAATTTAACGTTTTCTGATGCGTGACAAATCCATCATTTTCATGTGGTCATAGAAAAAAAAATTGTACCTACAGACCTAACGCGTGTGCTAAGTGCCTCTTCCGCACTTGTTAGGTAAATTATTATTATTATAAACTAACTTATGAATCAATTCGTAATTCCGTGATTGTGTTTGGTAGGTCATGCCCAGTGGCCCTCAACAAACAATGTCTTTAAATACCGACTTATAAGCCTTTAACTTATATTAAACAATATTTTATTTATTTATAATAACTAAAAATCTGGGTCACGTGATCTTAAGGAAATTTTCTCTCCATCGAATTGGGTCGCGCCCGGTATATGGGGGTTGCCCATCAGTCAGAAGGTTAATGGCTCTTGTCTAATTTGGTGTCCTGCAGCATGCAGCAAATATAAAATTGAGCACGCTTTTAGAAATCCTAATAGATCTCGTCTATAAAAACTAATTAAAACATTTTGTCTGTTCAGATAAAAGATTTTTTTAAATTGTCAAACGTATCTTGTCTCCAAAAATTACAGAAAACGAAACATTTTCGCTACAGTTTTCTATAACACAACTAGGCCACTGAAATTTCAATAATTGTTTTAAAAAATGGCTAAAACAACAAATATTTATAAATTTTTTGAATAAGATGAATTAGCGAAAAACTGCTAATATACGTTTGTTAAAAATGCTTTAAAAAACCGCCCCGCAAAATTTCGACGCATTCCGCTTTCTCGTTTTCCATTACTATTAGGACAAAGATTTGGCCAAAAAATGGGATATCAGTGTTGTCAGATGGTAAGTTTTCGGGCGAAGTTTGCCCCCTTAAAATTAAGTATTTTTTTTTACATCCTCTCTACATTGTTTAGAGCAACATTTGTTCTTGTACTTTCTAAAAATATAATGTTTTTCGTTTCTAGTTTGGTAAGAATGAACTTGGTTGTAAAAATTGTAATATTGCTTTTTTGTTGGTTTTTAAATATTTTAAACATAAATTTACATTGTTCAGTTTTTAAATTTTAGAGATTTTCAATAGATGTCTAATTATAAACTTCATCAGTTATTAAAAAAAGGCACATTAAACAAAACTTTAACTCTACTACTTTGTTTTGAATAAACTCGGCGTTCTTAAACATAGTTTTTCCACAGGTTTCCCAAACAGATATAAGATATCTAAAGATAGATAAGAAATAGGGTAAAGAAGTTTTATTTAAAGAATGTCCATATCTAAATAATGCTCCTATCATGGGGACAATTTTGGTTTTTTTATGTTCAAAATGCAAAGTCCAGGTCAATTTATCGTCAACAAGTAGCGCCAGGTATCCAATACTGTTAACTCTGTCGATCTTTACATTGCCAATTTAAATATTAAATAATTCATCTTTTGTGTTTTTTTTTATGTATTTAGTTTTTTTTAGATTAATTTATAATGTATAATGAACTAACCAAGATTTATATTTTATGAGGTCATTATTTACAATAATGTCTAAACATCTTATACCAGAATGTACATAAACAAGGACAGTATTGTCGGCAAAAGTGTGAATGTACCGCCGCGCGTAGTTGTTGTAAGCTAGATAGGTGTAGCGGAGACGTACGGGAAGGTAAGCAAATTCGTCGGTCTGCGATCGCCCTGACTTGGGAACATTAGGTGCAGGCCTGATGCTGGCAGCACAAGTAGGGAGGTAAAGGTAGCGTATGTAGACGTATGCCCCGCAGGTGTGTGTTTTTTGAACTTGCACTCTTCACCATATTTATCACTGTATTCATTAAAATCAGCTGCTTCTTCTTTTTAAAAAAATATTTTTGACCGATTTTAATAAAATTTTAATGTTATTGGCGTGACGAGAAAAAACACAATTTTTTTGTTTAAGGTACACCTTCTGATATGTACAGGAGAAGCCAATAATAGACTCGCCATTATCGATTTAAGCAAAAAATATACCTCGCTTGGCCATGTAGGTACAGCTGATTTAAAAAAAAAACATATACAACTCTTTAAAGTGTTGTTCCTAAATTTAAGCAGTGTTATCTAAGCCACCATCAGCTTTATCAAAACCTCAGTATTTTAACAATAACAAAACTGTCAATCAGAAGAACTAATAACATTGTCATCAGTTACAGAATAATAAATACATAAACATATTTTAATCCTAAAATGGCTTTACATACGACCAAAGAACTAAAAGCCCAAAATTGTTACTAAGTTGGAAAATGGTTGGTCCTTTCCAGCGGTAGCCCAGCATTTTAACGTAAGCCGAACAATAGTTTGTTGTATAAATAAAAGATGGATAAAACAACAATCACTTGAGAAAGGAAACGATGATCTGGCAGGCCAAAAGTAATTTAAGTTCGGGCAGATCAGGCGCTACTTCGAGTACTCTAAAATGACCGTTTCGAGAGAGCAAAGAATGCAAGAATATTTTCAATTTAAATTTCAAATTTCAATTCAATCATCAAACCTCCGGTGCCGAACTGCAGCAAAAAAAACCGAACTTACTTTTTAAATGTATTATTTAGCAAAGCTAATACAGATGTTCAATTTAAAATTAAATTTAACAGAAACAAACACGTAATTTTCTAAAACCGATCAAAAATATATTTCTAGTTAGTTTTTATGAAGTTTTATTTAATTTATTTTATAAACATGCAAAAGGAAATAACAGTCCTCTTATTGGAAGTCAGAAAACTAATGTAAAAAGTAAATGTCAACCCGATATAATATATATATATATATATATATATATATATACTGCTTAAGTTTTTGCAGTCGTATCCATTTTCGATGGGATTAAATGGGAAACTGGGATGGTTGTCAACGTCAGCGGTGCAGTCACCACGTATATATTTTGATCGAGTATTTTGTGGTCAAATTTCACTATTTTTAGATGAAATTTATTATTAAAAAATAGTACCATAGTATTTTTAGCTGCCAGTTGTTATGTGTTTGTGTTATTAAAACCTAAATATGTGTAGTTTTTTAGTTTTGCGATAAGCAATACCGGTACCGCGCGTTTTTTGTAATTTTTGCAGTTGTGTTTTTGGTGCATGAGCAGCAAGTGACATATTTTTAGCGCCGGTACTTGCCTCCAAGTGATGGCATGGCAACATGGCAAATCGCGACATTATTTTTAAGGAGCTTGATAAGCTTAGGAAACAAGAGCTTATCGAGATAATAATTACTAGAAAAGTAAAAAGTGAATACAAACTTAGTGAAGCAGTAAAGCAACAAATTGAAATAGAAAATAATGATTTCTTTGACGCTAGTGAGGTAACTTCACATGATAGCAATGTTGAGGTTATGTTATTTAAAAAAGATGTTTATTGTTTAACGACTCAAGTGGAAAATTCCAAGCGTTTATTAAGTGAGATGGAGCGCACAATTTCCAACCAAGAATTGATAATTAACTTGATGAAAAATGAAAACACCATTTTAACCTCCCCAGAGACTGTCAATAATTTTAAAAATCCCGGCCCTGTACCATCTGGCCAGCAGGGGGCGCTACAATCAAGTTCCAACCCTAGAAAAGGGCAACGACCAAAAAATTAACAAAATGTAAGAAAGGAACAAAATGTAAGTAAAGAACAGGTCTCGGGAGCAATTTTATTAGCTGAAACTGCTACGAAATGTGACAAATATATAAATATCCTAAATGACAAACGGAAGGAAAGCGAGGATCAGGGATGGAAACAGGTCAAGGGCAAAAAGAAAAGAAATAACATGGTAGTCGGAAGTAGTTCCCAAAACCAATTACAAGGAGTTCCAGGTAAAATAGATTTGCATGTATACAGACTTGCCCCAAACACAACTTCAGATAATCTGACTCAATATTTAAAGAACTCGTTTCCTGAGGTAAGTTGTGAAACACTTACACCAAGATTTCCAGAACTGTATTCGTCATTTAGTCACTATATATCAAAACAATTTTAAAAAGGCTATGGATGCAAGTTTGTGGCCTGAAAATGCATGTGTAAGGCGTTTTTTCCTACCGCGAAAGAAAATCCTGGTTGTAACATAAACTGGTTTAATCCCAATTTGTTTTTTATTAACGCACAATATTTAAACTATGACAAAGTTAATGAACTTAATGTAGAAATCAGTAATTATAAAAACTTAGATTTTTTGTGTTTTAACGAGTCAGCTGTCAATGCTGATTACTTAAATTCCTTTGTTTTCTATGGTTTTCATTTGACGTCCTACTTTTGTAGGTCAAGCACCACAGGGGGCGGAGTTGCTATTTGGACAAGGAAAAATTTGGTTGTCGAATGCCTAAATCTTGATAAATATTGTGTGGAAGGCCACATTGAAATGTGTGGTATAACCTATAGTAGTAAAAATAAGTTTTATATAATAGTGAACTGCTACAGACCATCAACATCTTTAGATTTGTATTTATTTTTTAATGGTCTCTTAAATGCTTTGAGTCATATATACAAGCCAAAAGCTAACATTATCTTATGTGGAGACATCAACCTTAACTCATATAATATCGATATCAAATTTAAAAAATTATGTACTGAACTCAAATTCTTTAATTTAAAGCCACTTATTTTTTGGCCCACCAAGGTAACTACAGAGTCTATTAGATCAATAGACCAAATTTTTATAAATTTTCAGAACAATGGGGTTTCCTGTGTTTTGGATAGCACGGTATCTGATCACAGGTACGTTCTGCTCGAATTAGATTTACCAAAAAATTGTAGTGACACAAAAATTATCTTAAAAAGAAATTTTTCAGAAAATAATATCGAACAGTTTGACCTGGATTTGTGTAGTGAGAACTGGACCTCAGTATATAATACACAGGATGCTGACATGGCCTTCGATATCTTTTACCAAAAATTTAATTATCATTTTCAGACAAATTTTCCATTAAAAAAATACTACCCTAAAAATGATCACACAAAATCTTGGGTAAATGCTCATGTTAAGCAGTCTAGTTTAAATTTAAAAAATCTGCATTTTTACAGAAACTGTAGTAACGGTTTTAAGAATCTATATGCTACAGAGAAGAAAAAACACAAAAAACTAGTTTTTGAAACCAAAAGATCATTCTATCAAAAAAGAATAAATAACTCAAAAAATAAGGTGAAAGAGTCATGGAAGGTGGTTTCAGAGTTAACTAACAAGTCCAGGTCTCACAAAAATATTGTTTTAATGGACGAGGAGATTACGATTGAAGATCCTAGTCAGATTTCAAACATGTTCAATAATTTTTTTAAAGAAGCTCCTTTAGAAATTTTAGAAAAAATTAGATCAGTAAATAACAATTTTCCTATATCGAGCAGTAGTGCCAGTGAGGAGCAGATGTCACTTTACCCTTTTTTAGAAGAGGACTTTTATAATTTAATATTAAGAAAATTGTCAAATAAATCTTCTGCAGGAGCAGATGATGTACCTAGTTTCTTGGTAAGAAAAATTTTACATATTATTACAAAACCTCTAGTTTATATTATTAATTTGTCATTTTGCAGTGGTGTCTTTCCTCAAAAACTTAGAATAGGAAAAGTAGCTCCCATTTACAAAAAATCTGATAGGACAAATCTTACAAATTATAGGCCAGTCACAGTGCCATCTACATTTTCCAAAATATTAGAATATTGCTTTCTGGATAGACTTGATAATTATTTAAATAGCTTTGATCTTTTTCCGAAAAACCAACATGGGTATGTAAAAGGGAGATCAACCACCACAGCAATATATTCATTTTATGAAAAAATTATACAATACATGGAGGCTGGAGAGTGTCCTGCTGGAATATTTTGTGATCTAAGCAGGGCATTCAACTGTGTGTCCCATGGGGTCTTGACAAAAAAACTTGGCTTATTAGGAGTTAGGAATATTTCTCTTCTTTGGGTGGAGTCATTTTTGTCCCACAGAAAGCAATATGTTACAATAACTCATTCTGATGAAAAATACAGCAAAACATATAATTCTGAGCTAACCAGTATTAATACAGGTGTTCCTCAAGGGTCAATCTTAGGACCAACATTATTTATTCTGTATATTCATGACATTGATAAAATACTGCCTGTGGACTGCAGTAGTTACTTTTATTGCGATGATGGGACATTAACAACATCTGACAGAACTGAAAATGTTCTAGAATTAAAGTGCCAAAATGTAATGAATGGTTTGAATGATTGGTTTGCTGAACATTCTTTGTACTTAAATGCGGAAAAAACGCAAATAATTCGATTTCACTCTTATCAAAATAATTCAAATCAATTAGGTAATAAACTTAATGGTGTGGATGTTCCTAAAGGAGGAAATGTAAAAATTTTGAGGGTAACCTTTGATGAGACTTTGAATTGGAGGGATCACTGTCAGAGTCTCATATCTAAATTAAACTCTGTTGCATATCAGTTTAGAAACTTGAGGCAAGTTCTAAATGAAAAAGAATTGCTTTCAGTGTATTATGCAAACTGTGAATCTCGTCTGAGGTATGGTGTGGGACTTTGGGGGTGGTCTACCAAGTCACAGGATGTCTTTATCTCACAAAAGAATGTTCTAAAAAGTATGTTAGGATTAAGTTACACCGACTCATGTATATCATTTTCAAAGATTGGGCATTTTAACCCTGCCTGGCCTCTTTGTATTTGAACTATGTGTGTACGTTTTTAGTAATAAGAATAAATTTATGTCTAACGAATGTGTCCATAGTGTAAATACACGTCAAAAAGGAAATCTGCGCGAGAAATCGTTTCGGCTTGAAATAACTAAAAAAAGTCCAAATTATTTAAGTGTTAAAATGTATAACAGTTTACCAAAGAAAATTAAAGAATGTGATAGTATAAATAGTTTTAAAAGGGTTTTAAAGTGCTATTTGTGTGAAAAAACATTGTATGATGTTAAGGACTTTGTGCAATGGGCATCCTAATTTTTATTGTTCGTATTAATATTTTTATTATTATCTTTTTTCCGACTCTCCGAGAGTCAAACTTCTCTTCTTTAAAATACATTGTGTTTAGAAGAGATTGTAAAAATTTTGACGTGTCCTATACAATTTGTAAATTGTCTTAAAGGAAATAAATGTATCTTATCTTATCTTATCTTATCTTAAACTCGGTTATTATTAAAGATATTGATTTTCTGATTACACCTTACCGTACTCTTTTCTTGAGCCCTTAAAATGGTGTAATCAGATTTTTGCTATACCCCGTAGTTTCGCTAATACAGGGAGTTTTTGAAAAATTGCATTTATAATAATCCCATATATCTCGCTTATTTTGCGAGATATTTTTATTCTGTAAAAACCTTTTTATGGCAACTTCTTTAGAAGAAAATAACGACGTCAAATTTTAAAAATATTGTTTAGTTTTTGAGATATGGTATTTATCATTAAAAAAATTAAATACGGACCTGGATTTTTTTATTACTATTTTTATTGGTTTCATGCTATTATTGTGGCCTATTAAAATGCGTTGGATGACATAAGACAGAGAATAATGACAATTTGCCAACTTGTGACACAACAAAACCCCTGAATAATTAAACAAATACCTGGAAGCAGAACTGTATTTTCCAGCTAGGTAAAACATTGATATGCCCGGTAACTTTTATACAGTGGAGAAGGGGGGTTCAGAAATAAGAAAATTTTAAGTGCGCCACATTATTTAATACCAATGTTTTACAAAGAAGTTCTTAAATAAAATACAGTTCAACCCAAACGTTGCAGCCAAACAATGAAATTCTACCTACTTCCGAGGCTTCCAGAGTATTTGTGTAATTAAAAAACCAAAAAAAAAATTGACTAATAGACAAAATAAAATTCTACAAGATTGAATTAAGATGACAAAACTAGAAGCACTTTACAGGTAGATGGACTCCTTTAACAGGTCATAGTGTACCTACATCTGAGTCAGTAGTGTGAGACTCAATTATATAAATGATTGTTAAAAAAAAATATATATACTTCCAAAATTATTCCGTCATAGGGGAGATCTGGACCAAATATCTGCTGTCATAATTCTACGCTAGGTAGAATGAGACAGACAGCAACCCAGTCCGAGATCTACCCCATGAGGTAAAACAGTGTAAAGAAACCGCTAAAAAAAATATAACCTCATCTCTCTTTTGTCTCTGCAAAGTTGGTTCACTGGATTGTACAAATAACACAGAAATTTAGTTCATCTTGTATATTTTGATTGTAAAACCTGAGAAAAATACCAAACAAGTCAGGGCCAAAATAGCAAGGCACTTTAAATAGGGCCAAAATAGCAAGGCACTTTAAATTTGACAGTAAAATTATCTTAAATAAATGAAATGAAGGAAACAAGTCAATGTAGTAAATATGCCGCAAAACTAGGGTTACCTTATCTTGCGTTTACAAGAAATGCAAAAGTTGTGCTTAATGAAAAAATTATATGGAAAATTATATGTAAACAAAATTATATCTAAGCTTGCTCCTACCTTGGTCCTGGATTATTGTATGGGTAAATAAAAAAATATTTTTTTTTGTAAACCTGGAGTTCTGTTGTCCAGACATTCCCCTACTACTGCTGCTCTGGTTTGTTCTCCTCCTGCTACTCCGGGTTCAATTCTGCCCGCGTCTCCCCTCCTGACTAACTAGCACATGGTACTAGGGCAGCACGTGGTTTCGAATGTGTGCTGGATCTTTGCCCGAGCGTAGAACCCTGTGGAAAATGAAATGTTTCAGTTTCCTGGAATTCGTCTATTTTGCACGAAGTTCCCCTACACCGAGTAATTTAAATCGAGAACCCCATGTCGACTCAATAAAATAAAGCAGATTTAAACAGATGAACTAAAATAACCCTAACGTACCTTTCCCAGGGTTACAACTGGCTCGTCCGGCTTCCCACCAGCGTCCAGCACAGCTGTCGATGGAATGGACAGGGCTGTAGACAAAGGAGAAAAACAATATATAGTTTTTATCCAACACGTGGTTAAAAGAAAAATATAAAAACGCCAAAAATTCCCCACGTCTTTTGTCAAAAAAAAGTACATTTCACACGAAAAATAATTACAATTTGGGAGGCAAATATTATCTTGAAGAGTCCTCAAATAATAACAAAATGAAAAAATAAAATCGAACTTACCACTGCTCTTCCCCGTACAAATGGCGTAGGCCGACTTAAATCCCCCTCAAAAGGGTATGAGCGTCACTTCAGGATTCGCCTAAACACGACGGACTCACTTCTACAGTTTCTGGGATATCTCCTGCAGTCGCTGCAGTGCCAATAACCAAAAACAAAGGCGATCCCAGAAACTGTTGTCGACCCAGCCAAAATTCGTTAGCAAGAGACCAGGCACTCCGTCGAGAATACCAAAATAATGAAGCCACCGGAAACCGTTCGTAGATTTGGTGGGGAGTGGGGACGGTAAAACGCATAGTACCAACCTAATTTTCCCGGTGAGATTCAAATAAGGATGCAAACCTATTTATAAAAAAAACTTTTTCGCCAAAAAATCTCTACTTCGGTTGCAAGACTGGAAGAAAAAACCCGCGGTTTTCAAACTAACCAATGAGGAAACACAACAATAGTCCCGTACCGGTATATAGGGGGCAGCACCGACCAAGGGGACACCAAAAAATACGTAAAACACGCATTGAGGCGTTGTCGGATCTATTTCCACGGTTGAAATTTTTATAACAAGGACATCGAGACACCCTCCATACATAGACCGAACATTTGCCTACCGGACCCCTGCCAATATATCAAGTAGGAGGAAAATAACCAGATGGACTATAAGAAGCTCAGCATTGAAACCATCAACTGTAAAATCAATTACTGGAGATCAGAGCTTGCATCAAACCCAGAAATATTCGAACACTCAATCAATTCCCATATGAGTAAAGCTATACTAAGTGTAGAATTTAGTTGTATTTTAGTTACAGTTTTAGTCAAAAGTTTCCTTTGCTCTTTATAAATGTTTTCTCTAATATTCATCTGGTTTAACGCCATTTTTGTAAAACATTTCTACAGTAATAAAGTTGTTTCTGAACCTGAACCTAAAAATACACACTGAACTACTGCTTAAACTCGGCACAAGAGTGTTCAGATGTTAACTCACACGATTTCGTTTATTCTTTTAGTCTTGGTTTTTATCCCTCGTTTACCTCCCATTTACAAAAGTGCGTAACTCGTATTTATTTTATCCTTTCCCTATCAAATTAATAAAGATATCAAAGTGGGCGGAGCCTCGGTTGTTACTGGTCAAACCGTGAACCTAAATATGTTTTCGTGCTATCAAAACTAGCTAATCCGTGAAGGATATGAGGTTCGGATTGTCCCAATATCCTCGAAAATAAACGTAAGGGAATGAAATGTTCATCTCAATGTTTCCTTCCTGTTACTGAAACCATTTGTGATGCGGCAACGCCGCCATTCCCCAGCAGATTTGCTGTCTATCTTCGTAAACGTCAAAGGAAATTATGAAATTTTACGGATAAACAAAACAATCAAGAGTTTTAATGTGATTTTTCCGAAACCTGTGATCTTAAATTCCAATTACGATGTCCAGATAATACGGTGTGCGTAGTGTCCACAGTAATTCGATGGAATGTCTCCTTTATAAGGTAACATTTTGGACACTATATAACCTCCAAACCTAGCTCTATAAAATACCCTTAATTTGTGTACAGAAAGACGAGTCGAAGAGCCTTGATTATCCACCTAAACAAACAAATATGTAACGTTGCCTTAAACGTAAAAATTACACGTTACATTATTATCACAAAATAATAAAAATGTAAAATTTTTTTGTTAAATATTTAATATTTAAAGAAAAATTTAGTCCGAACCTGGAAATTTCCAACATAAATATAAATTAACAATTGCTAGTTAAACAATTTTTAGTTTAACTGTTACTTAGCAAATTAAAATGGTTTTACGTTAATTTACAAATTTATTTGAAACAAGTCTAGGAAAAATACTAAAAAAATAACGAATTACAAAAAATAATAACTAATTTTTCTTTAATGATATATGTTCAATCTGACTGCCATTAGACATTGTTGGCATTTTTGAGTAATCTTTGCCGTTTAAATATTGGGATTTTGTTGCTTGAATACAACCATATCAACATCACATTTTTCAAAATCTGGATATGATCGATTTCCAGCCATTTTAGAATAATTGTGAGTGAGCCATTCACAAAAATGACAGGTAAAATGACAATGTCAATTCCACGCTTTTGTTTTTTCATGTTGAAGTAAATTTCATGAGTTGTTGTGTTACCATCCAATAATTACTATGATATTATTTTTTAACTGTTTATACTTTATTTATAAATCTTTTAATTAACGTTTCAAAACAGATAAACAAAAAATGGTTCAACTAGTGTTATAATTACGTTGGAAATTTCCAGGTTCGGACTTAATTGTTTTCAAAAATATTAAATAGTTTTTTTAACCTTAAATCAAAAAAATATTAAACTTTTATCATTTTAAGATAATAATAGCATGAACCCAATCAAAATGGTAATAAAAAAAATAAAAACTAAAAAATATTTTGAAAATTTGACATCATTATTTTGCTCTAAAAAAGTTGTAATAGAAAGGTTTTTACAGAATAAAAATATCTTGCAAGATAAGGGAGATACAAGAAATTATTAAAAATGCAATTTTTTCAAAAACTCCCTGTATTAGCGAAACTACGGGGTATAGCAAAAATCTGATTACACCATTTTTAAGGGCTCAAAAAAAGAGCACGGTAACATGCAATCAGAAAATCGATACCTTTAATAATAACCGAGTTTCTCATTTAATCCCATCGAAAATGGGACACGCTGTACATTCAGTCAAGTCCAAAATTTCGAATTTCCGCCTAAAATTTCATAAAACCGAGACTTTTGGCCAAAGTAAGGTTCAAATTGAGTTGAAGATGGTTGCATTCGAGTGACCATGGTCGAGATATGTGGAAATACCATTTTGAACTCTTATTTACGACCAACTTGTATTTTTTTTAGAAATTGGCACTCAATTTTTTTTTTTTGATTCCAATAAGAAATGTCCAAAATTTTACTACACCAAAGTGTCACCCAACTATCATGTTTTTTCAGATTAGATTTTCAAATAGTAATAATCATACTGCATGTATCCAAGCCAATTCCACTTTTATTTTGTAACTGATTTTTTTTTAACAAGACTTCCTTTGGCCTTGTAGATGCAATAGTTACGTTTAAAACAATTAGTTTCGCGTGCAATTTAAGCTGTATCAAATGACTTTTCAGGTGAAACTTCTGACTGGTTCTGTATTTCAATTCGCTGTATTTATACAATCGATTGATTTCATTTGCATTTTTATGTTTTAACCGATATTCTTCCGTGTAAAACTTTCGTGTAGTTTTATATTCACATTGATAGCATCTAAACCAATCGATTTCGTTTACACTTTTATATTGTTACTGATGTCTGGTTAATATCAACCTAATACTGGTTTTGTACTGCATTGGTTGCAGTACAATAAACAAGCGTGTTTTTCGAGTGCTCCTAATATAACTGTGATAATTGTGTGTAAAAATCAGGAAAAAATTTCCAGTTTTGGTAATAAAATACTCTTTGGCAGATACAAGATGCACACAAGAGTTAAAAAGCAAATAAATATTATAAATGGAGAAATTACACAAAAACCAAAATCTAACCAAAAATTCATTAAAAGGCGAGAAGCGAAGGTTTTATTCACCAACGGTTAAAGTGCAAAATTAGTACGGAACAATTACCACAAGACCAACAAAAACTATTTTCTCTACTGAAAACAGCACTAAATAACCAGACAAGCGATATCAAGAGTGAATTCTATCAGACAAATCAAACACTAATACAAGAACTAGAAAAAGCAAAATGAAAAAGTTAAAACTCTAGAAAACAGGTGCCTACAACTGGAACGTCAAAACAAGAAAAACAACATATTTATTTATTTATTTACTGATTGGTTAAAGTATCAACAGCTACAGCCAATTATAGATATAGAAATAAAATTTCGGACTTCCATTGTCTTTATTTATTTTAAAACACGACGTTTCGGTTAGTAAGTATCTCTAACCGTTATCAAGTGTGAACTAAACAATCTAGTCTCTAGGCTACTACTTATACTACTTGGTGTGCAGTCAGGTGTGACGGCCCGCCCCCTTTTTTAATCCTAAGACGCCTGTTTTCCTTAAGGAGTGGTTTCCATATGTTTGGTATGTCCGTGCTTGGTTGACTGAAAACTTCTTTATTCTGCATTATATACGCAGCTTCAATAAACTTTCGTTTTCGCCAATGCGACTCCTTATGGAAACCACTCCTTAAGGAAAACAGGCGTCTTAGGATTAAAAAAGGGGGCGGGCCGTCACACCTGACTACACACCAAGTAGTATAAGTAGTAGCCTAGAGACTAGATTGTTTAGTTCACACTTGATAACGGTTAGAGATACTTACTAACCGAAACGTCGTGTTTTAAAATAAATAAAGACAATGGAAGTCCAAAATTTTATTTCTACACAATCATTGTCTACGAGTTTCAAACAAACAATTATAGATACTTGGGACTGGACTACCCAGTAACATAATAAACAAATCAGAGACACCAACCAAATCCATGTTGGTGCTCCACGCTGCTGGGTAATCCACGCTTAACTTCCAGTCCTAGCCATTAGAATACCAAAAAATTATTATGAATATCTATTGCATATAAATATAACAAAGCAATCACCAAGAAATCCCGCGAGGGAGCTACAGTCGAGCCAAAAACCTGCACAATCCACAATGTTAAAAGCATTCCAGCATAATGGAAAAAAAAACAAAAATAAAAAATACATATGTATCGCGAGAATTTTTATAAAAATTCCATACAAAATGTTACAGGAATGGCCCGAACTAATTAAAAAAAACTAAACTAAGCAATAGTAAAATAATAACAAAAAAATATATAAATCAATAACAACAATGAATAATATTACTAAATAATACAAAACAAAAAACAAATAGAAGTCATGATCATACTACTAAATAAAAGTTTTTTTTTTTTAAAGAAGTCATCATAGTAATAGAAACTATTTACAATACAAAATGTACATTAAAAAAAAATTAAATTGATCTATTAAAAGACTAATTTAATTAAAAAAAAAAAATAAAAAGAAAATCAATTAAAGCTTTCAATTAGGTACCTTTTAATTTGACATCAATAAGTTTCTTAAACCCACTTAAGCAAGTTGTATCAACATCAATTCCGGAAGCATACAAATTAAAACAGTGACGCATTCTGTAAATTGGTGAATTTTTGTACAAGTTTGTACGAGGGTAAGCCAAGTAAAAGACATTAGAATTACGAGAATTAACCCTGTTTACAGCAAAAGGCAACTGTGCCAGAATGTCCGGGCAATCAATGTTTTTTTTAAGACTTTAAATAAAGTGCACAATAAAATTTTAATTCTTCCTTTTTCCAATGATAGCCTACCAAAGATTTCCAAAAGGTATTCATTATCACAGCCTCGTTGAGGATAAACACCAAACCTTCTGTAATACATACACTTTAAAAATTTTCTCTGCGCTTTCTCAATGAACGTCAGCCAAACGTTATATTGTGGAGACCAAATAACGCTTCCATATTCCAAAATGGGTAAAACCTGGCTATCAAAAAGGTGTAAGCTGACTTCGATGTTAAAGCTTTTAGTGTTCCTTGCGATAAAGCCTGCTATTTTTTGAGCACTCTCGATTTTAGCAATAATGTAATTTGAGAAAGATAGTGTTGATATTACCCCCAAATCCTTCTGTTGATTAACACGCTGTAGCGATGTATTATTTAATTTATAATTATAAGTTATTACATTACGATTTAGGGTAAAAGACATGCATGCACACTTACTAACATTAAGGTTAAAATTATTTGTATTGCACCAGTTTGCTACATTTCAAAAGTCATTTTGTAATGTTTTGCAGTCATCAGTCGTGTTTATTTGGAAAAAGCACTTGAAATCATCAGCATATAATATACCTACTGCACTCTTTAGACTGCCAATTATACTGTTCATTGAAGCTAAAAACAAAAGAGGACCCAAGTTTGATCCCTGAGGGACACTAGAGGTACTTTTAAATATTAAAGATTTACACCCTTTTCTACATACTGAAATCTGTCACTAAGATAGGATTGGATTAAATTGATTATATACAGCGAAACTTTCATTTCTGATAGAGACTTCAATATGACACAGTGCCTAACCCTTTCAAAAGCCTTCTCCATATCAGTGTAAATAACGTCTACCTGGGACTTATTGTTCATAGCTTCATGGACATACTGACAAAATGTTGTTAAATTTGTAAAAGTGGACCGTTTAGGGGGAAAACCGTACAGTAAGCCCACCTGAAATTTCTTCATACAGCCGCTCAAAAATGATCAATTCAAGTATTTTTGATACGGAACTAACAATGCTAATAGGTCTATAATTTTTAATTTTCTGTCTAGGTCCGGATTTAAAAATGGGAATGATTTTACTAATTTTCCATTTATCGGGATAAACAGATGTTCTCAAAATTAAATAAAGAAAAACCTGAGGGGCAGTACCAAGTATTCACTACAACCTTTTAAAATGTAGGCTGGAATTCCACCAGGGCCTATTGCCTTATTAGCCTTAAGTTTCCGCACCGCCTTTAAAATATCATCGGACGATATTGATCTAAAAAAATGACATTGGGGTTGTAGATCTACAAATAACATCATTCTCGTTGATATAGACGGACTTAAAAAAATCTGCAAAACCGTCAGCCACTTGTTGGGAACCCGAATAAGCCCTGTCACCCAACACCATCTCCTCCAAGATATCTGGAGAATCCTTAAGTCCTTTTAAAAAAGACCAAAAGAACTTTGGATTTCTCTTTAGGCTGGACTCGACATCTTGGAGATACTGAGAGTGTGCAAGTTTTATTTTGTTTTTTATTTTGCCTCGTATTGAAGAATACTTGTGTCTCCAGTAATTTGACTTGAACTTCTTTGATTTAATAAATAAATTATGAACATAGTTGTTTGTGGAGCTAAATTTAAAAGTTACGCCAATTTACTACAAGAAGTACTAGAACAGCTAAACAATATTCTTCTATCGGACATAAAAGAAGAAAACATTAACAACTATTAGACGTTACTTGAGTTTGTATCATTCTTGAAAAAGAAACCGCTATTGAAAGATACAGATAGGGTGAAGAGCTGAGGGAATTTGGCATTAGACTGAAAAATACACCTCAAGTCAGCTAAAGAACAAAACTGCGACGACAAAAACTGTGTAAACGGTAAAAGGTATACAGCGGAGCAACTAAAAACATTGGAGGCAATCTCTGAAGAGGAAGAATCGGACACAAGATAAAAAACAAGAAAATCAAAGAAACACTAAAGAAAACATAAAAGAAACGGAAAATCAAAAAAAATATCCATTGGCGAAAACAGAACACTCTTCATCCCAAACTGTGGGCCCAGAAGACAAAAAACGGAAGGTCAATTTTAGTCCAATTGTCACACGTAGCAAACATTAGGAATTTTACTTTATCTCAATTCTCTTAATTATTCTGTTTAGTTGAGCTTTAATTTTCTTTTTGAGTAATTAAATAAATTTAAAAAATTTAAGTCTAGGAAACAAAAGCGCAAATAACTTTTTTTCTTGAATTTGGATTAGTCTTAAATTATTAAGATGGATAGCTATTTAAGAGATTTCAATACACTAAAAGCAACTACGCATAAAACAAACAAAAAAAAACTTTTACAGAAAAATAAATCAGTGGTTGCTTTGAATCGAAATAACATTTCCTTCGTTTTTTTTTCATAGTTACTTTGTGCTTTTGCTATTTAAATAAAAAATTTGAATTTTCCATTTTATTTTTTTATTTTTAGTTAGGTTAACACAATTATTATCAACAACATTCAGAATTTGAGAAAACTTGCTTGTGACAAGATTGAGTGATGAACAACTACAGACAAGCTTAAAGCTTTGTAGTGTTCAGCACTCCTTCATCTCTGACACGTTCTTTTCAAAATTTAAATTAAAATTATACCTACTTTTTTATATTTATTTATACTTAAATATAGATATATTTTGTAAAATATTGTATTTGAAATCTGGTATAAATAAATATATTATTATTATTAAAGCAATTGATTTCTTTCTCACTTTTATGAAGCAACTTATGTTTTCAAATTGGAGTTCCGTGTGGCCTTTTTATGCTGCAGCAAATGCCTTTTAGGATCTTACTTCTTGTAGTCGAATTGGTTGTATTTAAACTATTTTTTTTTCATTTTAATGGCACGTATTCATTGGAGGCAGAATTCGCATGCATCGCTGCGAGGCCGAACGGGCATATGTATGTGTAAGTGTCTACACGAGGCGGCAAACAGCATGGCATGCGACGTCACCTGTTCGGGTCAGATCGGATATGGACGCCATTTGGTGATCCCAATGCTGTATTCATTTGAGCAAGAATGCGGAAGAGGCATTCGTTTGGCCTCGCAACAAGGCATGCCTTTTCGTGTTCAAGTGAATACGCGGCTTTATGTTGCAATTGACGAATTATCATATTGGACTTCCGTTTGGTCCTGTACTGGTGGTGGAGTGGTTGCATGTAAACCATTTGATTTCGTTTTCACTTTTATGTTTCAATTGATTTGATTCTAAACTAACATTATTGTTAGTTTTATAGTCACAGTAATTACATATAAATCAATTAATTTCAACAGCATTTTTATGCTGTAGTAAATGTCTTTTCAAACTTCTGCTTGGCCAAGTACTCACAGTGGTTGCATTTAAACCAATCGATTTCATTTGCCTGTTTGTGTTGTAACTGATGTAGTTTTAAAGGGTACTTAAATTTTGATTTGTAATCGCAGTGATTACATTTAAACCAATCGACTTCGCTTGCACTTTTATGAAGAAGCAAATGCCTTTTAAGAACCGACTTCAGCTTGGCCTTGTAGTCACACTGGTGGCATTTAAACCAATCAATTTCGCTCTCACTTTTATGTTGTAACTGGTGAGTCTTTAAACAACCCTTTAAATTTGTCTTATAGTCGCATTCGTTGCATTGAAACCAATTAATTTCGGTTGGACTTTTATGTTTCAACTGATGCATTTCCAGGTAAGAATTTTGATTGGCCTTGTAATCACACTGGTTGCATTTAAAGCCATCGATTTCGCTCGCACCTTTATGACGAAGCAAATGTCTTTGAAGATGGAACTTCATCTTGGCCTTGTACTCACACTGGTGGCATCTAAACCAATTAATTTCGTTCTCACTTTTATGTTGCAACTGGTGGCTCTTTAAACTCGAGTTTCTATTGGCCTTGTAGTCGCATCGGTTGCATTGAAACCAATTAATTTCGTTTGTACTTTTATGTTTCAACTGATGTCTTTCCAGGTTATATTTCGTATTGGCCTTGTAATCGCACTGGTTGCATTTAAACCAATCGATTTCGTTTGCACTTTTATGACGAAGCAAATGTCTTTTAAGATCCCACTTCAACTTGGCCTTGTAGTCACACTGGTGACATTTAAACCAATCAATTTCGTTCTCACTTTTATGTTGTAACTGGTGGCTTTGTAAACTCGACTTTCTATTGGCCTTGTAGTCGCATCGGTTGCATTGAAACCAATCGACTTCATTTGCATTTTTATGTAGTAACTGATGTTTTTTTAAACTGGACTTCCATTTTGTTTTAAAGTCGCAGTAGTTGCATTTCAACCGATTGATTCTATCAAGACTTCTATGCTGCAACAAATGCCTGAACAAGTTACCCTTACGTTTGGTTTGGTAAAGGCAATGGGGGCATTTGAAACAATTAATCTCATTAAAACTTTGGTGCTGCAACGAATTGTGTTGTTTTGCTCGCCGTTCGGTTAAAAAATCGCAATGAGGCCCTTGATGTGCATTTTGTACAGTTCTGAAAGAAAAAAACAAAAATGGTAATTTAAAGTAATCTTTCACTAACACATCTAGCGTTATATATTTTCTTTTATTAAGGGTAAGCCAGAGCAATTTGCTTATTGAATCATTTAACTTCCAACGTTCCTATTTGGGTTTGGTAAACAGTTTTAGAGATATTTATTTAATTTTGACTTCTCGTAAACAAGTATTTTATTCGTGCAAAAGTGACATTCGAATTTTCAAAAATCCTTTTGGATTTAGGCGTTTCCATGCGAGGAAAGCTTATATCCGTTTTCGTCTGTGAAATTCGTCCGTCCGTCCAGTTGTATTGTATTAAAATTTTATAGAAATAAACAGGGACATATTGCAAAGCGCCCTATAGTTTTTCAGCCCAACCTCAGGTTTTCCAAGTTGAGGAAAAGTTTTCCACAGAGGCCAATTTAGTGTTTTTAAAAAATCTGGAAAGGTCCTGGATAAGTGTGGGAATATTCTGGAAAAGTCCGAAAATATCTAAAAAACTAAAGTGACTGAAATTGACTTAAAGTGAACCGGAAGTGATTAAGAGCGAACCGGATATGACCGATAAAGAATTAAAAGTCAGCGGGTTGTTAACCCAAAGTGACAGCAAATAATTTAAAGGTGGCCGGAAAGTGACTGAAAATGAACCGACAGTGACCAGAAATAATTTAACAATGAGTGCAAGTTACTGGAAATGAACTAAAAGTAAACCGAAAGTCAGTAAAAGTGAACTGGACGTGGCGGGAAGTGACTGAGAGTAAACCGAAAGTAGTTAAAAATGACTTAAGAGTGACTGGAAGTAAAACGTAAGTCCCCAAAGTAGCCGAAAGTGAATTAAAAGTAACCGGAAGTGACTCCTACTTCACGGGATGTAACTAAAAGTAAACCGGAAATGACCTGAAAGAGACGAGAAGTTACTAAAAAAACCGTAAGTGATCAGAAGGAACTGAAAAGTGGAAGACAGTAAATTAAAAGCGATTATACGGAATTACTAGAAGTGACCGAGGGTGACCAAAAGTGAACTAGAGCCGGAAGTAACCGAAAAAGACTTAAAGTAACCGGAAGTTACTAAAATAAAAACCTTTCAATAGATTTTTTTATTAGTATTCTTCTGTTATGGTGGGCAACGGTGAGGTGACGACCTAACCTTACCTAACCTAGCCAAACCAAACCAAATTAAACTACACGAAACCAAACTTAACCTGTTAAAATAAATACAGGTTGGGCCTCTTTACATTTCTTAAATATTTAACCTCCGTAAAAAAGTTATTGTTTCTGGTGCCGAACTGTCCTGGCGCCGAATCGGCGTCGCCGAATATTTCCTATCCTGGCTTGAGGGCGCCAGATTTAACTTTTTAGTTGCGACTCTATGAAATTGTTGAAAACATTATTAAAAAAACTTTTTAATGTTAATATTTTTTACCATATTTTGAGTAAAAAATTGGTGCTGTATCTTGTGTGTGTGTTATCTTTTCTCAAGAGCTAAGAAAAAAAGAATTCAAGTGCAATGAAACTATTTACTAGGGGAAAAGGTACTATTCAGCGCCGCCGGTTTGGCGCGGCCCATTCGACGCAGCGGTACGATTCGGCGCGAAATAGCCGGCGCAGGTTAAGATGGGTTTGTGTAGATTTGGTTGCCTTTTGATTAGGTTTGATTTGATGTAGTTTAAACTGTAATTTGAAATTTTCACGCCGAACAGGCTCGCGCCTAATCGGCCGCGCCGAATAGTACCAGACACTTGATTAGGTGGGTTCACTGGATAATTAGCTTGAAAAAAACTAAAGAAAAACTGTAAAGGGGGTACAAAAATCGAATATGATTTACTTATAATACTAAGTAGAAATTTTCACGAAACTAGCAAGCATTTTTCCTTTACAAAATGTGTTTAGTTTTATTTTTTAAAAATCGGAACGAGATTCTCGTAACTTCCCTCGTATTATTTTCTATACAAATCCAAAACTGCAGGCTAAGGCTTGACAGTTATAAATTTGAAAACTAAAGCTTTGAGCGCAATAAGTTTAATTCTCTAGTTACTTTCTGATTTTTTTTTGATTTTTATTCACTTTCAATAACTTGATTTACTTTTAGCTACTTTTGGTTCACTTTAAGTCATTTCCATTTACTTTTCGTTCACTTTTAGTCACTTCCAGTTCACTTTTAGACACTTGAGGTTCACTTTCAGTCAATTGCGCTTCCAGATTACTTTTTGTAACTTGATTACTTTTAAGTCATTTCTAGTCACATCAGGTTCACTTTAGACACTCTTCATTTACTTTTAGTCACTTCCGGTTACTTTTAAGTAATTTTCGGTCACTTTCGCCTTTATTTCAGTCACTTTTGATTCACTTTTGGTCATTTTCGGTCACTTATAAGTGATTTGGGTTTAGTTTCGGTTCGTTTTTAGCTCACTGTCGGTCAATTTTGATTTTCTTGTAATCACTTACAGTTTTTTTTAGTTACTACCAGTTTACTTTCACTTGACCAGATTAGGTCTTTTTCTGGTAATTTCCGTCTAATTCCGGTTTACTTTTAGTTACTTCCAGTAAACTATGAGGCACTTCCGGTTAGTTACAGTTCACTTTCAGTCACTTCCAGTCACTCATAATTGATTTCGGTGACGATTGGTTCACTATCAGTCACTTCCCATCACTTCCGGTTCACATTAAGACGGTTTACTTTTGGTCACTTAATTTTAGGTAATTTCCGGTAACCTTCGACCAGGCTTAAATCATTTCTGGTCAATTCCGGTTCACTTTCGGTATTTTCTCTTTACTTTCGGTTCCTTTTAAGTCATTTCCTATTACTCCCTGTTCAGTTTCGGTCGGTTCCGATTCACTTTTAGTCACTTTAGGCTACTTTTCCAAGTAACCTACTTTCGGCTTTAGTCCAGTCACTTTCGGTTCACTTTTGGTCTCTTCTAAGTCACTTCAGTATACTTCCGATTCGCTTTTAGTTTACTGTCGGCACTCTTGAGGTCCTTCTGATCACTTACGTTTTTTTCAGTCACTTCGGGTTAGCTTTAGTAACTTCTGGTCTTTTTCAAGTCATTTCCGGATAATTCCGGTTTACTTTGAGTTACTTCCCATAAAGTATGTGTCACTTCCGGTTACTTTTAATTCACTTTCGGCTACTTTAAAGTCATTTCCGATAACTTCTGGCTTTTTCTTAGGCACTTATGTTTCACTTTCAGTCACTTCCAATTCCCCGTAAGTAATTTTTGATTACTTCCGGTTCACTCTGAGTCACTTAACGCCACTTCCAGTTCACTGTAAGTCACTTCCAGTTCACTTTCACTGACTTGATTTAATATTAGTTACTTTCGGTTACTTTTTAGTTCACTTCCGGTAACTTTCGGTCACTTTCACTCATTTCCGGCCACCTTTAAATTATTTTCTGTCACTTTGAGGTAACAATTTGTCTCTCTCGGTAATTTTTTATTATTTTCTGGTCATGTTCGGTTCGCTCTCAATCTCAATCACTTCCGGTTCACTTTAAGTCAATTTCAGTTACTTTAGTTTACTCTCTGCAGTACGTTTGCCGAGTTTTCTAGAACATTCTCAGACTTTCTGAATATTTTCAGACTTTCTGAATATTTTCAGGCTTTCTGAGTATTTTCAGACTTTCTGAATATTTTCAGACTTTCTGATCTTTTCAGACTTTTTATTTTGCATTTTTAAGTAATTTTTGGTGTAGTTTAATTTGGTTCGGTTAGGTTAGGTCAACACCTTAACTGTGCCCACAGTAACACAAGGAAAACAATAATAAAAAACTCTTTGATAGGTTTTTTTTAAATTATATATAACGGGAAGAATTTTGTGGCATAAGGGCACTAAATTCTCCCTCTTCTATAATTCTTTTCCAATATCAAAATAAAATTAAAGGGAACTAACAAACCACTGAACACCGCAAGGATTAGCACTAGGAAACTAAAAGATGAAACCATCAAAGAAAATGTTCAACAAGCAATCCACTACAACCTTTCGAACAGCTATATGTCAATGGCCAACCTATCAAGCAAGTGGAAACATACACCTATCTTGGAACTGGAAAAATAAAAGTACGCATAGAGAAGGCAAGATGTTATATTTTTACCACTCTGCTTGATGGCGTTGAGGCGTGGACACTGTAAAGGGACCTAGTTCGGGGTTGCCAAACTTCGGTTCGGTGTTTTACATTTAACACTCAATATTTCACCCTTTCGGACGGAATCTTGGGCGCCACTCTAAGAAATAAGGGAGCTTAGAGCCTCCACCGGCCAGTACGACTAGCTTTTAGACAGTCGAGAAAACGGGTTCATGGAATGGTTGGAAAATTAATTTTTAGGCAATTTAAGTAAAATGTACCACTTTTATTTGTCTAACCTTGCTACAAGAATCAAATTTTAATAACTTTCTTACTCTAAACAAATTAAACAGGATTCCCAAACCACAGGCGGTTTCTTTGTCTTAATTTGACACAATTGAATACCTTTTAAAGTTCCAGCAAAGAACAATTCGATAATTCTTTCACGAAACGGTATATAACGGATTTACATGTCCGTTGGCTATTCTATAACTCAAATACCACTTTTATTACTCGGTTTGGTGCTAGTTAAACTGTAGATTCTTTAGTCCGGGAATATGCTTAAAATCAACCCTGTATAAGACGCGTGCCTACCTGTATGGCATCCAAGGTAGGGGTTCGGGAAAACAGGGTGATTTGGGGAATTACCAACTTTGAAACCAACCCTAAAGAACGCGTGCCTGCCTGTATGGCATCCAAGACAGGGGTCCGGGATTAGAGTGGTTTGAGTCTAAGAAACGGGTTAAAGATGAAATGTGCAGTTTTCCTTCGAATTATCTTGTACCCAGGAGGAAAGTGTACATTATCTTAACCGGGCAAAATCAGGAAAAAGACGCGTGCCTACCTGTATGGCATCCAAGGTAGGGGTCCGGGAAATATACCAAATTGAAATCAACCCTGGAAGACGCATGCCTACCTATATGGCATCCAAGGTAGGGGTCCGTGAAATTAGGGTGATTTGGGAAATTATCAATTTTGAAACCAACTCTAAAGAACGCGTGCCTACCTGTACGGCATCCAAGATAGGGGTCCGGGATTAGAGTGTGTTTAATACTGCCAGTTATTTTTTCTTTATTGTTTTATTTTGAATTTTTGGGAAAACCTAACCTTAAAGTTTGTTTTGGTATTTTGGGCTTTCTGCAAAAACCTTCAGAAAAGGAAAGTCCTGTTTTGGGAAAAATTCCGATCAGGTGATAATTTCTCGCTTTGTTGAAAGCTATTTTCTTTTTGATCACCTGATCATTTTTATTGAAATCATTCGCGTTTTTTTCTCACGCTGGGAGCTTGAAGCGCCACCCTGTGTGTGACAGGGGAATGAAGAAACCACTTCCGCCAAGAAACTAGAAGAAGTCACATGTGTTTTCGGGTTGAAGACCGAAATTCCAGACGCAAGAAACGGGCGGCGCCGCCAGAGAATGTTGCAGAATCACAGAAGGTAAGCTTCTAGCGTGTTGCCGATTTTTTCCATTGTTTTTTGTTTAATAGACTCTGTTTTCCCAGGCGGGGCGAATTTAACTTTGGGGTTATTTTTTTGGGATATCTCTAGTTTTTCTCCCCTTCAGGGCTCAGATCTCTATTTGGTCCTTCGAGCCGGATGTTTTGAAAAAGCCCTTTGGATTTTACAGTTTTTTTTTGTTAAAAAATTGGTAATTTTACAGTTTTTTTGCAGCAACCATATTTTATCGTTTTTTTGCCAGATTCGGACATTGTTGTTTTTGTACCGGTTTTTTTTTTAGAGTCCGCATGGTTTTGAAGGTTGCCCTGAGTTTGGTTTGACCTCGTGCGACGATAAAAGAAAACCCCCGTTCGACATTTGGCAGATACCCGGGCGCCCGTTTTTTTTCTTGCTGGCTGACATTTCATTGACGTTTGTGTGTTCTAACCTCACAACTTCACGTGTTGTTTTGTTTACCTCCGAGGTTAGAAAATTTTTGATTATTCGTCGGGTTTCGAATTTGTTTGTGTGAAATCCGTCGAAATTTACCTTCGTTTTTTGCTTTCGTTAAGCGCGAGATTGTTGCCGCGTTCTTAGCGAACCGTACCCGGGTGTTGATAGCGAAAAAAACCTACTTTTTTGTATCTGATAAAAACCGCTTTGTCATGTCTGACATAAAAGTTTTGAAAAAACAACAAAATAGCGTTTTTAATAAATTAAAAACAACTTATAATAGAGCCGTCGAAGCCCAGGGCAATGCAGAGAAGGCAAAAAAGTTAAAATCCAGATGGGAAGATGTGCTTTCTCTCGTAAGCCACTTCGATGCATTGCATTTTGAAATTATAAGCTTGGATAGTAGTGATCAGATACAAGAAAGCCAGGAAACTTTAGTGCAGGAATTTGATGAAATGAAATACACAATTAGATCGATTTGTCGTGAGTTCTATCCCGAGGATTACCAAGATGCCTCACAGACAATTTTGAACCATTCCCTGGTAAATGTGGACAGGGGTCTTGAAATTAAAAGAATAGAGGTACCCCATTTTGACGGTAATCTTAAAAAATGGCCCACCTTTTTTTGATATGTTTAAGTCACTTGTTCACAATAAAGCTGACATGAGTGAAATAGCTAAATTTCAAGCCTTAAATACCGCTCTGGTGGGAGAGGCTGCATCTGTAATTAGGAACATACCGCTAACCTCTGATAATTATCGAGTAGCCTTCGATGCGATGATTAGACGCTTTAATAATAAAAGACTTTTGGTAACAAATTATTGGACGTCTATTTGTCAAGCCCCTTCTGCAAAATCGAGCAACCCACATGATTTGAGGTTATTGTTGTCCACTTTCCGGGAAAATTTGGAAGCATTGTCAAACTATGATGATGTAGACCTTTTAGATTTTGCTAAAATGATTCTTCTTTTGCAAAAAGTTGATACCCCATTGAAAACTCAGTTTGAGATTGAGTATAGTGATAAGGAAATCCCGTCCTACAAAGATTTGTTTAAATTCTTAGAGAAAAATTGTCGGGCTTTGGAAAATAGTTCTATTTTGAATAAGCCAAAGGAGGTCTCACCTCCTCTACCCCCTAGGAAGGGTGGCAAACCACCCTATCCTGTGTTATTGACTGGAACAGGCCAGTCTGGTAATAAAGGTTGTGTTTATTGCCAGCAACAGCCCTACCATCCCCTTGTGAAGTGTACCAGATTTCTGGAATTAGAAGTAGGTCAGCGCCATCAATTTGTTAAGCGTGAACGATTGTGTTTTAACTGCTTTGGCAAACATGGTGTATCTCAATGCCCTACAAATGCCACGTGTCGTCAGTGCCAGGGTCTTCACCATTCCCTGTTGCACTTTGTGAAAAGCTCTCCGAGCCCCCAAGTTGACCGTCCAGGGGAGACCCCCCCTATACTTAATAGTGAAGGTGCCCAACAGGCATTGTGTACCGCTACACCCAGTAGCAACCATTTTGAACCTCGTAAGAGGAGATCTGTGCTTTTTGCAACTGCCGAAGTTTTAGTGGTAGATGCCAACAAAAAGTTTGTGTCTTGTCGGGCAATTTTAGATTCAGCTAGTGAAGCATCCTTTGTAACTGTCTCTTTGGCTGAGAGGTTAGGACTTAAAGTAGCTCCGAATAAAACTCCTATTGAAGGAATAAATGGCATGATTTCTAGTACATCAGATGGCAATGTAACATTGCAGATAAGCTCGTCCAAGTTTTCTGATAGTTTGTTTTCCTGTGATGCCATTCTTATTCCTAAAATTTGTGGAACCATACCTGTGACTGTTGTAGAATATGATTCTATTCAGTGGCCATACCTAAAAAATTTAGATTTTGCTGATCCTAATTTTGGACAACCGAGTAGTGTAGACCTTTTGATTGGTGTTGATTTGTTTGGTCAGATGCTTGTGCCTGGCTTTAAAAAAGGAGAAAATGGAGGACCTTGTGCCATTAATTCAATATTTGGTTGGATACTCCTTGGTGGTATTGATGGTCCTCGTAAAACTCAAAAACCCATTAGTTTGTTGACCTCAGTGTCTTTCCCTATAGAATCTCGATTGGATAGTACCTTACAAAAGTTTTGGGAACTAGAATCGACCCCTCAAAAAATCCCTCTTTCCTCTGATGAGGATTTGTGTGAAAAAATATTTGCTACCACTCATTCAAGAACTGAGTCCGGCAGATATGTTGTTCGCTTGCCTTTCAGAGAGCCTCGACAAGAACTTGGTAACTCTAAAGGTCAAGCATTGCGTAGATTTAATATGATGGAAAACCGATTGTTGAAAAATCCTGCTTTGTATAGTGCGTACAAAGACTTTGTTCAGGATTACCTAGACCAGGGGCATATGAAATTGGCCAATTCTAGCCCTGACTTCCATTCATATTTTATTCCACACCACCCAGTTGTGAAGGCAGATGGTGACTTGTCAAAAATTCGAATTGTTTTTGATGCATCTGCCAAGACCTCAAATAGTCGTAGCTTAAATTCTATTTTATTGGTAGGACCTAAACTCCAAAGAGATATTGTGTCAATATTGCTTACTTTTCGCCTTTATAGTGTTGTATATTCTAGTGACATACGTCAAATGTTCAGGCAGATTGATATGCATCAGGCTGATGTGTGTTATCAACAGATATTGTGGCGGTTCGACCCAACCGAGGAGATTCAAGAGTACTCTCTTCAAACAGTAACTTATGGTGTGAATTCGAGCCCATACCTAGCTATTCGTACTCTTCACCAGCTCGTTAAAGATCATGGCAGTGGCTTTGTTGCCTTTTGTTTGAGACCTTTTCGAGTGAAAAAAGATCCTTCTTTATCTTTTCCTACTAAAGCCCTCAATGAGGCAGATCTTTATTATGCTACTTTAGTTGTTGTGCGAGTTGTACAACAAGAAGTTTTTTTTGAAGATTTGAAAAGGATACGTAAGGGTGAGAGTTGTGCTAAGCCTCTTCGAAAGTTAGCTCCTTTTCTTGATTCCCATGGTGTTCTCAGGGTGGGCGGTAGATTATGTCACACTGATTTAGCATATGAGGTGAAACACCCCATGTTGTTGCCTCGTAGTCATAGGCTTACCACTTTGATTATTGAAAAATTCCATAATGAGCATGGACATCCAGGTCCTCGCTTATTGGAGTACCTCCTAAATCAACAGTTTTGGATTTTGTCAGTGAAAAGTGCCATTCACAGTGTTATTTCCAAGTGTTTTTGTTGTGCCAGGGTAAATCCCAAACCATTGCACCCATTCATGGGTGACCTTCCTAAATTTAGAGTGTCCCAGGTGAAGCCCTTTTCCCATGTTAGTGTAGTTTTTATGGGTCTATTCTCCATCACGCTAACCAAGCGTCGTTGTGTAAAAGGTCAAAAGGCTTATGGGTGTATTTTTGTTTGTTTCCCAACAACGGCCATTCACCTGGAGGCTGTTTCTGATTTGTCCACTGATGCATTTTTGG
This sequence comes from Aspidapion aeneum, assembly GCA_963576565.1. NCBI lineage: Eukaryota > Metazoa > Arthropoda > Insecta > Coleoptera > Brentidae > Aspidapion > Aspidapion aeneum. The sequence goes on from OY755046.1 coordinate 8,437,777, forward strand.
CTGCCCTCCGCCGATTTGTTGGTAGACGTGGCAGATGTGCTGCCCTCTACAGTGACCAGGGCACTAATTTTGTTGGGGCAAATAACCTACCCCCATTGAAGTGGTCACTCGGTAGAATTGAAAAAATTTACTCGAGTCCAGATAGAATCCCCCGTGTCGTGCAAGTAAAAACCGCGAAAGGATTACTTGACCGTAGTTTGATGAAGGTATGTCCGTTACCCAGCCAGTAACCAACCTTCAAAGCCTTGTGTAGCGTGAATCATGCTTATTTGAATTAACTTAAGTATGACGTCCATAGTTATTGCGATAAAATTATTGTTGCAAAAATGCTAATTTATTGTTTAGACCTTTTGGGTAATTGAATAACCTTTTTTTTTTTGATTTTTTGTTTTTGGGTTTTTCTTTAAAAATTGGGAATTTTTATGGTGGGCGGAATGTTTAATACTGCCAGTTATTTTTTCTTTATTGTTTTATTTTGAATTTTTGGGAAAACCTAACCTTAAAGTTTGTTTTGATATTTTGGGCTTTCTGCAAAAACCTTCAGAAAAGGAAAGTCCTGTTTTGGGAAAAATTCCGATCAGGTGATAATTTCTCGCTTTGTTGAAAGCTATTTTCTTTTTGATCACCTGATCATTTTTATTGAAATCATTCGCGTTTTTTTCTCACGCTGGGAGCTTGAAGCGCCACCCTGTGTGTGACAGGGGAATGAAGAAACCACTTCCGCCAAGAAACTAGAAGAAGTCACATGTGTTTTCGGGTTGAAGACCGAAATTCCAGACGCAAGAAACGGGCGGCGCCGCCAGAGAATTGTTGCAGAATCACAGAAGGTAAGCTTCTAGCGTGTTGCCGATTTTTTCCATTGTTTTTTGTTTAATAGACTCTGTTTTCCCAGGCGGGGCGAATTTAACTTTGGGGTTATTTTTTTGGGATATCTCTAGTTTTTCTCCCCTTCAGGGCTCAGATCTCTAGAGTGGTTTTAGTTCAAAAAAACGGGTTCGGTTAGTTCTGTAGATTACTTCTCCGTTTCATTGTACTGAGCGGTGGTAAATTGCATCGTTTTCTAACCGGGACTTTAACTTTAAATCAACCCTACAAGACGCGTGCCTACCTGTATGGCATCCAAGGTAGGGGTCCGGCAGTAGGGTGATTTGGGGATTTTACCAATTTTGGGACCAACCCTAAAGAACGCGTGCCTACCTGTATGGCATCCAAGGTAGGGGTCCGGGAGTTAGGGTGGTTCGGGATTAGCAAAACGGGTCAAACTGGAAAATACAATTTTCCTTTTGCTCAAGTTTATTTACACCAGCTAGGAAATTGAATTTTCTCTGGACCGGAAAATAATTAAAAATCAACAAGACGCGTGCCTACCTGTATGGCATCCAAGGTAGGGGTCCGGGAAATATACGAATTTGAAATCAACCCTGGAAGACGCGTGCCTACCTGTATGGCATCCAAGGTAGGGGTCCGGGAAATCAGGGTGATTTAGGGAAATCTACCAACTTTGGAATCAGCTCTAAAGAACGCGTGCCTACCTGTATGGCCTCCAAGGTAGGGGTCCGGGATTAGAGAGATTCGAATTTAATAAAATGGGTTAGAAAACCGTCTGCAATTTACCCAGCAAAAGAAAAACATTTTTGCATTAAATATAAAGAACAGCGTAAAATAAAAACTTAAAAATAGCCTACGCACTTACCTTTTGACAGTCGCGGTACCGGTGCACTAGAAATATCGCGAGTTTAGTTTTAGCACTTAATCTGGCTACGGCGGGCGATGACGGATAAAAAGGGTCGAACACGATGTGTCGATTGCTTAAATAGCCTCTGTTCGGAAGTGCTCGTTTTTCAGAGGTGGGAGGCCGAAGAAAGCCGATCACTTCCGAAAGGCTCCGACTAACCCCCACGAAATCGGAGGTGGGAGGCCGAAGTAAACCGATCCTTTCCGAATGGCTCCGACTAACCCCACGACATTAGAAGTGGGGAACCGAAGAAAGCCGATTATTTCCGAATGGCTCCGACTAACCCCACGACATTAGAGGTGGGGAACCGAAGGAAGCCGATTATTTCCGAATGGTTCCGACTAATTTCCACGACATTAGAGGTGGGGACCAAAGAAAGCCGATCATTTCCGAATGATTTCGACTAACCCCCACGAAGTCAGAGGTGGGGATCAAAGAAAACCAATCATTTCCGAATGATCCCGACTAACTACGAATATCCCCCACGGCATCTGGAGTCAATAACTTATAATTTCTACTCACGGCCGATGGATTACGAGAGTTTTACACGACAAATTAGACCTGCCCATGCTTTAGGAGACGTTTTTCTACGTTGTCCGACGCCTATTCTCCACCTACTTCGATCCTGACAATCATCCTCAGTCAGATTTTTTTGACTCATTGATCTTTGGATTGACTGTTGCCATTCTAGTTTAGGACGCCCTCTTTTTCTGCGCCCTATTGGTTGCCATTCTAGGACCTGCTTTGGTAATCTTTCGTCGTTCATCCGCCGTACATGGCCGTACCAAATCAGTTGCCTTCTAGTGATGTCATCCGTTATGCTTCCCTCGATTCCCATTCTTTCTTTTATGATCTCATTTCTTATGTGATCTATTCTAGATATTCTCATTGATCTTCTTATTGCATCCATTTCGACACTTTCCATTTTTGTTTTGTTACGCGACAAGTCTCTATTCCATACAACAGCGTGCTTTTGACCATTGTTTCATATATGTTAAATTTTACATTCTTTTTTATCTCTCTGCTCCATAAAATACTGTTAAGACATCCAATAACTTTTTTTGCTTTTACTATTCTTTTTTCCAATTCTTTACAGTCACTTTTGGTATTCTTCTGTTAACTTTCTCATCATATACTCCATGTCTTCTTTATCATTAGCCACAATTACTTGGTCGTCAGCAAACTGTATGAGTCTCTATATTTCTGGCGCTTCTTTTCTCAATTACTTGTTTAAGACAAAAAACATTATCACTACAAGATCTGCCTGCGCGAAACCCACTTTGCTCTTCTTCTTCTTGTTCATGAAAATCATTCTCTATTAGATCTCTAAGAATCCTACCGTACAATCTACTTAGAGTACTGGTTACTGAAATTCCTCTGTAATTGTTGCAATCCAGCTTGTTTCCTTTTTTATGTATTGAGGATATGAATGCAAGTTTCCAATCATTAGGTACTGGATGTCCGTTTATGCATTGGTTAATAATATATGTGAGATTTTTGACTAGTTTCTCTGATCCATATTTGAGCATTTCAGCATATATTCCCCCAGGTCCGCTAGCTTTTCCGGATTTAAGATTTTTAATATTATTCTTTATCATTTCTTTTTCGATGATTACTTCCTCTCCATGTACTTCTATGTCTCTTCTCGGAGAGGCTGCCAGATATTCGGGTCTCGTCTCCTGCAGCAGTCCCTTGTAGTGTTCTGTCCATTGTTCTGGTTTGATTATCTGGATGTTTACTTTTTCTTTTGTTGGGTTTTTTACTGTAGAAATGAATTTCCATACTTCAGAACTCTGCCTACCTATCACGTGTGTATTTATGTCGTGGCACTTGCGCTCGAACATTTAATTTTTTTCTGTGCGTATCAAATTTCTTAGCTGTCTTCTGGTTTCCCTGTAGATTTCTAGGTCTCTTTGCTCCTTAGTACTGAGCCATTTCAAGTATGTACGTTTTTCTCTTTGACCATTTCCTGTATTTTGTCCGTCCACCACATCTTCCTGTTATTTCTATTATCTTGGTACCCAACAGCTTCGTTGCTAGCTTCCTTCAAGCTTTTTATTATGTTTGTATATATCTCTTCAAATGAGTGATTTGTGTTTATTAATTTTTTATCTAATCGGTTCTGATACAATCTTTGAGTACTTTCGATTTCTAGACTTCTAAAGTTGTATTTTTGATTGTCTTCGATGCTTTCTAGGTTTTCATTTTCTCTAATACTTTCGTCCTTATTTGTTTTTGTTAAAGGGAACAATATTTTTGCTTTTACCAGATGGTGGTCAGATCCACAGGTAACACCACGAAGTGCTCGCACATCATACCACTTTAATTGCGAGTGTTGTCCACCTATAGCATAATCAATGATTGATTTAAGATTTCTTGTTGGCTGAATCCAGGTATATCGATGAATATCCTTATGTTTAAAAAAACCATTATTTATTTTTAGGTTGTGGGTTTCACACAATTGCATGAGTCTTAAGCCATTATCATTTGTTACTTGCTCTACAAATGGTCCTATCGCTTTCCTCTGGGTTTGCTTACCAGTTCGGCTATTAAAATCGCCAAGCATAATTATTTCTCTGGTATTACCGATTTTTGTGATAGTCTCATCAAGTTTATCAAAGAACATTTGTTTTGTAGCTACTCTTTCGTCATCTGATGGTGCGTAGACTGCTATTATGCTTATATTATGTCCAAGCATCTTCATGTTCACTCGAAGTATGTTTTCACTAATGCAATCGTAGTCTGTAATTTTATTCTTTAGATTTTTCTTTATTAACAAGGATACCCCTCTGGCTGCTCTTCTTTCTTTTGGGACTCCAGTGAATATATGGACAAAATTACCGACACTATTCGTACCTGTTCCTTTCTTTTTTGTCTCAGTGAGTGCAATAATATCGATTTTGCAATTCTGCACTTAGGTTGCAATAATGTCCAACTTTTGATTCAATCCCTGTACGTTCCATGTAGCATTCATAGTCCTTTGTCTTTGCTTTTTTCGTCTTCGAGAGTTTCCATCCATTGCTCCGAGGCTTTGTTTAGGCTTTTTGTAAACTGCTTTGTTTTACAAGTATTAGAGAACCAGTCTAATGCCTCAACCCCCTACTTGGAGGGCCAGGATTTTTAATCAAGGTTTTACTCCTCTAGCCTTTGACGAGCCAACGCCATACTGTAAGGCAACAGCTGTAGTCTTTTATACTATCCCTAAAAGAAAGGGTTGCCACCTACGCTATGATCACCGTACCGAGGTCCATTCTCTCCGCCTTTCATATCGATGTGGTCTTCTCCCGTAACCCTGGGAAAGGGACCCTACACAGGTGCTAACTCTCCGGGTCAGAGAGTACCTGGAATCTACGGAGGGCAGGGGTCGATTCATTTCCCCTGATAGACATCTGACGAGGCCTACCCGTACCCGTACCCGACTTGTAAAACAACTTAACCTAAATTACCCCGACCTAACAAAGATAGAAATTAGTAACAACACTAAACGCAGAAATAATTAGAAGTCTCGAAGCCTTCGAAATGTGGGTGTACAGAAGAATGCTGAAAGTATCATGGGTAGATCGAATAACAAACGAAGAAATACTTCTTAGACTGGTCATCGTAAAAAAGCAATGCACTAACAATTAAAAGCAGGAAACAAGGACCCATATATGCCCTGCTGCAACCAACAACTGCAAGGCAAAATTCAAGGAACACGAAATGTAGAATTTTCTGTAAACAACAAGTGAAATTAAAGAAAGAAAAATAAGAAAAAAGTTTTCTGCTTCGGCCGGGGATCGAACCCGGGATCTCTTGCTATCTAGGCAAACATTCTAACCACCGAAGCCATACATAAATTATCGGAAAACTTCCATCTATGCAGGCTGCGGTGTCTCAATACAAGAACGAGAAATTCTCAGGGTATTAACTCGACCAAGTCATCCAACTGATCTCTCTAAATTCTTCTTTCCCACTGTCAAAGGTATAATAACTCAAATTAGATGTAAAGAATTAACGTCTGAAAGCATGAGATCACCTTTTCGTGTGTTAAAATTTCTGATCGCAAAATGGGCGATTGCCAATATAATTATCAAATACCAAATTGCAAAATAATGCAAGGACCTAAAACTATAAACAACAAGTGAAATTAAAGAAAGAAAAATAAGAAAAAAGTTTTCTGCTTCGGCCGAGGATCGAACCCGGGATCTCTTGCTATCTAGTCAAACATTCTAACCACTGAACTACCGAAGCCATACATAAAGTTTCGGAAAACTTCCATCTATGCAGGCTGCGGTGTTTCAATACAAGAACGAGAAATTCTCAGGGTATTAACTCGACCAAGTCATCCAACTGATCTCTCTAAATTCTTCTTTTCCACTGTCAAAGGTATGATAACTCAAATTAGACGTAAAGAATCATCGTCTGAAACGTTGAGATCACCTTTTCGTGTGTTAAAATTTCTGATACGCGGCCGAAGCAGAAAACTTTTTTCTTATTTTTCTTTCTTTAATTTCACTTGTTGTTTATAGTTTTAGGTCCTTGCATTATTTTGCAATTTGGTATTTGAAGAATTTCCTGGCTGCGTAATCTCAGGGAGTAGTTGCGATTGTATCCAAGATACGGATAGCCATTATGATCGACAATCTTCGTCACGGAGGTAGCACCTAGAAAGAGAGAGAGAGAGAGAGAAAGACAGAAAAAGTAATAATTACATGTTGAGTGACGGTACAATTGGCCAGCCAACTACATCATGAAGTCTAAATGAATGTATTCCGATCCACGTGATCTCACTGTATACTAGTCAATACCTAAAGTTTTGTTTATCAAAAAATCAAATAAAGCATATTTTTAACAACTTTTGCAATTCCATCATTCCATCTTGAAATGCTTAGCAATGAATTAAGGAAAAAAAATTTTTTTTCAAAAAAACTTGTTTTCAAATATTAAAAAAAAAATTTATGTAAAATATTCTATATATGTGTCAGCGCAAAATAATTCAAAATATACTATTGGTCAAAAAAATCTGAAATTTTGTATTTTTAAGTTTTTCAATGACTAGAACTACTGTACTAAAACTAATTAAAATTGAAGATCATGAACACCGGAGCCTGGTTGATATAAAATGATCTGATAGCATTTTGTATGCATAAATTTTTTTTTATTTTAATTTATTAAGAATTTTTGCAATCCCTTGTCTTAAAAATAATGCACATTTACGCAAATGAGCTGTCGTCTAGCAGGAGCTCCTCCTGTTTGATTTCTTCAGTCTTTAGCGCAAACGCCTTAACTTCTGATTTTACACTGATTGATGACAAGTCAATTAAATTGCTATTTGATTGCCTGAAAAATTAAAATACCATATTTTTTTTATTGTATATTATAGATTTTTTTTAATACACCAACTCCAAAATTTACTTGATCGAGCTAGTGACCTTATCAGTCGAGTTCATAGTAACTTGAAACGTACTTGACACTAAATTAACATTTAAATATTTGTATTGTTACCGAGATTGTTACCAAATCTCAAATTTCATGAACCCTTATCAGAAAAAAAAATCAGTGTAGTGGCTCAAGTGCTATATGTGCTAAAATTCGCGTTGCCATGATTGGACTTTCAACAAGAAATCAAATGATAGAATTTCTTCAATGTTGTTATACATTGTCCAATAAGAGTTTCCATTAGTTCAATTTTTTGTTATTAATCCCTGTTAAGGGAAACATTTGATGGTTAATATAAAGACTAATATATTTTTAGCTTTCATTGATGTATGTATTCTACAGAGGTTTTTCTTAAATTCCAATGTAAATGGCACAAGTTCCGAATCCGTTTTAAAGGAGGAGGCACTAAATGTTTACCGGGATGCGTCAGATGAGCTAAATTTGAGATATGTTGAAGGACAAACATTCCTGATATTTTTTCCAAAAAAAATTGAGGGGGTCATAGGTGTCGTTTTCGAGACACTTATTTAAATGCGTTTTACTGAGATATGGAAAAAAACAAAACTAATATCATTTTTTTTTATTTGACGATAAGTTATAGCAAAAAAACTACAAAGGTCACATTTTTTATTTATTATTTATATCAGGTAGATTTTGCCTTTAATTTTATTTAATTAAGAATTTCTGCAACTCCCTTGTCTTAAAAATAGGGTGGGACAGAATAAAAGGGCGTTTTTGAAATGAGAATAAATCAAGCTGTTTTTTTACTTAAAAAAATATAGTTTAGACCGAGCTTTGGTAACACAAAGTAAGTAGGAACAGAGGAACGGTCCCGTGTAAAGAAATTTTCGCCTACCATTGCACCGCTGTGTGCGTAACTAGGTAGTATTAAAAAGTCTGGAAATGTTCTGAAAAAGCTCGAAAATGTTCTGGAAAAGTTCTAGAAAACTTTAGAAATGATCTTCGAAAGTCCGAAAATGGTCATAAAAAGTCTGGAAATGTTCTGGAAAAGTCTGGACAACTATGAAAGTGTTTTGGAAAAGTCTTCAAATGTACAGAAGAAGTTCGGAATGTTTTGGTAAAGTGTGGAAATGATCTGAAAAAGTATGAACATTTTCTTGAAAAGTCTAGAAAACTCTGTAAAAGTCTAGAGGTGTCCCGGGATAGTCCGGAAATGTTCTAGACAAGCCCAGAAATGTTCTGAAAAACTCGTAGACAAGTGTGGAAAAGTACGGAAATTTTCTTGAAAAGTCTAGAAAACTTTGGAGGCTAGTCTAGGAATGTTCTGAACAGTCTGGATTCAGAAAAAGTCTAAAAAATCTAAAAATGTTTAGAGAAAATCGAAAAATGTCCTGGAAAAATCTGAAATGTCTGTAAAATTCTGCTAATGTTTAGCAAAAGCCTGCAAATGTTCTGGAAAAGTCTGGAAATGTTTAGGAAAAATCTGTGAAATCTCGAAATGTTCATAAAAATTCTGGAAATGTTTTGGAAAAGTCTCGACAAGTCTGGCAATTTTAATAAAGTCCTGGAAGTGTTCTGCAGAAGTCTGCAAATGTACAGAAAAAGTCCGGAATATTCTGATAAACATGTTCTGGAACAGTCGGCAAAAGCTATCCAAATCTAGTGAAGTTTAAAAATATCCTGGAAATGTCAGAAAAACCTGCAAATATTCTGGAAAAGTCTGGAAATGTTTTGAGAAATCTGGAAATGTTCATAAAAGGTCTGAAAGAGAGTCCTGGATGCAGAAGTGTACAGAAAAAGTCTAGAATGCTCTGGCAAAGTCTAGAAATATTCTGAAAAACTCTGGACAAGTCTGAAAAGTAAGAACATTTTCTTGAGAAGTCTAAAGAACGCTGGAAAAGTCTAGAGATGTCCCGAAAAGTCAGGGAATGTTCTAGACAAGTCTGGAAACGTTCTGAAAAACTCTGAAGAAGGCTGTAAAAGTATGAAAATTTTCTAAAAATGTCTAGAAAACTCTGGAAAAGTCTAGAAAAGTATGGACATTTTCTTGAAAGTCTAAAAATATTCAGGAAAAGTCTGGGAAGGTTAAGGAAGTCTTAAAATGTTCAGAAAAATATCTAAAAATGTCCTGAATAAGTCTGCAAACGTTCAGAAAAGATCTCGAAATGTTTTGAAAGAGTCTGGAAAAACTGGTTAAATCTCGAAAAGTCTAAAAAGCTCTGGAAAAGTCTGCGTGGAAATGTTCTGGAAAAGTCTACTATCTATTTTCTTTGATTTTATTAGCCCCTTGATATTACAAGACTGTTTATTAGAAATAAGCGTATCCAATAATTATATAGCTTATCAACGAAATGTAGGATCCATGCCTATTGATTATTTAAAACTACATTTTCAGACTATTCTTGAACATTTCCAGATTATTCCAGAGCATTTTAAGGCTTTTTCTAAAAATTTACAGACTTTTGCAGGATATTTTCAGATTTTTTCTTAACATTTTTAGACTTTTTCATAATATAATAATAATTTCCATACTATTATAGACTTGCCCAGTTTTTCAGAATAATTCCAAATTTTTCCGAAAATTTCTAGACTTTTCTGGAGGTTCTCAGACATTTTAAGATAAATTCCATAATTTTCTAGACTTTTCCAGAGTGCTTCAGAACATTTCTAGACTTTTTCAGAACATTTGTGTACTTTTTCTGAACATCTGTAGACTTTTCCCAGACACTTCCAGACTTTTCCTTAACCTTTTTAGACTTTTTCTAAACATTTTCAAAATTTTATAGAACATTCCCAAACTTGTCCGGAGTTTTTCAGAACATTTACAGACTTTTCCGGAAAATTACTAGACTTTTTCAGTTTTCTAGATTTTTCTAGAAAATATTCATACTTTTCCAGAGATTTTCAGGACATTTCCGGACTTTTTCTGTACCTTCGCAGACTCTTCCAGGACACTTACAGACTTTTCTAGACTAGTCCAAAGTTTACCAGAACATTTCCAGGACATTTTCAGACGTCAGGCTTTTTCTTTTTCTGAACTCCAGAGTTTTTTAGAATATTTTCAAACTTGTGCAGAGTTTTTCAGAATTTTCCAAAACATTTGCAGACTTTTCCAGGCTTATCCAGAGTTTTCCAGAACATTTTTAGACTTTCCCAGAACATCTCCGGGCTTTTTGTGGACATTTGTAGACTTCTTCAAACTTTTTCAGGATATTTCCAGACTTTTCCTTAACATTTCTAGACTTGCCCAGACTTTTCCAGAACATTTTCTAATATTTCCGGATTGTTCCAGACTTCTCCTATGCATTTCGATCTTCCAAACTTAAAATGTTAGCAACTTTCCTGCGTAAATCATCATTTGATCGCTGACTTTCGCGCTAAGGCAAAAGCCTGCGGTCAATTTCAGTTCCTTTTCGGCTTCATGAGCTCCAGAGCTCTGTTTCTACTTAGCTTTTGAAACTACCATTTAACAATAAAAAAGTAAAATTATGTTTTGAGAATAATGTCAGGCTGGACATGTGATCTTCCTTTTTGGTGATGTGCCGTGGCTCCCTCATACTTATCGCAGCTACTGATTATTTTTTAAGGGAATACCTAAATTTGAAGGTCATATTCGATAAACCTCGAAATATGAAAGAGCTAATAGAAGCCATCACAGCACAAGTTAAGGCCATAGGGGAGACTGTCCTAAAATGACATACTCAAACTGTTTTAATTAAAAAGTCCGAGCTAAAAATTAAATAAAATAGCATCTAGTGCAATGGAATGTTTTATATTACATAGCGATTTTTATTCTTATAAAAAATACCTATCTAAAAAATATCGCAAATACAAAAAAGGTTCCAAAAAATTATTTATCTTACATAAATGTCGGTTAATTTCAAGAAACGTCTTATAAAATTTTGATAGTACGTCTTCCTGGTACATCTACAAACAACAGTTTGATGCTGCCGCTGCTGAAAATGGGTGGGATGATGAAGAAAAAGCTAGGGCTTTGCTAGTAGCTCTACGAGAACCTGCTCTGGGTCTTTTACGGTCCATTCCAGCCGGCCAAAAACATAATTATAACGCTGTAGTGGCAGCGATAAAAAGAAGGTATGGAGGTGAGCATTTGAGAAATTAACATTGATCAGAATTAAACATTCCTTAGCAGGGACAAGGTTCCAAAGAAGAAATTGGGAAAACTAAAACTAGTCAACGCAGAAAGGCGGGTACCCCAAAATGTACTTTATTAAGAGATTAAAACATACTGCTGACAGTCTGAACATCGACGGACTTATGCAAGACAATTCAATATAACAGTAGACACAGGTTCAAGATGTAAAGAATTAGTGCCGCCGATAACTTGTGCAGCCAGCCAAGGCCCCAGGTCCAGAGGTCAAATGAAACAGTATAACATGTCTGTCATTTGCACGCATTGCTATTGATGTGGCCGGATCATTTCTAGAAAAGAAAAAGGGCAACAAATACATCCTTGCTGTCATGGATTACTATAACAAAATGCCAGTTTTTGCTTTGCCTAACCAAGAGGCCACTACAGTTGCAGCAGTTCTGGTTAACGATGTTTTCAGCAGATTTGGTATTCCTTTGAAACTACATTTAGATCAAGGGAGGAACTTTTCAATCAAAGCTTTTCCAGAATCTCTGTGACCTTCTCGAAATACATAAAGGAAGAACTAAAGCCACAAGAGAAAGTCGTTCATCTGGATGGACTAAAACCTTACCTGGGAAATGTTGATCGAGACGATTAAACCTGAAGAGGAGGATAGTGTAACAAATTTTAGTTGTTTAAATTTTATAGTTAGAATTTATTTAGGTTTAGTGTAGTATTAGTTTGGTTTCTCTTATGGTTGTGTTATTAGTCTAGGTTTTAGTTGCGTTATTTGTCTAGGTTTAAGTTGCGTTATCTATGACTCACGCTCGTTTTTATACTCAAATGTTCTAGAGCGAAAAAGGATAGATACTTTGCGAAAGATCGAAGGCGAAGATAAGCGGCCGGACATCGCGGGACGTACCAGTCAGAAATAACGAGCTGTAGATATCTTATGTTATAACGGCGAAGTTAATAAGCCGATTTGAGTAGTGAGTTTAAGTGCCGTTATTGTTAATTAAGTTGTAGAAATAAATTTACATATTGTTTTTGAAATATGATCTCCCTCCTGAGTCTCCCCTAGTTAGGGGGCGTAATAAGTGTTCACATATGGGGGCTATAGCCGTACTTTCTCTTCTCAAATGTGTTTGTTTGTGTATCTAATTCAATTTTTGGGGCCCCCAAACTATGTCAATGGGCAATGGAAATTGATTGGTGTGAGGGGGTGACTTTGAGGAACGACTACGGCAGCATATTGCAGAAGACGGACGTCATCTGCCTGGTTTAAAATGTGTCTTTAAATGATCGCACGACTGATATAATAAAAAACCGCGCGGATCATCTATCAAATGTGAACGGAATTGTTAAATAGTAACATCTAAACCTAAATTTTTAGGAATTATTTTTCTTTAAATTAAAAAACAGTTGAGTTATTCTTATTTCAAAAATGCCCTTCAATTCTTCCTCACTTTATATAATGTACACTTACTCAGATAAGCTGCTGTCTAGAATGAGCCCTTCCTGCTTGATTTGTTCAGTCTTTAGTTCACACTCCTGAACTTCTGGTTTTACACTGAATGATGACAAGCCAAGTAAATCGCTATTTGATTGCCTGAAAAATTAAAATAACATATTTAAGAAAAAAATTATCTGGTATTGTACAAGGGATTTTATGATGGTATATATTTTTTTAATAGCTAATTAAAAAATGAAGAACTAGTGCAGTTTTTGTATTTTTTGGGAAAATTGGTGCAATTTTTTGTATTCGATTGAGCAACTGACAAACCCAGTGATGCACTCAGTGCACATTTCTTGGCACAAACTCTCTGAGCTTGTGTTGCACTAGTGCATTGTCGTACTCTATTGAAATTTCACTAGGTCAATTTTTTGACAGCACCCAAACAATGTTACCACAACCACTTTCTTAAAAGAATTTGCTATACAATACAATACAATTTATTGATCTCATAAGCTGTTACAAAGTTACAGATAGGATAGGTAATTTTTTGAAATATACTTAAAATTTATATCTAACATAATTGATGCTTATAAAATAGGATAAAATAAATTCAAATACATAAAATAATTAATTAAATTGCGCCAAAATAAAAATCGGTTTTTTTTCTCTTTAAATATAGACAGGGCGCGGTACACGAAAACAAACAACTATAATTACGAAGGACCGGTAAAAACTATGAATGCAACTTTGGTAATTTGGCACAAAAAACAATTGGCAATATTAAACAACTTTTCGATGCTCACATAAGGCTTAATTTGTTGGTTCGGTTCGATTCGTCATTTTTGTCACTAGAAGACCATTTTTCTTGCGCCGGCCGCCCTGAAAAACTAGTGAATTTTAGAAGCAAAACAGTTTTCAGCTTAGCCTTGTAGGCACACTGGCGGCATCTAATCCAATCAATTTCGCTCTCACTTTTATGTTGTAACTGGTGGATTTTTAAAGTCGAGGTATATATATTCCTCTACTTGTTCTAGTTTCTCTTGGTTTATTCTAATCGTGATATCTTCATCTGTGTTTGTTATGATTTTAGTTTTAGTGCAGTTCATACTCAAGCCTATATTTTTAGCTGGTGTATGCAGTTCTTCCAGCATTTTTATCAGTTCTTATTTCTTATCTGTTATTAAGGCGAAATCATCAGCATATCTTAGGTGGTTCAAGTACTTTCCGTTTACGTTGATGCCTATTTCTTCCCAATCAAGTTTTTAAAAACATCTCTAAACTATTTAACCTAGAAGATGTTTTTAAATATATTGTAACAGATGTCTGTTTAATGTAAAGCTCATATTTTCACTTTTATATAGCAAGTGATGTGTTTTTAAATTAATTCTAATCATTTGGGTTCGCGGACGATTATTAATTGTATAAAGTCGTTGAGTCGTACCTAGATACACGGTTGCTTCAGAGTGATTTTGATGGTGTTGTGGAATGGTATAATAATAATGGTTTGGAGCTTAATGTTAAAAAATGTATGTCCTTTTTTTGGTCGTGGGAGCAATCAAATACAATACCAGTATTCTATATACACGGTTGCTTCAGAGTGATTTTGATGGTGTTGTGGAATGGTATAATAATAATGGTTTGGAGCTTAATGTTAAAAAATGTATGTCCTTTTTTTTTTGGTCGTGGGAGCAAGCAATCAAATACAATACCAGTATTCTATCAAAAATGTGACTGCTGTAAAAGATTTGGGGGTTATTTTTGATACCAAGTTAACATTCGTCTCTCATCTTGAGGATGTTAGAAATAGGGCTATGCGTAACCTTGGTTTCATCACGCGTAATAGTGCACACTTATCACCACAATGTTTCAGGCTACTTTACTGCTCTCGTGTACAGCGTGTCCCATTTTCGATGGGATTAAATGAGAAACTTGGTTATTATTAAAGATATTGATTTTCTGATTGCACCTTACCGTGCTCTTTTTTTGAGCCCTTAAAAATGGCGTAATCAGATTTTTGCTATACCCCGTAGTTTCGCTAATACAGGGAGTTTTTGAACAAAATGTATTTTTAATAATCCCTTGTATCTCGCTTATTTTGCGAGATATTTTTATTCTGTAAAAACCTTTTCATGGAAACTTTTTTAGAAGAAAATAATGACGTTGTCAACTTTTTAAAATATTGTTTAGTTTTTGAGAAATGATATTTTTCATAAAAAATTAAATACGGACCTGGATTTTTTTTATTACTAGTTTGATTGGTTTCATGCTAGTATTATCATAAAATAATACAAATTTAAAAAAATTTTGTTTTAAGGTAAAAAAAAATATTTAATATTAAAAAAAAATTGGTCCAAACCTGGATATTTCCAACATAAATATAAATTAAAAATTGCTAGTTAAATAATTTTTAGTTTAACTGTTTTAATACTTAGCATATTAAAATGGTTTTACGTTAATTTAGAGATTTATCTATTTTATACGAAAAATACAAAAAAAAACAAATTACACCAAATAACTAATTTTTCTGATTACCATTATGTGTAAGACATTGTTGGCATTTTTGAGTAATTTTTCTTAACGCATTTTGCATAAAAATATTTCTGCCATTTAAATATTGGGATTTTGTTGCTTGAATGAAGCAGTCAAACATCACATTTTTCAAAATCTGGATATGATCGATTTCTAGCCAGTTTAAAATAATTGTAAGCCATTCACAAAAATAACAAGTAAAATGACAATCTCAATTCCACGCTTTTGTTTCGTAAATTTCACGACCTGCTGTGCTACCATCAAATAATTATTATGATATTATTTTTGTAACTTTTTGCGTTTTTTACTTTAGTTATAAATCTTTTAATTATCGTTTCAAAACAGATAAACTAAAAATCGTTCAGCTAGTGTGTCTTGCAATTTTTAATTTATAATTACGTTGGAAATTTCCAGGTTCAGACTATAATTTTTTTTTTCAAATATTAAATAGTTTTTTTAACCCTTAATCAAAAAAATATTAAAGTTTTATCATTTTAAGGTAATAATAGCATCGAACCAATCAAAATAGTAATAAAAAAAATCCAGGTCCGTATTTAATTTTTTTATGATAAATACATATCTCAAAAACTAAACAATATTTTAAAACATTGACAACGTCATTATTTTGCTCTAAAAAAGTTGCCATAGAAAGGTTTTTACAGAATAAAAATATCTTGCAAAATAAGCGAGATACAAGGAATTAATTAAAATGCAATTTTTTCAAAAACTCCCTGTATTAGCGAAACCACGGGGTATAGCAAAAATCTGATTGCACCATTTTTAAGGGCTCCAAAAAAGAGCACGGTAAGGTGCAATCAGAAAATCGATATCTTTAATAATAACCGAGTTTCCCATTTAATCCCATCGAAAATGGGACACGCTATACGCTCTGTGTTACCTGTGCTGTCTATTTGGTGGTCCCCATATTATAGATGTCATATTAAAAGCTTGGAGTCTGTCCAGAAAACATTTTTAAGGTCGTTGGCATTCAGAGCAAACATAAATATTTACAATGATTTCTTTATAAATTATAACATTGAAAGCTTGGAGACTAGAAGGACCTGTATTGATGTCTTGACTCTTTACAAAATTTTAAATGGTTTATTTTACTGTCCTTCAATTCTTCAATCAATGTTTCGTATCCCTATCAGTCTAGATTTAGCGTTATTGTTAATTTAAAAAATTTTGTACATCTACTGTTTTACCAATTTTTAATTTTATAACTGTTACGGCACTGTGATATTCTACTCCTCTTGCACTAGGCTTTGAGGAAACTCGCGCACATGCGCATAGAAGAGTATACCATCTTGATAACGCGCTAGTCGCCAGTCTGTTCTGCACCCCGTTATATACTGCATCAATAAATAAAGCTGTTTGTAAAGTAAATTTTAAGTGACGAAATAAAACTAGTTTGATTCATTAAATAATCTTTTATTTCTTAATTAATAATAATAATTAAAAACAGAACAAATTGGCGACGAGGTTGTCGGAAAAACTCCGCCAGCGTGACCATTAAAAAGAGAATCGTGTAAATCAAAATTTTAAAACCACGCCGGTGTTTCATCAAAGATGGCTGCCAATGGAGCACCTAAGTATCTAGAATTTTGTGCTGAAACTGAAGAATGAGACATAGACGCCGAAAGATTAGAGCAGCATTTTGAAGCAAATCGTATTTCAGAAGAAAAAAATTAAGGTAGCAGTACTTTTGAGTTCAATAGGACAAAATACATATAAACTTCTTAGAGACTTGTCATTTCCAAATTTGCCGAAAGAAAAATCGTTTGAAGAACTTTGTTCTCTTTTAAAACGCCAGTATCATATTCAACCCAGTATTTGGAGAGAAAGAAGGAAATTTTATAATACTAGACAAATTTCAGATGAATCAATAAACGAATGGTACGCCAAAATAAAAAATATGGCGACAAGATGCAAATTCGGTGCAGAATTAAATAAAATTTTAAGGCATAAATTTTTTACAGGCTTATCAGATGACAAAAATTTGAATCGTTTATATGAAGAGGAAGACAAAACCCAGTTAGACGCATCAATCTGCAAAAAATCAATTTTGTTGGGCAACGATTCCCACCGAAAAGTATGTTTCAGAAAAATTATCGGCACAACAGCAATGGCGGAAATGGATTAGCCTCGCAACAGGGTACTAGGTGGGAACAAAACGACGCTTCCATGCAACCAATGAGAGCACGCCAACAGCAAAACCGAAGCGGCGGCCATAATTACACGACAAGGACAAGGTCGGCTGCGGGCGCAGGCTACAACAACAGTATCGTCGCATGGAAACACGAAGATAAGCAACAAGGTACAAGTAAAAATACCTATTTTTCTAAAAGTAAGTGTAAACATTGCGGAATTTCTCATAGTACGAATAGATTTCCTTGTAGGTTCAGTAAAAACAAGTGTTTTATTTGCAAAGAGATAGGTCACAGCCCAAATATTTTTTTTAAAACCATAAAAATGTAAAATTTGTTGAAGAAAGTGAAAATAAATTAAAAAATTGTGACGAAAATTCGGGGGAAAATGATTGTTTATATTTCGAAAACAGCGATAATTAAATGTTTTACTTTACTTATAATATTTTAAATTGCAGTGATAATGTTGACGACAATCCTTTTAAAATAAATTTAAAAATTGAGAATAAAAATTAAATTTTTCATTTTGACAGCGGTGCAGCCATTTTAGCGTGCAGCTTGATACCTATTGTAGTGATTTTTCTCATTATAGGTTAGAACACTGTCAGACTTATCTAAAAGGATATAGTGGAGAGGTTTTTATGCCAAAAGGATATTTCAGAGCACTCATTAGCAAGAAAAACAAAACAAGAGAGATGAAAATGTTTGAAATGTAGTAGTAACAATGGATGACCGAGTTTGTTGGGCAGAGATTTTATGAATAATATATAAAATAAGTAATAAAATAAATGATTTAATAACCAAATATGATAGTGTATTTTCAGAAAATACTGGAAAATTTAAACATGGTATTATATCTTTAAAATTAGAAAATGAAAATATTCAACCTGTTATTCATAAATTTAGAACAGTTCCTTTAGCATACAAAAAAAAAGTAGAAGATGAGCTGTACAGACTGGAAGCAGAGGGACTAATAACCCCCACCCCAAATAATGATTGGGAAACTGCTGTAGTACCTGTTCTTAAGCCTAACAATACGGTAAAATTGTGTGGGGACTATAAAACAACCCTCAACCCTTATCTTTCTTCTTCGACATACCCGTTGCCAAAAATTCATGAAGTATTTGCCAAATTAAATAAGTCAAAATTCTTTTTAAAATTAGATCTTCATAACGCCTACAACCAGCTTCCTGTGGATGAAGAATGGTCTAAATTACTGTGTATAAACACTCATAAGGGTATTTTTAAGGTTAATAGACTTGCATTTGGGATTACACCAGCTTCCAGCATATTTCAAAAACAACTTTTACAAGGCATAAACAACTGTGTAAATTTTCTAGATGACATTGTGGTAGGAGGAAGCACAGCAAAAGAACATTTAGACAATCTGGAAAAAGTATTCAATGTTTTACAAGAAGCAGGTTTCACTTTGAAGAAAAATAAATGCAAATTCTTGAAGAAAGAGGTTGAGTATATTGGGTTTAAAATTGGAGAATATGGCCTGAGAAAAACAATGAAAAGGTAAAAGCAATCCTAGAAGCTCCACGCCCAACCAACCAGTCAGAAGTTCGCAGTTTTATAGGAATAATAAATTATTATTCTTAATTTGTAAGTAATGTTACAGATATTTTAAATCCGTTGTATGAACTGCTTAAAAGTGACAAAATTCTTTTGGTCCCAACAATGTCAGGAATCGTTTGAAAAAAATTTGAAAATAATGGTCTATTTTGACCAAGATTTACCGATAATTATGCAAACAGGCGCGTCAGACATAGGTATTTCAGCTTCTTTATCTCACTTAATTGACGGCAAAGAAAGATTAATTGGTTGCGTGTCCAGGAAATTAATACCACCTGAAAAATCTTACCCAATTTGCCATAAAGAAGGCATAGTTTATGGCATATCAAAATTTTACCATTACCTATGTGGAAATAAATTTATTCTTAGGACAGACAACAAACCATTGATCGCCATCTTTGGAGAACACAAATCGATACCTCAGTACTCGGCAAATAGGTTATAGAGATGGAATTTTTTTATCTATTTGATTATAAAATACAGCATGTAAAAGGCAAAAATAACAATTTAAATGACTTTTTTAGCAGACATCCTATAGAAGACAGCAAGATTTTAGAGCAATATAGAGAGGAAGGCTATATAAATTTTACAGAGACCACAGAAGGGATGGCCCATAGACAACAAAAAGGTACAACAAGAATCATCTGTTGACAAAGAATTACAAGAGGTAATAAAGTATTTAAAAGCAGATAATTGACCAAAAAATAATATTCTTTGTTGGGGTCATAGGATAATAATACCTACAAATTTAAGAAAAGACTTACTTCACATTGTAGCTGCAAAAAAATTAGCTAGATCTATCATTTATTGGCCTAACATCGACACAGAATTTAAAATCTGATAAAGTCTTGCAATTCTTGCCTTCAAAACAAATCAGAACCACCAAAGAATGAATTGATACCCTGGCCGATAACATCTAACGTTTTTGATAGGATTCATATTGTTTTTTGGGACCTTTTGGAGGAAAAATGTACTTGGTTTTTCAAGATTCTTATTCTAAGTACATAAAATGAAAAACATAATATCTTTTGAGACTGAAAAAAAATTAAGAAAAATATTTGCTTGTTTTGGTTTGCCTAAAGCAGTAGTCTCAGATAATGGACGTTCTTTTATATCAAAACCTATCCAAAAGTTCTTCCAAGCAAATGGAATCAAGCACATTTTATCACCTCCATATAATCCTAAAAGTAATGGCGCGGAAGAGAGCACTGTAAAAACCTTTAAACGAATACTTCAAGCGGCTTTAGATGATCCTAGAAATAAAGAAATTCCAAATTCTACCCTTATTTCTAGACTTTTATTAAGTTATAGGACTACAGTGCACTCCACTACCAATAGAGAGGGAGCTAAGAACTAGATGGAATATGATTCAAGAATCATTAAACACCTCAGAATCTCAAAACCAGGTACCTGATTCAGTAAAAAAGTGTGTAGATCGACAAAAGCGAAATTATGGGGGAAAAAGCAGAGTCTTTCAAGAGGGTAGTGAGGTATATGCAAAAGATAATGAAAACCCAATGAAACCTTCATGGATACCAACTAAGGTGACAAAACAAATAGGTAAATCCACTTACATCTGCCAAACACCATCAGGGCAGCAGTGGAAGGGACACGTCGATCAAATGAAGAGCTACCAACGCCTCGAAACTACAATTCAACCCTCTGTTTCCATATCGCCCAGTCCATCTTTTGATAGTAGTTGTAGAAATATAAATAATCCGTCTTTTTCTTACAGCAATGACTATTTCGTTAATATTCCAGTCTATTCTCACCAACAAACTCGCTCTCACATTCTAAATACAGGAGAAACCGTGAGTATTGACGATCAAAGCCTTCCATGTTCAAACAGTACTGATGAAGTCAGTATTCAGAAGTTAGAACGAAAAACTTGACAAAACTCTTTTGAGTTCAAATGCGCCTCCTTGTGTAAATAAAAGTAACGAAACTCTCGTGAGTGATCGAGAGCAATCTTCTTTAAGTACCGACAATACCTTACCGGTAATTAACGAAGACGCTTGAAGCTCTGATAGAAAGAAGAATTTACTAATAAAGCTTTCTCTTCACAGGCAAACAAATGGATCAGCGAATCAAGGACAAATGCAAGCCCAAGTGTTTCGACGCAACTCCATAACAAACCATCAACTTAATTTGTAATGGAAAACTTCGGCAACTCCATAACAACCCGAAAGAAAGCTACTGTTTCTAAAAAACTACAAAAAGAAGTACCTACAGAGGTAAATGTAAGAAGGTCGAAACGCAAGGGTAAAGTACCTAGTTACTTGTCAAATGATTATGTAACTGACTCGCCATGATCTAAATTGTAAATTTATAACCATTTGTAATTTAACAGTATTTATTTCAAGTTTTACATAAAATTGTTAAAGTCATATTTTTATCCATGTACAAACAGGATTGATTAATGTAAATTGTCAACATTATTAGTGTATTTTATCTATATGTGATATTGGGTAGGGGACAATTCGCCGCCGGCCGATTCGCCGCGGGGACAATTCGCCGCGAAATTTTTTATTTTATGCTTTTATCATTGGCAATTGTTTAAACAGTTTTATTTAGCTTGACTTTATATAATATATTTGTTTATTTGTTTGATCATAACTTTTTTGAAAATTTTCCAACTAGGTATTTGGGGTTAGTATACAATTCAACAATTTTTGTTATTAGAAAAATAAATAAAATGGCGAATCCAAAATGGCGGATTTTCTCATTTATGAACCGATATGCATCAAACTCGGAACTTTGGGGTGTTTCAGGTCGCTAATTATGATTTCTAACTTAAACTTAAAAAAAACAAAATGGCGGATCCGAAATGGCGGAATTTCCCATTTATGAACCAATATGCATTAAATTTGGAATTTTGGGGTGTTTTAGGTCTCTGATTATGATTTCTAACTTTTAAAAAAATCAAAATGGCGGTTCTACAATGGCGCACTTTCTCATTTATAAACCGATTTGCCTCAAACTTGAAACATCGCGGCGCTTTAGTAACTTAATACAATTTTTGACTTAAATTTAAAAAAATGAAAATGGCAGTTCCACAATGGCGCACTTTCTTGTTTATAAACTGATGTGCAATGTTTCAAGTTTGAGACAAATCGGTTTATAAATAAGAAAGTGCGCCATTGTGGAACCGCCATTTTGATTTTTTAAACTTAGGTTAAAAATAATAATCAGCGACCTGAAAGATCTCAAAGTTCCGAGTTTGATGCAAATCGGTTCATAAATAGGAAAATCCGCCATTTTATTTATTTTTCTAATAAAAAAAATGTTGAATTGTATTATACCAAACACAAAATAAAAGTTTGAAAAAGTTATGATCAAACAAATATATTATATGAAGTCAAGCAAAATAAAACTGTTTAAATAATTGCCAATGGTATAATATCATAAAACAAAAAATCTCGCGGCGAATTGTCCCCGCGGCGAATCGGCCGGCGTCGAATTGTCCCGCGGCGAATCGGCCACGGCGAATCGGCTGTGGCGAATCGGCCGCGGCGAATTGTCCCATCTCCGTGATATTAATTGTGCGTATTGAATGTTACGTAATGTTGTGACTGTTATAATTAAAGAACAGACCAATTACCTACAGTTACAAGATTGCAAAGTTGTAATTAACGTTTTTTTATAAGATTACATAATCATTTAAATTTTGATCCATTTTATTATTAGACTTTAAGGGTGCAGAACCTTTCTTTTAAATATCAAAACATTTTACCGCAAATATAAAATATAGTATTTATTAATTTTAAGTAAATTGCTTTAATTGTGTATTATAAACAAGGTTTGTCTTGTTTCCTAGGATTTAGTTAGAAATGTAATATAATTATAGGAAATTAGGTTTTAGTAGGGACACTATCAAATAAATAACAATCTTTTAGGCATGTTTAAATTTTCAAAAATTGGAAGTTAAAATACATGCCAGTGAAAAGTAGGAATTTACATAAATTCTTTTATGTATAAAATATAACTTCATTTCTGACATTAACTAAAATAAGAAAGTAACTTTTACTTATACAGGAAATTAGATAGGCATATTAACTTTGATAATTTCAAAGTTAGCGGAGGTAGCGTTACGGCACTGTGATATTCTACTTCTTTTCCACTTAGCTTTGAGGAAACTCGCGCACATGCGCATAGAAGAGTATACCATCTTGATGACGCGCTAGTCGCCAGTCTGTTCTGGACCCCGTTATTAACTGCATCAATAAATAAACTCGTTTGTAAAGTAAATTTTAAGTGACGAAATAAAACTAGTTTGATTCATTAAATAATCTTTTATTTCTAGACAGAATAATAACTGTTTTTTGTTGTGTTATTTATGACCACTTTAGTTCATCTTCTATAGTATTTTTTCTGTAATTTTTGTAAAATGGCTCTGCCGTCGAAATAAATAAATAAATAAATAAATTTGAGTTCTGTGTGGCCTTTTTATGCTGCAGCGAATGCCGTTTAAGATACGACTTCTAGCTGGTCACATTGGTTGTATTTAAACGATTCGATTTTTTTTGCATTTTAATTGATGAATTTTCAAATTGGATTTCCGTTTGGCCCGGTATTCACAGTGGTTGCATTTAAACCAATCGATTTCGCTTGCACTTTTATGACAAAGCAAATGCCGTTTTAAAACAGTCTTCAGCTTAGCCTTGTAGGCACACAGGTGGCATTTAAACCAATTAATTTCGCTCTCACTTTTATGTTGTAACTGGTGGATCTTTAAAGTCGACTTTCGATTGGTCTTGTAGTCGCATCGGTTGCATTGAAACCAATTAATTTCGTTTGCAGTTTGGTGTTTCAACTGATGTTTTTGCAGGTTATACTTCTGCTTTGCCTTGTAATCACACTGGTTACATTTAAACCAATCGATTTCGCTTGCACTTTTGTGGCAAAGCAAATGTCTTTTAAGATCCGACTTTAACTTGGCCTTGTAGTTACATTGGTGGCATCTAAACCAATCAATTTCGTTCTCACTTTTATGGCAAAGCAAATGTCCTTTAAGACGCGACTTCTGCTTGACCTTGTAGTCACACTGGGGGCATCTAAACCAATTAATTTCTTTATCACGTTTATGTTGTAATTGATGCCTTTTTAACTTGGACTTCCATTTGAATTTATTGTCGCAGTAGTTGCCTTTGAACCACCTGATTTTATCAGGACTTCTATGCTGCAACAAATGCGTGATCAAGTCACTCTTACGTTTGCTTTGAACATCACAATGATGGCATTCGAAGCCATTGATATCGTCAAAACTTTTGTGCTGCAACAAATTGTGTTGTTTTGCTCGCCTTTTGGTTTGATAATCGCAATGAGACCCTTGATGTGGATTTTCCTCAGTTCTGAAATGAAAAAACAAAAATGGCAGTTGGAAGCAATCTTAGCAAATCTAGCGTTATATAAAAAAATATTAAGGGTAGGCCAGAGCAATTTGCTGATTAAATCTTTTAACTGGCAACATTCCCATTTAACATTTAAAAAAATATATATTTTTTACCTTTCTAGCCCGCGTAGCAATGGCTGGGTGTATTTTGAACTATTTTAGCAATATCGTCGTGGTGTCTGTGTGTGTGTACTATTTCTGTCCGTAACATGATAGCTCCTAAACCGCTAAACCGATTTTCATAAAATTTTTAGGTAAAATAGCTTTCAACACTCTAACGAGCTGATTAGATTTTGGTCAAAATAAAAAAAAATTAAAAATGCTAACTTTTTAACGGAGCATCGTATCAATATGCAGTTTATACCAAAAACTTTGTAAGAGCTTTAGTTTCTGAGATATTTACAAAAACTGTTTTCAATGCTAATATATAATGGCTTCACTTGAAGTGTGCTAAGAGGCTAGCTAGGAAGGTATTAGATCCGTCATATATCCATTTATTTAATAATAAAACCACATACGTTTTGTAAAGACGAAATTCTTGCTAGTTTAATAAAAATATCTACTTAGTTTTATTTTAATCCTTTTTATAAAAAGAAAGTAAAAGTCACAAACATTTTTTTACCCTTTTTAAATTTTTTATAACTAGTACTTTAAACATTATTTTATTTGTATTAGTTTTTCACACTAAGTATCCAATGAACCTAACCTAGTAAAGGGTCTAGTACGACAATATTTAGCTTGAATAAACATGTGTTTATTTCGATTATTTCATGGAACCGCAATTAAAAGAATACATTGGGCGCCCTCAAACCGGGATAGGGATTATTCAGCGCCGCCTATTCGGCGCCAAGAAAGTTTGGCGCCAGAATCGACGCCGGACACAGTTATTTTTTTAGTTTATAATTAGAGGAACTTAAAAACCCTCAGCTAGGGCTTGATAGATTAAAAAATCTTGAGATCACAAAAAAGTTAACTATTATATATACTACTCCGGTACGTTTTCGCTGGGCCACTTACTTAGATGACCTGTCGTCTAGAATGGGCTCTTCCTGCTTGATTTCTTCAATTTTCAGTTCAAACTCCTCAACTTCTGATTTTACACTGAATGATGACAAGTCAAGTAAATTGCTATTTGATTGCCTGAAAAATATAAATAACATATTTAGGATAAATCAAAAAGAGTTAAAAAATAGGTGAAACCTATTTTTCATTCTACGAGTAAAACGACAGCGAACCAAGGAAACTAAGTCCTTGCCGAAACGAAAACGTCCATCGGTCTATAAGGAAGAAATACATTTCGTCACAGTTCAACCAGACCATGCTGTCAGCGTCTCCACGGTATCGGTTCGGAACCGAAAACAATGAGTTAACAAAGTATAAAAGGCAACTTTATAGGGGTACAGCCCTATAAAGTTGCCTTTTATACTTTGTTAACATATTTAAGAGACATTTTATCTGGCATTGTACCGGGTGATTGACCATATTTTACTCAATAGCTATCTCCGTTAATATTGATCTGACACAAACGTTTAAAATAGTAAAGTTTGAAGGAGTTTTCCTGAGTGATCATAATCTAATGTCAAAAATAACATATATCAGTCAAACACTTATCAAATTGTTGACATATGGTTAGGTTTTTTAAATGAAACACCATATATTTTATTTTTATCTTCCTAGCCCGCGTAGCAATGGCTAAAGAAGGTATTATATTCGACAAAAATTTTTTTAGAGAAACCGCCAAAAATGTGTTATTTGGAGCTATCTTAGCAATATCGTCGTGACGTCTGTCTGTGTGTAACACGATAGCTCCTAAACCGCTAAACCCATTTTCATGAAATTTTCAGGTAAAATAGACCGAATTTTTCTCAATAATTTGCGTAGGAGCCTTCGTTTCTGAGAGATTTACAAAAAACTGTTTTCGAGGCTGATATCATGAAGTTCACTTAGAGTGTGCTAACAGGCGAGCTAGAAAGGTATCACATCCGTCGTGGATCCATTTATTTTAATCAATATGGTTCGTTTTTATGATTTCATAAATTTATCATAACAAAAACATTTCATGTAAAAAAAAAGCCAAGTAAAAAGAAATGAGATAAAAGTAAAGCTAAGTTAAGTTTTAAAATGAAAGGTTCTTACTAGTTTGGAATATTTTTTAACATTATTTATTTTTTAAATCGGGAAAACAAGCCCTAACAATTAAAATAAAATACTTTTATTTTTATAAAAAAAATAAACCATAGGTTAAAAATTTGTTGTGTTTGACATGTCATTTTTTACATCAGCTTATTTAGGAAAAATCCTTCAACTTACCTTGACAAAGTGCTTTCTAATTTGAAAAAAACTTTTTAAATCATAACAAAAACATTTCATGTAAAAAAAGGCCAAGTACGCGAAAATGGCATTCCGTAAAAAGAATTGAGATAAAAGTAAAGTATGAAAGGTTCTTACTAGTTTGGAAATATTTTTTTAAACTTTGCTATTACAGTCAAACTTCTTTATGTTCAATTTAGCACTGTGCCTAAGAGTCATTTACAGCCGTAATAGCCAAGTTTAGAAAAATATTTCCAAACTAGTAAGAACCTTTCATTTTGAAATTTGTATTGGAGAACTTGGTATTACTTTTATCTCAATTCTTTTTACGGAATGCCATTTTCGCGTACTTGGCCTTTTTTACATGAAATGTTTTTGTTATGATTTCACTTCTTTTTTAAAGGATTTGGATAATACTTAATTTTTAAAGTAGTAAAATATGCGGAATATTATTCAAAACTTTTGCAATGCCTTACTTAAATTTTTGAGGTTTTTAATTTTGTTTCATGGTTTTATCGTAGTTCCTATTAGCCTTCCAAAGCTCAGCTCTCTAGCGTTTCTAAAAGTGCACAATGTTACTTTTACATAACTTTATATGTATAGGGGAGGAGAGTAGTAAATGAAAATATTGAACTTTTTAAATTTTTTCCCATGGTTTTATCATAATTTCTATCAGCATTCCAATGCTCAGCTCTCTAGCGTTTCTGGAAGTGTGCAATGTTAGTTTTATATACATTTACATTTATAGGAGAGGGAAGTAAATTAAAATGTTGGTGTTTTAAAATTTTTTCATATAGTTTTATCATATTGTCTTTCAGTCTTAAAAAGTTCAGCTCTCTAGCGTTTCTGGAAGTGGGCAGTGTTACTTTTACATAACTTTACATTTATAGGGGAAGGAAGTAAATTAGAATTTTGGGGTGTTTTAATTCTTTTCTATAACTTTATCATAGTTACCATCAGTCTTCCAAAGCTCAGCTCTCTAGCATGTCTGGAAGTAGGCAATGTTACTTTTACTTAACTTTACATTTATAGGGGAGGGAAGTAAATTAGAATTTTGGGGTGTTTTGATTTTTTCCTATAGTTTTATCATAGTTCCTATCAGTCTACCAAAGCTCAACTCTCTAGCATTTCTGGAAGTGGGCAATGCTACTTTAACATAACTTTAAATGTATAGGGGAGGGGAGTAAATTAAAATTTTGGGTTTTTTTTTGATTTTTTCCTATAGTTTTATCATAGTTCCCATCTGTCTGCCAAAGCTCAACTCTCTAGAATTTCTGGAAGTGTGCGATGCTACTTTTATATAACTTTAAATGTATAGGGGAGCGGAGTAAATTAAAATTTTGGGGTTTTTATTTTTCCCAGGGGTTTGGTCATAATTTCTATCAGTCTGCCAAATTTCAGCTTTGTAGCATGTCTGGAAGTACAGTAGACTATTGATGATCTATACATGAGTGAGTGAGTCAGTAAGTGAGTGGCAATTTCGAGGTTTTTTGAAATTTCGTAACTACTTTACTACTTTATGGAATTCCATTTACAGCCGTAATAGCCAAGTTTAGAAAAATATTTCCAAACTAGTAAGAACCTTTCATTTTGAAATTTGTATTGGAGAACTTGGTATTACTTTTATCTCAATTCTTTTTACGGAATGCCATTTTCGCGTACTTGGCCTTTTTTACATGAAATGTTTTTGTTATGATTTCACTTCTTTTTTAAAGGATTTGGATAATACTTAATTTTTAAAGTAGTAAAATATGCGGAATATTATTCAAAACTTTTGCAATGCCTTACTTAAATTTTTGAGGTTTTTAATTTTGTTTCATGGTTTTATCGTAGTTCCTATTAGCCTTCCAAAGCTCAGCTCTCTAGCGTTTCTAAAAGTGCACAATGTTACTTTTACATAACTTTATATGTATAGGGGAGGAGAGTAGTAAATGAAAATATTGAACTTTTTAAATTTTTTCCCATGGTTTTATCATAATTTCTATCAGCATTCCAATGCTCAGCTCTCTAGCGTTTCTGGAAGTGTGCAATGTTAGTTTTATATACATTTACATTTATAGGAGAGGGAAGTAAATTAAAATGTTGGTGTTTTAAAATTTTTTCATATAGTTTTATCATATTGTCTTTCAGTCTTAAAAAGTTCAGCTCTCTAGCGTTTCTGGAAGTGGGCAGTGTTACTTTTACATAACTTTACATTTATAGGGGAAGGAAGTAAATTAGAATTTTGGGGTGTTTTAATTCTTTTCTATAACTTTATCATAGTTACCATCAGTCTTCCAAAGCTCAGCTCTCTAGCATGTCTGGAAGTAGGCAATGTTACTTTTACTTAACTTTACATTTATAGGGGAGGGAAGTAAATTAGAATTTTGGGGTGTTTTGATTTTTTCCTATAGTTTTATCATAGTTCCTATCAGTCTACCAAAGCTCAACTCTCTAGCATTTCTGGAAGTGGGCAATGCTACTTTAACATAACTTTAAATGTATAGGGGAGGGGAGTAAATTAAAATTTTGGGTTTTTTTTTGATTTTTTCCTATAGTTTTATCATAGTTCCCATCTGTCTGCCAAAGCTCAACTCTCTAGAATTTCTGGAAGTGTGCGATGCTACTTTTATATAACTTTAAATGTATAGGGGAGCGGAGTAAATTAAAATTTTGGGGTTTTTATTTTTCCCAGGGGTTTGGTCATAATTTCTATCAGTCTGCCAAATTTCAGCTTTGTAGCATGTCTGGAAGTACAGTAGACTATTGATGATCTATACATGAGTGAGTGAGTCAGTAAGTGAGTGGCAATTTCGAGGTTTTTTGAAATTTCGTAACTACTTTACTACTTTATGGAATTCCATGAAACTTGAAGGGGTTGTTAATTCCATGGAGATCTACAACTGTGCAAAGTTTGAGATTCGTAGCTCATTCCGAAGTAGAGTTTTAGGTAGGTCAAATATCGGCTGAAATGTTTCCAGAAAAGATGGTTACGGCGCTCAAACTTGGCGAGGCACTGCCGTGCCCTCAGATATGATTGGACCCCTTTTTGAGGGTCCGCCTATACGAATCTTTGGTTCAAAATATAGCCTGTTAAAAATGTCAATTGACAAGTTTTTAAATTTTTCCAAATAAGCAAATATTAAGCCGCTAGCGGAAGAATTCCATTTCAAATCGCTACCATATCTGCATTGTATTCCATGATGATGATTCATATGTAAGTGGGCCATGCAGCCCTTCTACTGCGACCATCAGTGGGTCAATTCTGGCTCACTTTTGAGTGGTTTCTCACCACTTTACGCCTAATCCTCCAAAAAGGCAGTCTATCAGTTTGGGGAGACACTGCTCAGATCTTCTGAATCAATCTGAGGTTTACCGAAACCGTATCAAACGCGGCCGGCTGCCGGCGAACTCGTTCATTCTGAGATATATAGAGTCGATGTTTTGAGAATATTTTTCTGTTTTGTACTGTATTTGTATTTTGGGTCATGGATGACGTCGACTCAAACTCAAAGAAGTTCGGAAATATGAAGATTTGTATAATATCTCACATCAACATCAAGTTTCAAGATGGAGAAATGATAGGTTCACTGTTTGAAAAAAATTCCATACTATTATTTTACGTATTTTTTATACATTTTGTCAAGAAACGAAGTTTTTAATTTGCTAATTCTTTTTTTTTTTCAGATTTTCTGCCTTTGTGAAGATATTTTTAGCAATAATCAAATTTTAAAACCTGTCACCGTCTATGAGAAGATAATAAAATAATACAGTATCTTCATTTCAAAATCCAACTAGAGAGTGCACAATTTTACCAAATACCTAAACTTTGGCAACTTTGCGCCCGCTCTCACGGCACTGATTGGGTCTCAGGGCAGACACCATGAATGCAAAACGAATGCTGGTTTGCCAAGGTTCAGCTCTACGTTATAGGCCAGCTTTGTTTGCAAGTCGGTTGCATTTTCAGTAAGAATAAAAGTATGTTAACAAATATTACTTACTTTTATTAATAAACATTATTTACTGCTAGGGCTAGCAGTTTCTTAAGGTTGATTTATGTGTGTCGAGCAGCTGTGGCCAGTCTCATTGCCTAACCAAGAATATTAGTTTAGTTTACACTCCTAGGGGATAATAATAAAGCTTATATAGACGTAAACTATAAATTTTCATCATATTCTAGCAAATAAAATAAAGTTTTAAAAGAAAATTTCGTTAAAAATCTTCAAGAATTATTATAAAAATTTAATAATTTTTAAAAGTTTTGGCAAAAACTTGTTTGTTATGTAAACTGCTATTATACTACTGCTAAAAATATAACCTGTTTAAAATTTTATAACTCTTTGCCAGACAAAATTAAAGATATAGATAGTATAAAACGGTTTAAAAAAGCTTGTTTTGCCCATATTTGTAAAATTGTACCGTACACAATAAAAGATTTCTTTAATTTTAGATAAACTTTTAAACAAAAATCCTAACTTTTGTATATTTTTTATGATTTTGTGTATCTTTTGTGCTTAAATATTTGTGAAACTAGTGTCATTTACTAATTTTGTGTTATTTATCTACTTTGTGTACATTGTGATACATTTGATTTTACTTTATTTTATTTTTATTTATTTTATTTTATGTTGGTGATTAATGTTAATATTTTTAAGTAGCTTCCTAAATGAATTTGACGACTCAGGTATATATACACATATGTATAAATACTTTGTAATAAAAATATACTACTAAATACTACTACTACTACTACAGGACCACTACTATGCGTGGACCAGCGGGCCAGTAGACTGGTGGCAGCTACAGGGCATGTATAAATCAGCCTTTAGAAAAACTAGAAAAAATAATATAGGTAATACATTTTTCACAGGAAGGAATAAAACAAATTTTTTTAGAAATTTTTTTTTTATGAAGCATGTTAAACATTTTTTTTTTGAAGGAATATCATGACGAAACAAAAGATTAATCTGAAATTGTTTGTTGTGGAAAACTCTTCAAAATGCACGTAGACTATAGCCCCTTCAGCCTTCATTCATCAGCATTTCATTGTTCCATATTGAATACACTCGCTCGTACTAGGGTGTTCCCAATAAGGCTCAAACGCTCGAGTACCTACTCTACAGGGTACCTTTACCTATAGGATTGTAGAAAAGTTGCTTATAAACAATTTTTAATTATTCATTTGTCTGTACCACTCAAATGGTTTCCAAAAAGGGGAGAAATTATCTTTATTCACAAACTCCTCAAAATCCTTAATTTCTATTTTGAAGAACAAGAAAGGTAGTTATTTTTGTAACTTATTGTACTAAAGGTATAGGCTGAAGGCCTCCTTTAACCCTTGTAAATACAAAATTGGCCAAAAAGAATAAAAACTGTGTGCAAAATACTATTTAATAAGGAGAATGAAGCTTACCCAACCTGAGGTAAAATTTTTTTGTTATCTTATTTTTCTTATTTTTTCCTTGCCCTTATGCCAGTTAATTCTCCCCAGTGGCGGCTCGTCCATAGATTTGCGCAACCCCCAAAAAATATAGGTAAAATAATAAAAGTCATCTGTAGAAAACTCCAGAAGAGACATTGTAAATGGGAATAAATAAAAGAACTATTAATTATATATTTTTAAATTCCCACCAGAATTATGTACATTTATACCCTCTTATATCGTATATATCTTATATATCGCGCGCGCTGGCCGCCCACAGCGACGGCTTTATCTCGCGGTTTGCAGTTCGAATGCAACCCAATTCGCCTATGCAAAGCGCGCGAGATTTTGTTTTTATGCGTAGATTTCAAAGTCGTCCCGTAAAGCTCAGTGAGGTTGCAGGTCGACTGCAAACCGATTGTTTATTTTGCATACTAATTTCTTATTTTAATTTGTCGTGTAGTCCGTTTAAGTAAATCCCGATAAGGTGTGTATTAAATGTTAATTTTGTAATTTATTCCTTTATTATTAAAGCTTGATCCGTATATTTGTGTGTTAAAAAATTGCGATTCTCATTCGCAACCTCCAGATTTTTATTCTACGAGCCGCCACTGATTCTCCCCGTTATATAATTTATACCTAGGCCGCTAAAACTAACCTTTGCACTTTTTAATAAATTTGAATTTTTTTAAAAACACCAAGCTGTTTCCAGAAACATCTTATGCCAATTGGTAGGTGTTTTAAAACACAATTACCGTTTTAAAAAAATGTTCCGCGCAATCGCACGTGAATACCATTTTGGCACTTTTGTTCAGGTGCTTAGCGAATTCGACGTCATAAAACGGTAAGCGTTTCAAAAACACTATGCGTTTTTAATGACGAGAACCCAAGAAACATTTATATGACTTATAACCGACGTCGGATTTAGTGGAACTTTAAGTTACAAGATTGCTTATGCGTTAAGCGACTTTGCATTTATATCAAAACCGACGTTATCAGATATACGTCAGTTTTTTTAACGATCTCGCGACGTCAAATATTCCATTAATTTCTCAACGCCGGTCTTACGTTCGTTTGTTCGACGTACAAAAACTCTGACCAGCCGTACGACCAACAGACGTCGGAGTCAGGTACGTCCGGTGAAGACCCCAACCTCAGGCCTAAACTAGCGTTTAGTTTGGTTGGTGTATTTTCCGTTACTTTTACTCGACCTATTTCACGTCCGTTCATACGGCCTACGCGTTACCTGTACAGCCTAGTGTCACTTATAGACGCCCATAACCTAAAATTGAATTTTTTTGATCAGGACGACTACGTGTCAGGACACTGTTTTATATATTTTTTTTATTTTGGAAACTATAATACCCCATCCTCTTCCTACAGGTGGGGTATGGGTTCCATTTCAATTAGATTTTTTGTGTGTTAAAAAATTGCGATTCTCCTTCGCAACCTCCAGATTTTTATTCTACAAGCCGCCACTGATTCTCCCCGTTATATAATTTATACCTAGGCCGCTAAAACTAACCTTTGTACTTTTTAATAAATTTGAATTTTTTTAAAACACCAAGCTGTTTTCAGAAACATAAAAAAACTCTGACCAGGCATGGTTGGATTCATGCTTTGAAATATAAATTATTAATATTATAATACCGCCTTTCATGCATGACTATAATAGGGAACTTGCCCATTTTTTTTATTTTACTAAAATGTGTGTTTCTGTATGAAAACGCATTATACCAAATATCAGCCCTTAAATCGCAATACTTATTTTACAATAAATAATTAAAGTTGGAATCGCTGACTGGTATATTTAAACACAGCAAAATGCGCGGCAGCCGCTGTGACGTCACTCCTTAGAAAAATCCCGAGCCCCTTATGAGTATAACGGCCATTCGGTTCATAACTTTTTTATTTATGAATATTTTTTAGTTCTGTAAAAACATTCTTTAAGCACTTTTTTAAGAGCAATCCTTATTTTATTCGATTTTTAAAATTAGCGTAAAATTTCCTTTAAAATGATGTTTCACACTTAATATTTAATTTTTTTTTTTATATATTTTTTTTTATTACTTCTTATTTTTTTAAAATAATTTAAAAATATTTTAAACCAATTCTTATTCAGCAAACTAAAGAAAAAAGTTAAGAGGTAACTAAAAATATAAAAAACAATAAAAAAATAAAACATAAAATATTAAGTGTGACATGTTATTTAAAAAAAAAATTAAGCTTATTTCAAAAATCGAATAAAAAAGGTCATTCCATATGAAAAATACAAACCTTATGTAATATCTCAAAAACTAAAAGTGACAGATAAAATTTAATTTGACAGTTGAATTGCTCTTAAAAAAGTGCCTCAGGAATCTTTTTACAGTAATAAAAAATATTCATAAATAAAAAAGTTACGGGGGTGGGTCGAAAATGCACCAAATTGAAAATATATATCTTGAAAATCGAGCTCGTAACATGTAGGTTAGTTTTTTTTCTATCTCCTCTAGAAATCGTTTCCTATCAAAAGTGTCCAATTTGGACCACTCTGTACCTATGTGGGTAGGTATAAATGAAAATAAATCAGCACTAGTGTTTATAGAGCTCATTCTAAACAGTATTTTAAATAGGTTCACTTAATTAATATACTTATTTTTAATAAGACTTATTAGTAAATATATATATATATATAATTATTATATTATAGTACTTAGGTATTTATACTTACTGGCGAACTTTTACACCACGAACTTCAGCTTGAGAAAAATCCTCCGAATTTTTAATGTATAATGCAGTCATAAACATATCAACTCTAGGTAAATTGTCTGATTGTCCTTTTATAAACCCCGCATCAACCATTTTCAGTCTTTAACAGAATCACAAAATACTAAATGAAGAAAATTTAGACAAAACTACGTCCGGAAATAACTGAACACCACGTTCAAAGCTCCAATAAGTACAATATCAATTATTTACGTGTTGTTTCAATGTCGGATCCAAAGGCGTGACGTCACAACCAATGGCAGCGCGTTTTAAGAACAGGTCAAGTTATTCAAATTTCAAACCTTTATTTCTCAGCTAATTTAATTGTTATTGGAATTTTTCTTTTTCTAGGAAGTTTCTTATGATAATACCTTACGATTTTAATTGTTTTTAAAGGATTCGATTTTTTGGGCAAGTTCACTATTGTCGTTTATAAAATGCACCCATTTTTATCAGACTTGTTATAATATGTGTAAAATATTTACTTATCATCATATAATTTTAGTTACTGCCAGGAATTCTTTTTAGCAAAAATTATATGTATTCTAGGTAATGGAAATGAAACCAAACGCAACTTGTTTGCGACTAAATTTGGTAAACTTTATTACCTATAAGGTCAGATGCTAACGTCGTAGCGACCCGAATCTGTATTCTCCGTTTAGGTGCAAATGATGGTCATCGGTCAGTTGAAACGACGTCGGCACCCGACGTCGCGTTTATCGAAATCCACGTATGCGTAAAGTAATATGACGTCTAAATGCTGCTTGGGAATACCAGTCCAGTTCACATTTTGAATTGCATAGCTTTTGCTTGCGTAGAGTGGCTGGACGTCCGGATAAAGTCGGGCAAATCCGGCCGACTATCTACTACTTTTGCAAAACCTAGTAACTAGATTTTTGGTAATTTTAATTAACCAACGTTAGCTTAGCAAAATATTAGGTAATGTCAACACTCCCACACATTATAGTCTCCCACCATTACTCCCTAGCATGGATGTGTTTTAGGTTTCTTGTTTTTAACCACTCATACGTTTTTTTTATTAGGACAAAATAAAGTGCAAGTTTTAACCTAGGCAATTTCGTTTCCATATTATGGTTAAATAAAATGGAACATTTCCCTATATAGTTTTAGGTCGTATATATTTGTTAAAAATAATAATTTTCAACCTGTAACTTAACCAAAAACGGAATAAATTCAGGTCAAAACTAAGTAACTCTAACTTACGTAGCAAATCAAAAAAGTTCTTAACTTTCAAAAGGTTTTTAAGGTGATTAACACTGTTTAGTACAACAAAGTAGAATACTAGGTCAAGCTTAGCACAAATTGTCTCGTCCCTTTGCTTTTATAGCTGAAACGAGTTTAAAGACTTACAAAGAGGGAATTTTTTTTTGTAATTTTAGGAAATAGTCCATATTATGGTGGAGTAGTTAAATAGGAATCAAACAGGTTATTGTCTTTCTCCACTAATTCTTAATTTGTTTTAAACAAATAGTCCCGATATGTTTCGTAAGCAGAAACTTACATCTTCAGGGGACATTACTAAAAGAATCACAAAAGTAAAGTAAAAACTTAAAATTAGAAAATATCTTGTGAAAAATAATAACTAACGAATTTGAGAAACTGCCTACATAAAAAATCTAATTATAGGACTTTCAAAATGTTGTGCTAATTTAGTTTAGGTAACAAGCATAAGTTCTGTAGAAACAAATATTTTCAGCTGAGTTTGACAAAACCTTAATACATATGTACAGAGAAAGCCAGAAATCGTGATCAAAGTTTGAAAAACGCTGTTCTAAAAAAATTATTTTGACGCTTGTGGAATTTTGAATCGCCATCATCGATTTAAGCGAAAAATTTGACTGTAAAAACGTTTTCTGTTGGTTTCAAGAAACTATATCCAAAATTTTAAAGCGCTACCCCAAAGTGCAGTATTAGATTATTTTTTGGTCATATGTCACCTATCATGTTTTTTCAGATTAGATTTTTAAATAGTCTTGTAATCGTACTGGATGTATCCGAGCCAATTCCACTTTTATTTTGTAACTAATGCCATTTTAAACAAGACTTCCTATTGATTTCGCGTACATTTTATGCTGTATCAAATGAATTTTTAAGTGACACTTCTGACTGGCCCTGGCGCTTATTTGTTTCACCCGATATCTTTCCGTGTAAAACTTTCGTGCAGTTTTTTAGTTATATTGATAGCATCTAAACCAATCGATTTTGTTTACACTTTTATATTGTAACCGATGTCTGTTTAATGTAAACCTCATATTGGTTTTGTAGTGCATTGGTTGCATTTAAAGCAATCGATTTTTTAAAACTTTTATGAAGCAACTGATGTGTTTTTGAATGGAAATTCCATGTAGCCTTTTTATGCTGCAGCAAATGCCTCTTTTAAGATACGACATCTGGCTGGTCTTGTAGTCACATTGGTTGTATTTAAACAATTCGATTTTTTTTACATTTTAATGTCGCAATAGATTAATTTTCAGATTGGATTTGCATGTGGCCTGCATTTTTATGTTGCAGTAAATGTCTTTTCAAACCAGACTTTTGAATCGATTTCGCTCGCACTTTCATGACAAAGCAAATATCTTTTAAGGTGCACCTTAAGCTTGGACTTGTAGTCAAACTGGTGGCATCTAAACCAATCAATTTCGTTCTTACTTTTATGACACAGCAAATGTCTTTTATTTTGTTTTTTAATTTCACTCTCACTTTTATGTTGTAACTGGTGAATCTTTAAACTACTCTTTACATTTGCCTTGTAGTCGCATCGGTTACATTTAAAGCAATCAATTTCGCGTGCACATTTGTGGCAAAGCAAATGTCTTTTAAGAGACGACTTCATCTTGGCCTTGTAGTCACACTGGTGGCATCTAAACCAATAAATTTTGCTCTCACTTTTATGTTGTAATTGGTGAGTCTTTAAATTACCCTTGACATTTGCCTTGTAGTCGCATCTGTTGCATTGAAACCAATTAATTTCGTTTGAACTTTTATGTTTCAACTAATATCTTTCCAGGTTATACTTCTGCTTGGCCTTGATGTCAAACTGGTGGCGTCTTAACCAATCAATTTCTTCCTCACTTTTATGCCAAAGCAAATGTCTTTTAAGATATGACTTCATCTTGGCCTTGTAAACACACTGATGGCATCTAAACCAATCAATCGCTCTCACTTTTATGTTGTAACTGGTGAATCTTTAAACTACTCTTTACATTTGTCTTGTAGTCGCATCGGTTACATTTAAACCAATCAATTTCATATGCACTTTTGTGGCGAAGCAAATGTCTTTTAGGAGACGACTTCGTCTTGCCCTTGTAGTCACACTGGTGGCATTTAAACCAATCCATTTCGCTCTCACTTTTATGTTGTAACTGGTGAGTCTTTAAATTACTCTTGACATTTGCCTTGTAGTCGCATCGGTTGCATCTACACCAATCAATTTCGCTCTCACTTTTATGTTGTAACTGGTGAATCTTTAAAATACCCTTGACATTTGCCTTGTAGTCGCATCTGTTGCATTGAAACCAATTAATTTCGTTTGAACTTTTATGTTTCAACTAATATCTTTCCAGGTTATACTTCTGCTTGGCCTTGTAGTCAAACTGGGTGGCGCACAGAGGGGCCAAATGGAGCTAATGTCGGAAATAATTATTTAAACACCCAAAATATTAGAAACAAAAATAATGTGTATTGGTTATTGTAATATAGGTTAAAATGCACCTGTTTAATAATTTATAAAGCTTTAATATTTGTTTTTTTTACAGGGTGATTTAAAAATAGATTTTTTAAAAAGAAATTTCAGTACTTTTACACAAAAAAGTAATTAAGACTTAAACATTTATTAAAAATGAGTTTAAAAATTCTACATTTTATAATATTTCTGTTTAAGTTATTTAACCTGGCTCATAATATACAGTATGTCTCAAAAGTCTGGAATCACCTTTTTTTTTAAAACTTGGAGATAAAATCATGGACACGTCAATTTTGAAATAGGAAGAATACTATATTGTACAGAGTGTCCTCAATAAGACATATGCATGCATATTTTTTTACTTATATGCATCTAAAAACTAATTTTACCATTTTCTAAAAAAAGGGAATTTGATGTATTTTGCTATTCTCTACATACAAAAATTTGAGGTGAAATACCTTTTTTATGTTGCCGTCCTGTAAATCTAAGAATAGTTAAAAATATAAAAACTAATAACTTTAAAACTAAACACGAAAAGTGGTTTAATAAATCTGCAATAAAACAATTAACAACTATAAAAGTAGAGCCAATCAAAAAACAAAAGTAACTTTTTTCTAGCAATATGGTATAAAACTATTAATTCACGTTAAAATACATTATGCTAGTTTTAAAATTCGGTAGTAGTGCTGATATAAAAAAGTTGATTTTTTGACTAACCCCCATATATTATCTAACAAATTAAAAAAAAATGCATTACAAGTGACTTTCTCTTTAGGCGTTTACTACGCCATTTTTATGGTAAATTAATTTTTATCGGTCAAGATGTAAGAGTTAATATTATTAAAACATACAAAAAAACGACCATTTCACGAATTTTGGCGGTTTATATCTCAAAAACTGTACATAGAAAAACTTAACTTTACTTAAATTTTTTTGTTACATACCCCACTATAACATACTAAAATTATAGCCAGTTCAACCGAGACAAAAATTCCCCATAAGGCCTGTGTAAACTAGTGCGTGGTCCTTTGAAAATCCACAACCCTTTCCAAAACAAAAATCTGTCAAAATGATATTTTTGAAAAATTTTCGGGCACCTTTCCTAAGTTAAAAATACGAAAACGACAAGTTTGTAAAAGTTTCGGTTCAAAATTTGACTTTCGAAGATTTACCCTCCCCCCACTCCTTTTAACTAAAGTAACTGTAACCGCTACCATAATTCACTTGACTTTTCACAGGCCTAAAAATTGTTTATATCAATTTGATTAAAATCCTTTATTTTAAAAATTTTTTGAACCATCTTTAAATTTAATGAGTTAATCAAATTTATGTTAAAAAACTATCAATCAAATTTTTCGTCAATCAAACACTTTTTATTTAATAAAAATTCGTTAATAAACAAGCAAGTTTTATATTTAAGATGTATAGTATTAATTTCTTTTACTTGGGTCGTATGTAGGTACTTTATTTTTAATATTAAAAATCTCAAAAAGGCGCAAGAAAGCGCAGCCATTTTTTTTTATTTTGTTAAGAAACATTCAATTAACAAAAAAGTGACAATATTTTTGCTTAACAAAATTTTATCACACACTAAATTATATTTTTTATATTTCTTTAAGGTAAATTCTAATAATAATTGACTTCTTAGTTTAGAAAATATGATTACTCTGACAACCTACAGCTAGATATTGGTATTTAGTATTTTTTGGTTAAATTACCTGTGCTGGATGTCTCCATCGTAAAAAAATTTTTTATGTATGTAATTATCATAAAAATTAAACAGACGCTTTTTAATGTGTCAAACTCACGTCATACTAAAAAACAAGTGAAAATACTCTGTTGCATTTTCAGCGCCCACTAGTTTGCCACATAATTTGAGTTCCAGATATTGTATATGTCTATTTGTGTTTTTTTAATTTCTTCCACTTTTACACCCGATTGGCCCTTTTGTGTGGCATCTTAACCAATCAATTTCTTCCTCACTTTTATGCCAAAGCAAATGTCTTTTAAGATACGACTTCATCTTGGCCTTGTAAACACACTGGTGGCATCTAAACCAATCAATTTCGCTCTCACTTTTATGTTGTAACTGGTGAATCTTTAAACTACTCTTTACATTTGCCTTGTAGTCGCATCGGTTACATTTAAACCAATCAATTTCATAAGCACTTTTGTGGCGAAGCAAATGTCTTTTAAGAGACGACTTCGTCTTGCCCTTGTAGTCACACTGGTGGCATCTAAACCAATCCATTTCGCTCTCACTTTTATGTTGTAACTGGTGAATCTTTAAACTACCCTTTACATTTGCCTTGTAGTCGCATCTGTTGCATTGAAACCAATTAATTTCGTTTGAACTTTTATGTTTCAACTGATGTCTTTCCAGGTTAGCCTTCCGCTTGGCCTTGTAGTCACACTGGTGGCATCTAAACCAATCAATTTCGTTATCGCTTTTATGACGAAGCAAATGTGTTTTAAAAGACGACTTCAATTTGGCTTTGTAGTCACACTGGAGGCATTTAAACCAATCAATTTCGCTCTCACTTTTATGTTGTAACTGGTGAATCTTTAAACTACTCTTTACATTTGTCTTGTAGTCGCATCGGTTACATTTAAACCAATCAATGTCGCGTGCACTTTTGTGGCAAAGCAAATGTTTTTTAAGAGACGACTTCATCTTGGCCTTGTAGTCACACTGGTCGCATCTAAACCAATCAATTTCGCTCTCACTTTTATGTTGTAACTGGTGAATCTTTAAACTATCCTTGACATTTGCCTTGTAGTCACATCTGTTGCATTGAAACCAATTAATTTCGTTTGAACTTTTATGTTTCAACTGATGTCTTTCCAGGTTATACTTCCGCTTGGCCTTGTAGTCACACTGGTGGCATCTAAACCAATCAATTTCGTTATCGCTTTTATGACGAAGCAAATGTGTTTTAAGAGACGACTTCAACTTGGCTTTGTAGTCACACTGGTGGCATTTAAACCAATCAATCTCGCTCTCACTTTTATGTTGTAACTGGTGAATCTTTAAACTACTCTTTACATTTGCCTTGTAGTCGCATCGGTTACATTTAAACCAATCAATGTCGCGTGCACTTATGTGGCAAAGCAAATGTTTTTTAAGAGACGACTTCATATTGGCCTTGTAGTCACACTGGGCGCATCTAAACCAATCAATTTCGCTCTCACTTTTATGTTGTAACTGGTGAATCTTTAAGTTACTCTTGACATTTGTCTTGTAGTCGCATCGGTTACATTTAAACCAATCAATTTCATATGCACTTTTGTGGCGAAGCAAATGTCTTTTAAGAGACGACTTCGTCTTGCCCTTGTAGTCACACTGGTGGCATCTAAACCAATCCATTTCGCTCTCACTTTTATGTTGTAACTGGTGAGTCTTTAAATTACTCTTGACATTTGCCTTGTAGTCGCATCGGTTGCATTTAAACCAATCAATTTCGTTCTCACTTTTATGTTTTAACTGATGTATTTTTAAATTGGACTTATGCTTGGCTTTGTAGTCGCAGTAGTTGCATTTGAACCAACTGATTTTATCAGGACTTGTATGCTGTAACAAATGCGTGATTAAGTCAGCCTTTCGTTTGGTTTGTAAATTACAATGATGACATTTGAAGCAACTGATATCGTCAAAACTTTTGTGCTGCAACAGATTGTGTTGTTTTGGTCTCCATTTGATTTTATAATCGCAATAATGGAATAATGGATTTTGTCCGGTTCTGAAATGAAAAAACAAAAATGGCAAGTCGAAGCAATCTTTCACTAGCAAATCTAACGTCAAATATTTTTTTATTAAGGGTGGACCAGCGCAATTTGCGTATTAAATCTTTTTACTGCCAATATTTCCATTTTGGGAACACTTTTTAAAAAATAGTTTTTGGGGTATTTATTTAATGTTTTTAAATAAAACCACACACGTGCTGTAAAAGCAATATGATTGCTGGTTAAATTAAAATTCTACTTAGTTTTATTTTGATATTTTCTATAAAAAAATAAATATCACAAACATTCAATTTGTTTTCCCTGTTTACATTTTTATCTTACAAGCCAGAGCAGCAATGGCTAGAGAGAAGGTACTGTTTTAGACAAAATAATTTTTAAGATAGCGTCGAAAATCTGTTATTTGGGTGTATTTTGACCTATCTTAGCAATATCGTCGTAATGTCTGTCCGTGTGTGTGTAGAGAGAAGATACTGTTTTAGACAAAATAATTTTTAAGATAGCGTCGAAAGTCTGTTGTTTGGGTGTATTTTGACCTATCTTAGCAATATCGTCGTAATGTCTGTCCGTGTGTGTGTGTGTGTGTATGTCTGTCTGTAACACGATAGCTTCTAAAGCGCTGAACCGATTTTCATGAAATTTTCAGGAAAGATAGTGTACAATACTATTTTTTTTAAAATCCATTAATGGTATGACAGTTTTTTGACAGTTTAAAAATTGAAAATATATTAACTTCTTAACGGAGCATCACATCAATATGCGGTTTTCGCAATAATTTGTTATAAATAAAAACTTGGTAGGAGCTTCCGTTTCTAAGATGTTTATTAAAACTGTTTTCAAGGCTGATATAGCGTAGAGTTTACTTGGATTGTGGTAATGGGCTAGGAAGGTATCAGGTCCATCATGGATGCATTTATTTATAATTAGTACCTCAAACATTATTTTATTTTAATATTATTTTCTCAAGCAAGTTTCCCTACCTAGTAGATAGTTTAATTGCACTTGAATTTATTTCTTAGCTTTCGAAAAAACCCGATGTAATTAGGC
This sequence comes from Aspidapion aeneum, assembly GCA_963576565.1. Taxonomy (NCBI): domain Eukaryota; kingdom Metazoa; phylum Arthropoda; class Insecta; order Coleoptera; family Brentidae; genus Aspidapion; species Aspidapion aeneum. Next base: position 8,481,036 of record OY755046.1, read on the forward strand.
ATGTGCCAAAATAGGGGAATATTTATTATCGAAAGATTTTTTTTATAAATATGTGTTTATTTCAGCTATTTCATAGAGCCGCAATTGAAAAGTTAAATTTGGCGCCCTTCAGCAGGGATTTTTTACGAAGCTTCAAATATTACTTTATTTTGAAATGCTACAAAATTGATTTTATTTTATATTTATAACTCACTTGTTATTCTGCTTTATTAAGTAAAATTTTATTTTCAAATGCCCACCCTGTATTTATTTTGACAGGTTAGGTTTGGTTCGGTTTCGTGTGGTTTGATTTGGTTTGGTTAGGTTGGGTCAGGTTAGGTTGTCACGTCTACTTTGCCCACAATAATAGGGGAATACAATAATAAACAAAAACTCATTAAAAGTTTTTTAAATTATATTGTTAAGTAGGAAAATGAATCAATTTAAATATTTTATAAAAACATATAATTTTTATGGAACTCTGGGTTGTTACGTATCAAAAGTGGCGATGCAGCAGTTTTACCATGTAAATGGCTTACCTACGCCTGTATGCGTAAATGGGGAAAATTGCTGTATCGGCGGATTTACCCAAATCGATGTGCGGAGCAACTCAGGGGATTCATTCAAGTCCTGTCATTATTTAAGTCAAGTGGATAGTGGTAGAAAATATGTAAGTTTTAACCCACCAAGCATTCCCGAAGGCTGGAGCCAACATAGTTTTTAAGATGTAAGTAATTGCATTTTATATTATCCCCTTTTATATTCAAGGCAAATAATCTGCAGTTTAAATAATTATAGTCTAGTAGAAACTTTGATGATTTGATTTGATTCTTTTTATTCTTATCTTTAGTTCCTGTCTCCCCCTCCACAGCTCAAGTATTTATATATTAGTTCAGAAATTAACAGGTTCATCTAACAGTTCGAAATTAGAGATCTATTATTAAATATAATCATTTTACCAAAGTAGTTCTCATATTAGAAATATTGCTAAGCATCCCTCTGAAAAACGGGGTGCGACCATATAACGGGGAGAATTTAGTGCCATAAGGGCAATAATATATAATTTATAACTAGAACGCTTAAACTAACCTTCGTGGTTTTTTTAAAGCCTGGACCCTGCTTTACACATTTATACTGAAGGAAAATAAAAAATTCATGGTTTTGCGCGGTAAATGTTTAGCGCAATATATTTTCGACCGCTATGGATTTGACCCTTTTTGTACAATCTATACCCTCTAGGAACAAAAACATAACTTATAATTGAGTCATAACATTCAATTCCGGAGCCAAGATTTTCTGGCGTCGAACTTTCTTGGTTCATAATTATTCCCAAATACGTTATAGCATAAATACATGTTCAAAGAATCGAAAAGTGAAGCGCTCATAGCTGGCTTTGGAGACAATGGCAAATTTAAATTTGCGGATGCGAATTTTTAAGTGCGCATGCGTGTGTAATATAAATATTAGACATGCCATTTGACAATTGTCAAATAATGTAGTGACGTAACGGAGTATGTTCCAAAACCACCAAAACTGACGCATGCGCAGTAACCGAAAATCTGTCTACCCGAAAAAGGAACACTAACAATTAAATAGGGGTCCTGGCTTCAAGCATCGCGTGTGAGAATGCATGGATATGCCCCATGTTTAAGCTCTAACATATTTGATTTTTCCTTATAGTTTGAGATTATTAGTATTGAATTTGTGTAAAATTTAGGCCTAGAAAAGACAATTGTGTTGAAAGATTTTTTAACTTTTGTGTAGTTTTTTTAAACAACTTATGATATGCCGATGATAACATTGTTTCAGCTAACAGCGTCCAGGATCTCCAAATATTATTAGAAAGCCTAAACGCAGCATGCCAGAAATATTGACTGAAAGTAGCAGTACAAAACTTTATTGATTGGGAAAATTAGTGCCGATTAACTGATAATTAAACGCCAAGTTAACAAATTTAGTGCTCTTATAATCAAAAAACAAAAAAAAACAAAAAATTTAAAATTTTTTCTTTTTTTTGAGCACTAGTTTTTTATTTTTAATTTTTTAAATTGCAGTTTTGCCCTGTCACTAACCAAAAAAACTGAATTATTTCGAAAATAAGCTAGACACTCTTTTATGACTTGTTAAAAAGGCTTTTTAAAACCGCTTCAAAATATATCACCTCTTATTATTTTAAAAAAAAATCAGTTTCTCAAAAACACCCTTTTATATTTTTATATTTCTTTAAAAAAACTTTTTTCCTTCCTTGATTGCCAAGATTTCACAAAATTTTGCGATGGAGAAATGATGGATTTAGTTGGGAAAAAATATGTTTATGTTGTTAAACATTAATACTATTTATACAGTATAGTAACGTGGGTTGGACCACATTCATTTAAAATTAAGATTATTTCTTTGAAAACGCTCGGATACCCCGATTTTGTTTGCAAAGGGGCATGTCTTGGCTACTACCGTTGGGGTCCACCCCCTACGAGAAGTAATTCAGACCCCTTTTATTGAAAAAGTGAACATCGCTCGAGTGGTATCTTGTTTAAAAGCGCTTTGGATTTTCTTTACAACAAAATATTTTATTCTATTAGTTTTATCAAATAACTACTCTCAGACCACAAAAAATCTAATGCTTACTAAATGTTGCCATTAAAACTATTACTTAACATGTTATTTTCCAATTTGCTTGGACATGTCGATTTTAATGCACTCTTTCAATAAACAGTACCAGTACATAAATTGTACCAAAACAGAAATGAGTCCAGTAATAGTAGACCACTTATTCAAATGGAAATTAAATATTGAGTGGCGATACAATTGGCCAGCCAACAACATCATGAATTTTCAATGAATGTGTACTAGTCAATACCTGAACTTTTGTTTATCGAAAACTTAAATAAAGCATACTTTTAACAACTTTTGCCGTGTAGTGGCAGAACAATTTTTTTTAACTTTATTCCACCATTCCATCTTGAAATTTTAGCAATGAATCAAGGAAAAACAATATTTTTTTCCAAAAATAAAAGTGGGTGTTTTTGAGAAAATTAACACAATTTCGTTTTTTAAAAAAAATTAAAAAAATATATTTTTGAAGGGTTTTTAAAATGCCTTTCCTTGAGCCATAAATCATTGTTCTAGTGTAAGTAGTTTCTGAGATATTTCAGTTTTTTTGAGTATGTGTCAGGGAAAAACTGCAAAAAATAAACTACTGGTCAAAAAAATCTGAAATTTTGTATATTTTAGTTTTTTAATGACTAGAACTACTGTACCAAAAATAATTAAAAGCCCGGTTGATTTTAAATGATCTGTAGTATTTTTTATGCATACAATTGGCCCCCCTTAGTGTTATGCAGCAAAGTTTTTTTTTATTTTAAGAATTTCTGCAAATCCCTTGTCTTAAAAATAATGCACACTTACTGAGATGAGCTGTCGTCTAGCATGAGCTCCTCCTGCTTGATTTCTTCAGTCTTCAGCTCAAACTCCATAACTTCTGATTTTACACTTATTGATGACAAGTCAATTAAATTGTTATCTGATTGCCTGAAAAATTAAAATAATAATTTTTTTTTTATTGAATATTAAGGATAAACAATTTTTTTTAATACAACAACCCCAGCATTTACTTGATCGAGCTCGTAACCTTATCAGTCTAGTTCGTAGTAAGTAACCTGAAAATTACTTGACACTAAATTAACATCCAAATATTTCTATTGTTACCGAGATTGTGAACCAAATCTCAAATTTCATAAACTCTCATCAGACAAAAAAAACAAAATCAGTTTAGTGTGCTAAGATTCGCGTTGCCATATTTGGACTTTCAAGAAGAAGAACGAAGAATGCCCTTTGCGAGGTTTTTTAGAAAAAAGAATTTGAATCAAATGGTAGAATTTCTCGAATGTTGTCATACTTTGTCCAATAAGGGTTTCTATAAAAACAATTTTTTCTTATTAATCTCTGTTAAGGGAATCATTTGATGGTTAATACCTATCTTTTTAGCTTTCATTGATGTATTCTACACAGATTTTTCTCGAATTCAAATCCATTTCAAATTTCAGGAATTATTTTTTTTGTGCATTAAATTGGGTCCTCACAAAATCAATGTCTGATTCTCAAAATAGCACGTCACTGACCGCTTGCCACTTAAGTGTAATTTTTTTAAATTCTCTTTTATTAAGAATTTCTGCAAATGCCTTGTCTTGAAAACAGGATGGGACAGAATAGAAGGACGTTTTTGAAATGAAAATAAATCAAGCTGTTTTTTTACTTAAAACAATTATTCGAAAAAATATAGTTTGGTATACCATTTAATAGTAAAAAAGTAAAATTATGTTTTGAGAATAATGTCAGGCTGGACACGTGATCTCCCGTTTCATTGATGTGCCATGGCTCCCTCATTCTTCAGATATCGCAGCTACTGATTATTTTGTAAGGGAATACCTAAGTCGAAGCCATCATAGCATAAGTTAGGGGCACAGGGGAGATTGTCCTAAAATTACATACCCAAACTGTTTTAACAAAAAGGCCGAGGTAAAAATTAAATAAATACGCATAATTACAGCATGTATTGTAATGGAATGTTTTATATTATATAGCGGATTTTATTCTTATAAAAAAATACTGTAACGAAAATTATCATGTGGATAAAAGGAAGTAGATATTTCTTTTGTAGCGTTTTTTCTTATCTTGGTTTTTTTTTCTCGCAGCCGCGTATTTCGAATCAGGTGGTCACTTTGTTAAAAATATATTGACAACTGGTAGTGTACACGAATGGTGCATTTTAATTTTCCAAAAAATAGTGTTTTTTGTGAAGGATTTATACCGGTGTTACATTTTAGGTATGTACCCTTTAGATTTAATTATATTTAGGGTTTTCTCTATCACCTATTTTGCTATTTTCGTTTTTGTTATCATAGGGCATTACTTCTCCTAAAACCGGTTGTTTTGTTACATTTTAGTTGTCAAGAATACAAAAATCTGTAAGCTACCCTGGCCTGTTTTTGACGATTTTACCCACCCCGTTACATCTGGCGACCAACCTAGGGCAGAAACAGAGCTACAAAATGGTACTAAACAGATCACCTGTTAGAACAAGGTCAATGACACGCGAGGCCGAGCGTGCCATTCAAGAACCCTCGTTTGAAAATCGTCAGCAACTACCTCAACGAGTACTCACGCCATTGACATCAGCTGCGTTTGGAATCCCAAATCGGCCTCCAACCCCCTACGTATCCTGGCCGCCATCGTCAGGGACACCACTATCCACCATGAATCAAGGTAGGATCAATCCAAACTTATATTATCCTAGGGCACCCCGAGGGCAGTATCAATCACAAACAGTGCCCATATTCCATCAACAACGCCATAGAATGCGGACATTGCATCTAGAATCCAGCAGCGGTTCTTCTAACCCTACGGGTGCTCCGGTGGCAGCTACTGGCCCTTCGGAAATTTTCAGGGCTCCATATATATTATTTAACCCCTCTGTGCAGCCAGTTGGGGTAAATCCGCTGCATAACCTCTCAGTTCCAGCTTTTTAGCCTCAGAACTACGAGGGGCCACCGTACGCGCCCTTTATGCCGCAGCTGCAGACTTCAAGTTTTCAACCGCCGGCGGCGCCGTCAAATACACCAGCGCCGGAGGTACCACAAATATCTAGCGATATAAATAATTGTAATATTAATAATAATATTTGTCAAAACCTTCAAAACTTAAGTGTCAGTAACAGTTGTCAAAACGGTCATAGTTCGGGCGACAATAGCCATGCTAATATCCATTTAAGAGGCTCAAATATCTCAAACTCTTTGCCTTTTACAAATATACCTAATTTTACTTTTAATGGCGGGCTTCACCCCGTAGAACTCCTAGAGCTAATTAACATTTTTCTTCAAACGAATCGATCTTCTTATGAAAATATTCGTTTTCTTTTACTAGAAAAATTTTTGGATAGGGCAGAAGCCTGGGGGCAAGCATTTGTTACCACATTTTCAAACTTTGATCGCTTTAAATCAAGTTTTCTAGATTTTTTTTGGAATAAGGATGTACAGCAAGACACCTTAGATGAGATTAAAGAGAGTGTTTATCGTGAGGGGTCGTATGTTAACCATTTTTTAAAGTACGTAGGGCTGGCCAAGTATTTTAACCCTCCTCTAAGCAAAAAATACTTAATAAAAATTATTTCTTGTCATTTTCCCGGTGAAGTTTCCTCCCCATTAATAGGGTTATCCTCAGTCGCAGAAGCCATAAGCAGACTCCAACACGCGGACTACATAAGGAGTCGTCGCCGCAACACATCTACCAGAGGACGTCCTCAAATGCGAAATTTTCGAGATAATCGCCCTCCCAATAAATTTGGTACTAATTATAAGACCGTATCCGCAGTTGGCTTCCCCGAAGAGGTGAATATGGAAGAAGCGGAAAACGATCTGCCTCACACTCACTAAGTCCGTTGAGAGGTGAGGCAAAATGCGACTTAAGAGCGGCAATAATAATTAACAACCCCTCGGACGACCTTTTAAATGAATGTGACTCGGAGTTACATGTTACAGAGCCTCGATTGCCGGTGATTTCGATAACTCTTTTTAATTTTTCTTTTCCGGTCCTTGTGGACTCAGGGGCGGAAGTTTCGTGCCTTTCTGGAGATGTGTTTAATCAATTAGGGCCATTCCAAGATAAAATTCCCTGTTTTCCCGTTTCGGGAGTAAGGATTACGGGGGCGTTTCGCTCAAAAGAAAGAAAGATAACACACCAGCTTATGCTTTCCTTTTCTATTTCGCAGATTTCTTTTAATCACGAATTTTTATTAGTAACTGATTTAATTTTTCCGGTAATTCTAGGGGTAGATTTTTTAAATCTTGCCTGTGCAAAAATATGCTTTGACAGTCAAAAGCTACTTTTGAACGCCTTTTTGGAACCTAATAAAAAAATCATAGAAACCGAATTTCTCCCAAATTTTCATGACATTCGCGCTCCTCAAAACCTCCCCAAAATGAGGGTTACCGCGGTTAAACAAAATTGCTTGACCTCAAAAAACTTTTTGCAGAATAACGCTACTATAAATAGTTCAAGTACTTTGACCCTGGACTTTATTGAGAAAATATCGTTCATCAATGAAGAACAAAAAAGCGATTAGCTCGACTGTTGTCTGATAAGAATATCAGCACGTTTTTTCTGATATGCCCGGCTGCACAAATTTATATCAACATAAAATAATTTTAAATGATTATACGCCTTGTAAAAAAAACAGTACCCGATACCTTTTGCGCACTGTGATGCGATAGTCGCGGAAATTAGAAAAATGGAAGCATGGGGAGTGATAGAGCGGGCGCCCACTGCTTTTATAAATCCCTTGGTTACCGCAGTGAAAAAAGATAAATCGGTAAGAGTGTGCCTTGATGCAAGGGCCTTGAACCAACGGCTGGTACCCGAGTATAATAGTCCTAAACCAATCGAAGATATTCTTAAATCGTTTTTGGGGGCGCGTTATAAAACTGGTTTAGATTTGAGTTCAAGTTATTTTCAGATACCTTTAAGGGCCGAAGATAGAAAATTTACGGGATTTATGGTTGAAAACGAAACTTGGCAATTTACGCGGTTACCTTTCGGTCTATCGACGGCTGTGTCTTCGTTTACCAGATGTATTTCGCAAATCCTGGAACAGAAATGAAAGCATTTACCATTCCGTTTATAGATGATGTCCTTATCTTTTCCAGCACTTTCGACCTTCACATGGAACATCTGGAGAAGGTTTTCGCTAAATTATCAACCGCCGGGTTTACTTTAGAATTTAAAAAATGTAGGATTCATCCTGAAGAGCTAGAATACCTGGGGTACGTGTTATCTTTTGACAGTTATAAACCCGACCCTTGCCGCGTGGAAAGCGTCCTCCAGTTTCCGGTGCCTCCTCCTCGTCAAATTCAAGCATTTTTGGGGTTATGCAATTTTGACCATAGTTTTTGCGAGTCTTTTTCGGCCAAGGCCGAGCCTCTTACGCGCTTGCTTCGAAAAGGTAATAAATGGAGTTGGACAGAGGATCAACAGGGTGCTTTCGAAACGCTTAAAAAAAACTCTTGCTAGTGACGTACTTTTGTATCAACCCGATCCCATGTTAGAGTATTACGTCCAATGTGATGCTAGTGAGTATGGGTTGGGTGCACAACTTTTTCAAAAAAAGGACGGGAAAAAACGCACGGTAGCCTACGCGAGTCGCTTACTTTTAAATAGAGAACGAGCCTATAACTCCTTTGAAAAGGAAGTGCTATCGGTTGTTTTTGCACTTACGCGTTGGCGTAAATATCTTTTAGGAAACCGGTTTCATGTTCTTACGGACGCTAAGGGTATGACTTACATTCAAACGTGTAGGTTGCTTACACCTCGAATCACCCGTTGGGCGCTCGTGCTACAAGAGTATGACTATACCATATCTCACGTGAGCGGTAAAGAAAACGTCGTAGCCGATGTGTTATCACGGTTTCCCGGCGAGAGATTACCTACACCATCGGACCGCTGTTTTCATCTGGCTAACTTTGCAATTAAGCCACCGGAATCGTTGAAAAAATTATTGGACTCTTTTAAGGACCTTCAGTCTCATGATGAAAATCTTTGTCTTATCCGCGATGTCCTTGAGCGCGGCCAAAAAAATAAATTTCCAAATTACGTCATTTTTGGGGATTTGCTGTTCTATAGATCTTCCGATGACGACCCGTTTTTACTTTGCGTACCAGATAAGTTGGCTCATCAGTGCGTTCAAATTTACCACGAAACTCTGGGCCATTTCGGGGTCTACAAGACAGTGATGGCAGTTAGGCATGATTTGTATTGGAAGGGTATTTATAGAACAGTTAAAACGGTAGTAAAACACTGCGAGGTCTGTCAAAAAGCTAAGACTTCTATCTTGCCCAACCCTCCATTACATTCCATACTTCCCACGAAACCAAATGAGATGATTTCTCTTGACCTTCATGGACCCCTTCCTACTTCACGGGCTGGCACAACTTTTTTGTGTGTCATTATTGATTTGTTTTCCAAATACATTACACTCTACCCCTTAAGGAAAGCCACTTCAAAGATCATTTTAAATCGTCTAGTTATGGATTATTTCCCGAAGTTTGGGCAAATAGACTCCATTCTTACGGATCATGGTAGTCAATTCACCAGCAGCTCCTGGTCTAACACTCTTGCTCCTTTAGGATTAAAATGCATTTTCTCTTTCGTACGTCACCCGCAGTCGAACCCAGTGGAACGATCGATGCGCGAGTTATCGCGTCTTTTCAGAACCTTCTGTGGTCAAAAACACACTCGGTGGGCATTTGAGGTTAAGCATTTTTCCGAAATAATCAATGGGGCTGTGCATGAATCCACTGGTTTCTGTCCAAAGGAAATTCAATTCAACGAGCCACCTACTACATTGATCCGGAGTATATGTGACTTTCCGGAGAACCCCGAGGCGCGCACCCATGACGAAAAAATGGTTTTGGTTCGGGAAAACTTATTGGGCAAGGCTGAAAAGCGAGCCGCTGCTAACCCAGGTCGACCCTATCATGATTTCTCCCCAGGAGAGTTGGTCTTGCTTCGTGCCAATCCTACGTCATCGGTTTTAAATTCAGAGGTTAAGAAATGTTTGCTTCTATTTGAAGGGCCATATAAAATTGAAAAAAAAGGTCAGTTTTGCAACGTACGTTCTTAGCCATCCAAAAACCCAACAAGAACATTCCATGCTAGCCATTTAAAACTTTTTTATGAACCTTTTACTAATAACTAAATCATCCCTTAAGCAGGACGAGCCACCTACTACATTGATCCGGAGTATATGTGACTTTCCGGAGAACCCCGAGGCGCGCACCCATGACGAAAAAATGGTTTTGGTTCGGGAAAACTTATTGGGCAAGGCTGAAAAGCGAGCCGCTGCTAACCCAGGTCGACCCTATCATGATTTCTCCCCAGGAGAGTTGGTCTTGCTTCGTGCCAATCCTACGTCATCGGTTTTAAATTCAGAGGTTAAGAAATGTTTGCTTCTATTTGAAGGGCCATATAAAATTGAAAAAAAAGGTCAGTTTTGCAACGTACGTTCTTAGCCATCCAAAAACCCAACAAGAACATTCCATGCTAGCCATTTAAAACTTTTTTATGAACCTTTTACTAATAACTAAATCATCCCTTAAGCAGGGTATCTTTAGTTACGGGGGCGGATGTAACGAAAATTATCATGTGGATAAAAGGAAGTAGATATTTCTTTTGTAGCGTTTTTTCTTATCTTGGTTTTTTTTCTCGCAGCCGTGTAGTTCGAATCAGGTGGTCACTTTGTTAAAAATATATTGACAACTGGTAGTGTACACGAATGGTGCATTTTAATTTTCCAAAAAATAGTGTTTTTTGTGAAGGATTTATACCGGTGTTACATTTTAGGTATGTACCCTTTAGATTTAATTATATTTAGGGTTTTCTCTGTCACCTATTTTGCTATTTTCGTTTTTGTTATCATAGGGCATTACTTCTCCTAAAACCGGTTGTTTTGTTACATTTTAGTTGTCAAGAATACAAAAATCTGTAAGCTACCCTGGCCTGTTTTTGACGATTTTACCCACCCCGTTACAATACCTGTATAAAAAAAACTCTGTTTTACAAAAAAGGTCACTTTTCAGCAAATATATAAAAGGTTCCATAAAATCACATTTCTATATGTTAGTTAATTGAAAGAAACGACGTCGTCCATAGCATAGTGCTACATTTGCTTTAAACACGGGCGCTCCGGGTTCGATTCCTAGCTAGGTACTGGGAAGTGTTTGATTATTTAAATGTTTAACTTTGCTCTAACTTTGCAAAACTAGGCGAATGATCCTAATTGGATGAAATTCCCTGTATGGAATAAAAATCAGAAGGAACAGAAACACAAAAATTTAGATTGGTCCTTGGCATTAAGTTAATGAGCTAATATAGTTCAAATTATACCCATTTGTAATGACGTAATTTTTGTTTATCTTTTTTTTAAAAAGTAGTGTCTATGATTTAAATAGGTAGGTAATTGGTTATGTGAAGTATCTGTCACTGTCAATCAAAAAACAATGATTGGCAAAAATATCTACGCCATACGTTTTTTTCTTACCTGGTGACGTTATTACAAATGCGTATAATTTAGACTATCGTAATTTAATTGTTCCATAGACGATATCAAATAGTCCATAAAGGTCTGTTTAAAACTTACATGCCGCCTATGCCATTTTATAAGAGTATATCATTTTAGGACAGCCTCCCCTAGTTAGGCGGCGTAGTTAGGTGTTCACAAATGAGGGCTATAGCCATACTTTCTCTTCTCAAATTGTGTGTGGGGCTAATTCAATTTTCGGGGGCCCCCAACTATGTCAATGGAAATTGATTTGTGTGATAGGGTGATGCAGAAATTTGAGGGACGACTACAGCAGCATATTGCAAAAGAAGGAGGTCATCTGCCTGACATTTTCAAAACAAACACTTTTTACACCTGGTTTAAAATGTGTCTTCAAATGATAGTATGACTGATATAATAAATAAACCGAACCAATCATCCCCGTGGATGATCTTTCCCATGTGAAACAGACCTTAATTGTTAAATAGTAACCTCTAAACCTCAATTTTTAGGAATTAGTTTTCTTTAAATTAAAAAACAGTTGAATTATTCTCATTTCAAAAATACTCTTCCATTCTTCTCCACCTTATATAATGCACACTTACTTAGATGAGCTGTCGTCTAGAATCAGCTCTTCCTGCTTGATTTCTTCAGTCTTTAGTTCAAACTCCCGAACTTCTGATTTTATACTGAATGATGACAAGCCAAGTAAATTGCTATGTGATTGCCTGAAAAATTAAAATAACATATTTAAGAAAAAATGTATCTGGCATTGTACAAGGGATTGTATATATTAAAGATAAACTGTGTTTTTTAATAGTTCATTAGTTTAGTTTAGTTTAGTTTATTTATTGGTAAAATATTACACAAAGTGCGTTTACAAGTCAAAAAATCCTAAAGTAGCAAAAAATAATTAAAATAAAAGTAAAATATAGCAAATAGATTATACGAATCTTATTTATAGTAAAGCTACTTAATAAAAAGACAACTTAATAAAAAGACAACAAAAAGTACATTGTAAGAACAAACATTTTTAATAAATTACAATTTAGCGTTAGAAATCAAAATCACTATCTAGGTACTCATCAAAAAAATACAAGGCATGTTTTACAAGGTAGCTCTTTACACTTCTCTTAAAATTGTGAAAGCTTAAATGTTTTACTTCTGTTGGTAGGACATTAAAAAATTTAATTCCAAAGTAATCTGAGCCCCTGTTGGTACGTTGCAGTCTGTGATAGCTGGGAACCAAATTCTCTTTATTCCTATGATAGGAGTGGATGTCAGCATGTGTTTTGAAATTGTCGTGGTTCTGTTTCACCTAGATTAAACATTGAAGGATGAAAGTGCCAGGAAAAGTAAGTAGTTTCAGTTCTACGAAACTATTTTTGCAACCGTCACGATACTTTATGCCGCCAATAATCCGTTGAAGCTTCAAAATTTCTGCAGATATGCCATCAACAAAGTACTCCTAGATACGTTTTTTAAAAGACCCCTTATCAGAAAAGTAATCTTTGACAGTTTGGAGCTAAGATACTCACCTGAGCCTCCCAGGTCATCTCTGGATCCAGGTAAACCCTCAGAGATTTTACTGATTCATTACTTTCTAAGGTTAATGGAGAGGTTTGCAATGTTAAATTTATATTTTGAGTTTTACTATTGTTAAGATTAAGCTTATTGGCTAGGAACCAGTTCTCAATTTGTATCTGTTTGTTTTGAGACGAGGGATGATAGCGAAGCAAGATGGTAGTGTCGTCAGCAAACAGGATGATGAGCAGGATTATAAGATTGCTGAAATTAGGCAAATCATTTATATAAATGAGAAACAGCAACAGACCCAGCACAGAGCCCTGGGGACCACCATACAGAATTCTCTGCTTCCTCGACTGCTCTTCATCAAAACACACATACTGTTTCCTATCCTCTAGATAGGACTTAACCAGGGCTATACTACTTGGGTCAAAGTTGTAGTGAGATGAGTTTTTTATAGAGGCTCTCAAAGGAAATACAAAGGCCTTGGTCAAGTCGAGAAAAGTAGCATAAGTAATTTGCTTATTCTCAAATCCCTCTGCAACAAATTCAGTCAAGCGATCAATAGCCAAAGTGGTGCTTCTTTTGTTTCAGAAGCCAAATTGGTTCAATGTAAAAATTTGGTTTTGCTCAAAATATTCAAAAAGAGATTCATAGATTTATGAGATTATAGGTAAAAGTGAAATGGGCCTATAATTAGTCTGATCTTCAGTGCAGTGATTAAACATGTCAGTCAGAGGTTTGCTTATTTTTGAGATGTTTAATGATTTTAGATTTCATGTCATAGCAATCTTTGCTACTACTGTTTTTAAGACTAGAAATTTTATCCAATACCATTTTTTGTGTAACTGAGTGGAACGGTTCTGTTAAGTAGTCATTGTAGGAAGTGATAGAACTGGGAAGATTTTTTATAATCTCTTCTGCTATTGATACAAAAAAGTAAATATCAACAGTGTTTGAAAATATCATGATATCTATATAAATATCATATCACATGATATATATCGGATATATATGGGTGAATATCTGGAAAGTGACGGCTTTTGATGTGACCTACACAAAAACATGTTAAAACATTTTTTTTTATATAAAACTAATTTTATTTTTATAGTTAACAACTAACAAGCAAGTTCGTCTTTGGAAGATTATAAAAAATATTTCCTTTAGATAACAGAGGTTTTATGTAACAATCGTCAGTAACCTGGAGTGTCACCATTAGAATTTTACTATATTTTAATTAAATTATGTTCTTATAATTATTTATTGGAGTAATTTCTTAGTAAACATTAAAAAACAACCTTTAGTTATATAAATAGTCAAAACCAGAATTGTTTTAAAATTCCTTGTTTTTAAATATTCAAATTTCAAGTTTGTCACCAAAAATTGCATCAGTTACCTGTGCCTTCAGATTTTTTATCCATTTGGCATCATTGGATCATTCTTGACCTTCAGTTGCTAAGTGAAAAAGAGCTCTGTGATTCGGAAAACGCGCGAACGGTTTAACTCGATGCCACACGTCTAAGACAGTGGGTGTGTCCTTTAACCGATTCATACTCGCGTGTGTAACTTTCAGCTTGATCAGTAACCTGGTAAGTTTTTAAAAGGTAGAACAACGAAAAAACAATTTAAAAAATGGTGAAACATAGTTACAATAGGATACACTTTTTGAGTTTTCTTGTTTATTAGACTCAATTTTAGTAGTATTAATAATATCTGACAAAACGTGACAAAATCGTCGTTACCTGTGCATCAGTAACCTGTTAGAATACTTACAGGTTACTGACCTGCGCTACAAGTAACTGACTCGTTTTTTACAAGCATTTATTTAGCTTCACATGTTCTGTCTAACTACCTAACTATCAAATCTTGTAAAGCGTTTTTGACACACTTCCCATTATCCGATTTGGATCAAACATGACAATACAACATTAAGAAAAAAATATCCTTCCACCCCTATACCCACCCCTTCTATAGAAAAATGTGTTTTTGACACACTTCCCATTATCCGATTTGGATGAAATTTGGTATTTACATAGTGGTCCGATGACAATACAACATTAAGAAAAAAAATCCTACCACCCCTATCCCCACCCCCTTCCATAGAAAATGCGTTTCTGACACCCTTCACATTATCCGATTTGGATGGAATTTGGTATATGACAAGTTTGATTTATTTCATTAAAAAACAGAAGTTTTACAATATCTTCAAAAATTGGTACAATTTTTCTAAATCCCTATAATAGACAGTTAATCTTAATGTAGGTACTTGTTTCATTTAAAATGTTAACGAACAAAACACAAATGATTAAAAACACTATTGTTAAAGCTAAAATACACTCTGGCTCACTAACACATATTCAAAAATTAAAACAAATTAAAACAAATCCAGATCTGATACCTGATAAGCTAAAAATTCACTGATGGAGTAAAAACATTGTTTAATTAGAAATTGTTTTAGTTTAAATTTAAATGCATTAAATGGTAGATCTCTTGTACTTTGAGGGAGTTTATTATATAAGACAGGCGTATAATGTAATGTTGCGTTCCTAGAGGTCCCGAGCCGAAGAAACTGCACTCGAACATCAGTTCTGTGTCTCGTATTATGTTGATGTATGTCTTCAACCCTTGTGTAACTTTGCGAGTTTTTATGAAAATAAAGAAGACATTCTAAGATATACTGCGATGGAATAGTCAATATACCCAGATTTTGAAAAAAAGGTTTGACATTTTCTCCATATTTAATGCCTGCCAAGATTCTGACTGCTCTGCGTTGCAAACCAAAGATGCGTGAGGTATATAGTGGTCCCATGACAATACAACATTGAAAAAAAATATCCTCCCACCCCTAACCCCTTCTATAGAATGCGTTTTTGACACACTTCCCATTATCCGATTTGGATGAAATTTGGTATACAAATAGTGGTCCGATGACAATACAACAATAATAAAAAAATGTCCTCCCACTCCCAACCCTACTCCCCACCCCCTTCCATAAAAAAATGCGTTTGTGACTTTTATATACAAATTTTAGCATTTTTTTAAATTAAAACATTTTTTAAAATAATTTTGTTTGTTCTTATAATCAGTTCCCTGTTATAGTTGTCAGTTACCTGTACTGCAAAAGCTATTAATTTTTAAAGAAAAAATAAAAATATATACTTATTTTTAAAAGAAATCAAATATTAAAGGTTAGTTCTATATTTTATCCCAACATTTGTGAATTTTATTACTGGTTATCAGTTACCTGTGAAGTGCATCAGTAACCTGATATGCTAAAATTACAAAATGGTCAAAAAAACAGAAAATATTTTAAAATTTGAATGTTTTTCCAAGGCAACATGTTATTTGGTACTTTGGTCATATATTCATTGATTTTTTTTATTTGTATGTCAAGTTTCATGTATGTTCACAATTTTTGCTCCAAATCTGTCACTTTCCAGAAATCTATATATATCATTATCAAACTGAATGCTTTGGTTTTGGCATAATAAATAAAAATCACTACTTCTTAATAAATCAAAAGTACACACAGATGGAAAACACAGTAACTGCTCTAACCTGGGAAAATAGAAAACAAAAGAAATCGTCGCGTCGGGGATCTACCAGATAAAACAGGGGATTCCCAGTCAGCTCTGCGATGCTTATGCGGCAGCCGAATCGATCGATACTACACCTTTACAGATGCTTATACTTTTGTACAGGGGCGTACTGACAAATTTTCTGATATTTAGAATGGTAGAAAACATTTTTAAATTATTGAATATATCGGATATATATCAAGCTATATATATATCGTGATATATATTGTGATATATATCACTTGATATATATCCGCGGAACCCTGCCTATCAATCTCTCTTTTATTAATTTCTGCAGCAATTGCATTTTCATTCTCTTTCTAGGTACACTCCTAAATCCAAATCTTTCATTTCCTATCAGCCACCAAGCGTTTGACCTCTCTAACATTTATCTTTTTATGTGTAGGTAAATTTATTTAGTAAAAAAAATACAGTTTTCAAAAAACGTTTCTTACATATTTTTTAGCTTTTTCCGGCAATCATTTAATATGGTTTTTAGTCTATATACAGGGTGTTCGGCACATGAACCGTCAAAATTTTTTGGGATATTGTTGGGGTCATTTGCTACCTTTTCAACCTTAGAACTTGGGTCCTTAGAGTCACAGCTAAAGAGATACGAATTTTTTAATTTTTTTTTTCAAATTACCCAAAATTCCACCTTTATACCCTCGTCAGCTTTTTATTAATGCCTGGAAAAGCATAATTTTTTTTATAATTCTGTAATCTTATGCTACTTCAACTAATGAATAGATTTGTTAAAATTTATGTAAAAAAGGGACATACAAGGTTTTTTATTGAAGAACATTAGTGATTTTGTAAAAGAGAATCAATTTCAAAATTAAAAATTAGAAAAAGCATCGACACTTGAGAACTTCATTTTCTTTTAAAAACTTCTCTAGTTGATTACCTTTCTAACGGTATGCTTCATATTGATTTAAAAAAACAATTCTGCTTTAAAATATGGATATTCTTTGTGACAGGCAATAATTGTTCGGACTTGATAAGAAAAACAATTTGATGTTTATGATCGTTTCTAACAAAATTTTATATTTATAAAAGTTTAACTTTTGTTTAAGTAGGTAAACAATCATAAACATCAAATTGTTTTTCTTACCAATTCCGAACAAGTCAATTATTGCTCCCCGTTTTGACTACTGTTCCAGTTTATTATACTTTTTAAATAATGGGGAAATCCAATCTCTTCAAAAAATTCAAAACAGGTCACTAAGAGCTATATTAATGTGTAAAAAAACAACTTCAATTAAAAACATGCTCGACAGACTTTCTCTAATGAGTGTTTATCAAAGACTAACATATAATATGCTACTATTTGTTTTTAAATTAAAAAATAAAATGTTACCAAACTATTTAAGTGAAGAATTAACATTCACTCAAAATATTCATCAGTATAATACAGAATCTCGTGCAAGAAATGACTTTTATGTCAGCATTGTAGAAAACAGAGTTGATACTATTTACAGTAAAGGATTAATATTGTTTAACAATTTTCCAGTGGAACTTAAAAATATACAGTCTGTAAATTATTTTAAGCTAAAATGTAAAAAACATGTCTTGGAAAATGTTGCCTTACAAGTTTAAAATTAAATCTTAACAAGTTTAGTTAGTAGTAGTTAGGTCATTTGTTAGTAAGTAGGTAATGCATTGTAATAATTAAGAGCTATTTATAGCTAATAAAGTGTGAAGTAAAGTCTCACCCTTCTGACGGAATATCTGTATTTTAAAGCAGAAATGTTTTTTTTATCAATGTGTAGCATACTGTTAGAAAGGTAATCAACTAAAGAAGTTTTTAAAAGAAAATGAAGTTCTCAATTGTTGATACTTTTTTTGATTTTTAATTTTGAAATTGATTTTCTTTCACAAAATCACTAATGTTCTTCAATAAAAACACCTCATATGTCCCTTTGGTACATCAATTTTAACAAATCTATTAATTAGTTGAAGAAGCATAAGATTACAGAATTATTTTTAAAAAAATGGTGCTTTTCCAGACATTAATAAAAAGCTTATGAGGGTTTAAAGGTGGGATTTTGGATAATTTGAGAAAAAAAATTTAAAAATTCATATCTCTTTAGCATGACTCTTAGGACCCAAGTTCCAAGGTTGAAAAGGTAGCAAATGACCCCAACAATATCCCAAAAAAGGTTGACGGTTCATGTGACGAACACCCTGTATATACAAATATTTTTTTTTCAGTTTTGTGACACATTTACATTGAACACTTTGGGAGGAGGGCTAATATTTTTTCTCTGCATAAAATATGACATGAGAATAAATGTACAATACTATATGATAAGTATGATTATTTTTCTGACAAATTTTATAGAAAATTTTATTCTTAATCTAAATTTGAAAACCGCTTTTTGCTTCCCAAATTATAATTTTTTAACATTTTATCCCCTTTAAGCCCCCCTCACCTTATTCATATACACATTGCCTCAGAACTAGTACTGCAGAGTAATTGATTTATGTACTCTCACTACTTACCCATTATCAGCACCACATTCTGGCAACTCTTGTTTAACATTCATTTTGGCTGAACTAGATGTAAGAAGTCTTATTCCTTTTCCTTATAATGTGAGGATGTTTATTGTTTAATATATGAACTTAAAAGTAAAAGTCCCTGGTCACAAGCTCTTTGAAAATATCTTTGGGATTATTAGTCAGTAGATGAAAATCGTTTTATAGTACTAATTTTGTCTTCGACATCTTATCACACATTAGGTTAGATAAGATAAAGCTTACTTTGTTTTTTCTAATTAATTTTTTATGTTTTTATTTATTGTGACAAAGAAGACATTAGACAAACCGGCAACAAAATGGCGGCTTCAAAAATGAGAGATAGTTCAAGCGAACATACCGGCTCTATTCCGGGTACCGTACGGTGGCCAGAAAATTAAATCCGCTTCAAGTGAAAATTCTCTAGAATGAATAGTTTGTTGTATATTTTAAGCACAATTTATTGCCCGCGCCCGATTGTGCTTAGAATATGCACTTTACTGCCCACATATAACGGTGGATGGGCCATATGGGAAAATTAAAAAATTCCCGGTAGACCAGTACTTTTCAAGGCCGGTGCCTTATGAGCAGGTACTAGTCAAAAGGCCGGTGCATTATGGGCGGGTACCGGTGTGTTGTGATCCGGTGCCTTATGGGCCGGTACCGGTGTGTTGTGATCCGGTGCCTTATGTGCCGGTACCGGTCACGGAGCAGTGCTATATGGGTCAGTACCGGTCACGGGTAAAACTATATTCAAACAAATTAGCATTCAACAATTAATGTATGAGTATGGGTGTCTTTAACTTCATCAAAACTTATTAATTCGGTATAATTAGTATTATCGTGATGGTGTTGATATTTTCTTTAGTCATTTGATTTTGATTAAAAAAACAAAATTGCATGCGTAATTAAAAAAACTTTATTTATTAGACGAAAGACTAACTAAAGTATAAACATTTTGTTTAATGCTGCCAGTTATTTTTGTTTTATTTTGAATTTTTGGGAAAACCTAACCTTAAAGTTTGTTTTGATATTTTTGGGCTCTTTAACCAAAACCTTCAAAGAAGAAACTCCTTATTGTTTGGGAAAAATTCCGATCAGGTGATAATTTCTCTCTTTGTTGAAAGTTATTTTCTTTTTGAACACCTGATCATTTTGGCAAAAATCATACGCGCTTTTCACACGCTGCAAGATTGAAGCGCCCCTTGTATTTGATAGGGGAATGAAGAACTCACTTCCAACAAGACACTGAAAGAAGTCACAGGTGTTTTAAGATTAAGACCGAAATTCCAACCACAAGAAAATCCGCGGCGCCGCGAGTGAAATGTGGAACTGCTTCTAAATAAAAGAAGGTAAGCTTCTAGCGTGTTGTCGATTTTTTTCCTTTGTTTTAGTTCAATAAACGTCTGTTTTCCCAGATGGGGTGAATTTAACTTTGGGGTAATTTTTTTGTGAAATCTCTAGTCTTCTCCCCTTCGGGCACAGCCGGCTATTTGGTCCTTCAGACCTTTATGTATGAAAAAGCCCTTTGGATTTTACAGTTTTTTTTTGTTAAAAAAAAAGATTCGAACATTGTTGCTTTTTGTACCGGTTTTTTTTTAGCTTCCGCATGGCTTTGAAGGTTGGTTGCCCTGAGTTTGGTATATGACCTCGTGAGGCGATAAAAAACCCCTGTTCGACATTTGAGAGCGTCGCGTTCTTTTTTCTTGTTGGCCGTTGTTTGACTGACGTTTCATTGACGTTTGTGTGTTGTAACCTCACAATTTCACGTGTTGTTTTGTTTACCTCCGAGGTATCCGTCGAAATTTGCCTTCGTTATTTGCTTTCGTTAAGCGCGAGATTATTGCCGCGTTATTACCGAACCTTACCCGTGTGTTGCTAGCGAATTTGTCGCGAAAAAAACTACTTTTTGCTTTCGTTAAGCGCGAGATTAGTGCCGCGTTATTACCGAACCTTACCCGTGTGTTGATAGCGAATTTGTCGCGAAAAAACCTACTTTTTGCTTTTGTTAAGTGCGAGATTATTGCCGCATTATTATCGAACCTTACCCGTGTGTTGATTTGCCTTCGTTATTTGCTTTCGTTAACCGCGAGATTATTGCCGCGTTATTACCGAACCTCGGGGTACGGGGTAGACCTCGTCAGATGTCTATCAGGGGAAATGAATCGACCCCTGCCCTCCGTAGATTCCAGGTACTCTCTGACCCGGAGAGTTAGCACCTGTTTAGGGTCCCATTCCCAGGGTTACGGGAGAAGACCACATCGGTATGAAAGGCGGAGAGGATGGACCTCGGTACGGTGATCATAGCGCAGGTGGCAACCCTTTCTTTTAGGGATAGTATAAAAGAAGAAGATGCTGCCTTGTAGTACCGGCGTTGGAATCGTCAAAGGCTAGGGGAAGAAAACCTCGATCAAAAATCACCTGGTCCTCCAGGTTGGGGGTTGGGGCATTAGACTAACTCTCTGATACCCGGAAAAAACGTACACTGTTAAAAAACCCAATCAAACGCCTCGGAAAGAAATGAAAAACCTAAGACGAACCAAGCAAAGAAACAGGAATATGATTTTTGGTACATGGAACGTACAAGGAATGAGTCGAAAAGTGAATGATATAGTCCATGAGTGCAGCAGAATGAAAGTTGACCTTGCTGTACTAACAGAAACGAAGAAGAAAGGAAAAGGATCTGAAAACCTAGGACAGTATGACCATTTCTATAGCGGAGTGGCAAAAGAAAAACATGCGCAACAAGGAGTATCTATTTTGGTCAACAAAAGATTTAGAAAATATATCACCAACTGGGAAGCAGTAAATGAACGGCTAATAAGAATGAATATAACAATAATAGGAATGAGACTTACGATTTTTGGAATCTATGCGTATAATGACGATGCAAATGTAGCCGTGAAAGACAATTTTTTTGAAGAAATCCACAATGAAATATCAGCAGTAAGTACATCTAGAGAAATTGTAATATTGGGAGATTTAAATAGTAGAACAGGTAACAATGATCTGACAGTTGGCCAATATGGAGAAGATGTTGTTAATGACAATGGAAACCGGCTTATCACAGTATGTGAGCAATTAGACCTAAAAATCCAAAACGGTTTTTTCCAACATAAGAAAATACACAAATATACCTGGACCAAACCCTCACAAAACCTGAAATCCGTCATTGATTATCTTAACACTAAACAAAAGACAAAACTAAAAATTCAAGATGTCAGAACAAAGCGTGGATCAACATGCGGAAGTGATCACTATTTTCTGGAGACCAAAATTCTCTTTCCTTATCAAGGCCGAAGCCTCCATCAACAAAATCTTGATGATACAGTGAATGAGGAAATTGATCACTGTCAATATAATCTACTAAGCCTAGAACATGACAGCGTAAAAAACTTATACAAAAAGAGACTGAATGAAAAACTTAATTCAAGTTCAGGTGAAACCCCAGATGAGGAATACGAATGTATCACATTAAGCATCCATCAAGCTGCAAAAGAAGCACTAGGATTAGTGGAAGAAACTCCTAAAAGAACAAAACCATACTGGTGGGATGCTGAGATTGAAAGTGAAATAAAGGAAAAAAGGAAATTATATCACACGTACTTATCCCAAAAGACAGATAGAAGCAGAGAAGAATACAAAATCGCGCAATCAAAGGTGAGAAGAATGATCAGTGATAAGAAGAATCAATCATGGATGCAAAAGTGCCAGAAAATAGATTCTTACTTAGGAGGTAGGAGAAGTACCGAAAGCTGGAAAACTATAAGATCGATCAAAAAAGAAACATGCAGAGATATTATTTCACCAATACCAGACAAAGAATGGGATGAGCATTTTAAAAAACTTTTAACTGAAGATAGAGCAGAATTCAAGGAAGACGAAAGAGAATCTGAGGTCAAAAACGTGTGCAAAACCTTAAAAAGCGGTAAATCTGCCGGACCCGGAAATATCCCAGCGGAACTTATTAAATATGGCACTGAAGAATTGTTTTGTAGATTACGGAATCTTTTCCAAAGATATTTAAATGGAGCTGTAGTACCAACTGAGTGGAAAACGTCATATATATCCACAATACACAAAAAAGGAAGGAAAGATATATGTGACAATTATAGAGGTATATCTGTAACTAGTACGCTAAGCAGAATATATGGCAAAATAATAAGAAATAAAGTGGAGAGCGAATATAAAGATATGGAGGCAGAAGAACAAGTTGGTTTCAGGGCGGGTAGATCGACTTCAGATCATCTCTTTTGTATAACCCAAGTTATTGAAAAGAAAATGGCATACGGACAAGAGCTCCATCTGCTTTACGTAGATTTGCAGAAGGCATATGATAGTATACCACTAAATCTACTTTGGAAAGCGTTGGAAAAGACAAACATAAGCGTACAACTAATTAAGGCCATCAAAGAGTTATACCGCAATAGTAAGGCAAAAGTTAAAATAAAAGCAAAACTAACCAAAGGCTTTCAAGTAAATAAAGGTCTTAAACAAGGTTGCTGTATCTCGCCTACGCTCTTCAAGATATATTTGGAACAGGTCCTTAAAGTCTGGAAGAGAAAATGCCAAAACATGGGAATTTCGTTGAATGAAACCACCTTGTATACTTTATGTTTCGCCGATGATCAGATAGTGGTGGCTCAGGATTATGACGACCTCGAATATATGACACGAAAACTAATAGACGAGTACAATAAGTGGGGACTAGAGGTTAATATCAATAAGACAGAGTATATGTGTATTGGTGGAACGAAACAGGATCTAATCTTAAATACTGGGCAGCGAATTCAGTCCTGTGATGAGTATAAATACTTGGGTCTAAAAATTACAGCTGACGGAACACTAGACAAAGCTATAAAAGATAGAAACGTACAAGGAAGAAAAGCAATAACTTTATTAAATGGAATAATTTGGGACCAAAGTATATCAAAACATAACAAAAAGCTTATATATAACACCATTGTAAAAAGTATTATTACATACGGCTCAGAAGTATGGCCAATCAAAGATAGAACAGAAAAAATGCTTTCCGCTACGGAGATGGACTATTGGAGAAGAGCAGCAGGGAAATCAAAAAGAGAAAGAGTTACCAATCAAAGAATAAGAGAAATTATGACAGTGGGTGAACGTACTCTAGTGGATGATATAAGAACAAAACAACTGGTGTGGTACGGACATGTACAAAGAATGGATGATGGAAGACTACCTAAACAAATATTACAATGGAAACCAACTGGCCGAAGAAAACGAGGAAGACCAAGGAAAAGCTGGAGAGAAGGAATAGATAGTGAAATAAGAATAAGAGGCCTAGATGATGAATTATGGGCAAACAGAAACGAGTGGAGATTGGGTATCGGAAGACGTAGAACGTTGTGAAACCGATAAATATATATATATATATATATATATATATATATATATATATATTACCGAACCTTACCCGTGTTGATTTGTCTTTGTTGTTTGCTTTCGTTAACCGCGAGATTATTGCCGCGTTATTACCGAACCTTACCCGTGTGTTGATTTGCCTTCGTTATTTGCTTTCGTTAACCGCGAGATTATTGCCGTGTTATTACCGAACCTTGCCCGTGTGTTGATAGCGAATTTGTCGCGAAAAAACCTACTTTTTGTGTCTGATAAAAACCGCTTTGTCGTGTCTGAAACAAAAGTTTTAAAACAACAACAAAAAAGCGTTTATAATAAATTAAAAACGACTTACAATAAAGCCGTCGAAGCCCAGGGCAATGCAGATAAGGCAAAAAAGTTAAAAACATTTGCATTTTGAAATTATAAGCTTAGATAGTAGTGATCAGATACAGGAAAGTCAGGAAACCTTAGTGCAGGAATTTGATGAAATGAAATACACAATTAGATCGATTTGTCATGAGCTCTATCCTGAGGATTATCAAGATGCCTCACAGGAAATTTTAAACCATCCCTGGTAAATGTGGACAAGGGTCTTGAAATTAAAAGAATAGAGGTACCCCATTTTGACGGTAATCTTAAAAAATGGCCCACCTTTTTTGATATGTTTAAGTCACTTGTTCATGATAAAGCTGACATGAGTGAAATAGCTAAATTTCAAGCCTTAAATACCGCTCTGGTGGGAGAAGCAACATCTATGATTAGGAACATACCGCTAACCTCGGATAATTATCGAGTAGCTTTTGATGCGATGATTAGGCGCTTTAATAATAAAAGACTTTTGGTAACAAATTATTGGACGTCTACTTGTCAAGCCCCTTCTGCAAAATCGAGCAACCCACATGCTTTGAGATTATTGTTGTTCACTTTTCGGGAAAATTTGGAAGCATTGTCAAACTATGATGATGTAGACCTTGCAAAAAGTTGATACCCCATTGAAAACTCAGTTTGAGATTGAGTATAGTGATAAGGAAATCCCGTCCTATAAAGATTTCTTTAAATTCTTAGAGAAAAATTATCGGGCTTTGGAAAATAGTTCTTTGAATAAGCCGAAGGAGGTCTCACCTCCTCTGGCCCCTAGGAAGGGTTGCAAACCACACTATCTTGTGTTATTGACTGGAAAAGGCCAGTCTGGCAATAAAGGTTGTGCTTATTGCCAGCAGCAGCCCTACCACCCCCTTGTGAAGTGTGCCAGATTTATGGAATTAGAAGTAGGTCAACGTCATCTATTTGTTAAGCGTGAACGAATGTGTTTTAGCAATGAATACAACTATAAGAAGTGCAGCTATATTAAGGCCACCCGAGCCCTCCTATAATTGTCCCTATATTGATTATTTTAGTTATAGCGGTCTCCACAGATGTCGCTCAAATTACGAAACAAAGTAATTTTAATTTTGGGTTGATTAAATCGACCATAACAGAAGAAATTTACTACTATTGTAGGAAACTAGACTGTGGGTACAGAACTTGTGGTATCGATTGGCGAAGGCGCTTTAGATTTAGCCGGCGGGCGTAACGTGAGTTTTTGGGAATTAATTTCACCAGCGCGGCGCAGAAGGCTGAGTGAAACAAGAGTCGAACAGAAAACTATTTTAAGTAAATTGTTTCACCCGCGCAGAGCTTAAAACTTTTGTCTCACTTTTTTTTATGTAAAAAATAAAGAGGCATACATTTATATATATATATATATATATCTGGTATTGTGGGTGCGAGACGCGCCTTGTTATAATGGGAATATCATGTACATATCTATTCGAATTTAATTTAGAAAGAAGTAGGTAAGCCGGATCGAGTGTTCCACGAAAGACTAAAGGCGCGCGTGCAAAACAAAAATTGAATCGTGTGTCATCGGCTGTCGTCAACGCGAATTCGGCCGGTCGAAGGTCAAGAAAAACGCGTAGAGTACGTAGACTGATTAATAAATACCAACCCACCCAGGTCAATTTAATTTTCTGTTTTATAATATTTGGGTGATCCGTGATATAAACCCAGAGCGGAGGCAGTTTCAAATTAACTGAAAAAAAACTGAAAATTTTAATTTTTTAAAAGGTCATAGATTTATGTACCCTTCAAAGATGCTCGTTTATTCTTGTGTTGCGAACACGTTTTCATTATTTTTTAGCTCACACATATACTATACTATAGTAGTGTGTTTAGCTCACACATATACTATACTATAGTAGTGTGAGCTATGGTGATCCTAATTTTTTCGAGAAAAAAAAAGTTGCTCCGATTTCAAAAATTTTTATATATCTTTGCGTTTCAGATGATTTTGAAACTTTTTTGTTGCGCCGTCTGTCTGTCTGTCTGTCTGTATGTCTGTCTGTCTGTCTGTAACGACCAACGCGCATAACTCAAAAACCGCTTGGCCGATTTTAATGAAATTTGGTACCTAGGCTGGGTCTTGGGTCGAGATGGTCCCATTTAAAAATGAACAAAATCCACCGAACAGAAACTAAATAAAAGGGTGGGGGTAGATTTCAAAAATTAGAGTTTATGTGAAAATATGGCGTGTGTGATATCAAACGAAAGGTAATTGAGTCCGGAGTTTAACAAAATACATTTTAGTTTTTTGTTTTTTTTAAGGGTGGGGGTAGATTTCAAAAATTTGAGTTTAAGTCAAAACATGGCTTGTGTGGTATCAAACAAAAGGTAATTTAGTCTGGAGTTAAATAAAATATATTTCAGTTTTTAGTTATATTAGCTCACACGTACACTATAACTATAGTACCTAGTGTGAGCTTAGGGGCCCATATATTGGCAGAGTATTTTAATTAGTAAGAAAGCTGCATTCTTGTCACGTAGTTACAACAAGGTACGACTCAGCAAAATCGGTTTAGTGGTTCTAAAAAAAATATTTTTGTTTGAACCATTCTTTTGCATATTATACGATTGCCTTGCCAATCATGTCTGCATTTATTTTCTTATAAATTCATTACTACTGAACCGATTTTAATAAAATAAAAAACATCTTGGTTAGGATTGATTTCTTTTTAAAGATCATGATCAAAGTTCATCGCCATCTTAAAATTTAAGATGGTGGACAGAATCATACTTGATTCTTCAAAATGGCGTGTTTATTCTCATTTTCCGAGAACGTTTTAGTTTTTCTTTAATTTATAGAAAAGCGCTACTTTTCCCTCACACGCGGTACAAATTAGTAAAATAAATTCGTTATTACTAAACCGATTTTAGTGAAACAAAAAAATCATGGTTGGGAATTGATTTTTAAAGATCAATCAGTTTGCACTATGATGTTTTTATTTTACTAAAATTGGTTCAGTAGTAATGAATTTATGAAGAGACAGAATGCAGACAGGATTGGCAATGTAATCGTATAATTTGTAATAAAAATGGCAGATTTTGTGAGAACCACTTTACCGATTTTATTACTTTGTACCTTGTTAAGCGGGAGAAAAGTAGTGCTCTATAAATAACAGAAAAATCTAAATCATTTTCGAAAAATAAACGTGTTTCTTTGAAGGGTCAAGTATGGTTCTATCCGACATATTAACTTAAACACTATGTTTTTTTTATTTCACTAAGATCGCTTTAGTAATATTGTAAAGTAAGTAAGTAAGGAAATGAATGCGGACAGGATTGGCAATGCAATCGTATAATCTGTAAAACAATGGCCAAAACAAAAATAGATTTTTTGAGAACCACCAAACCGATTTTACTAATTTGTACCTCGTTTTTCGGGGGAAAAGTAGTGCTTTTCTATAAAAGAAAATAAAAACCTAAACATGTTCAGAAAATAAGATAAACAGGCGATTTTCAAAAATCAAGTATGATTCTGTCCGCATCTTAAATATTAAGATGGTGATAAATTTTGATCATGATCTTTAAAAACCGGGAAGCATTTTTTTACATCAAAATCGGTTCAGTAGTAATGAATTTATAAGGCAGACATGATTTGCAAGGCAATCGTATAATATGCAAAACCATGGTTGAAACAAAAATATTTTCTTTTAGAACCACTAAACCGATTTTGCTGAGTCGTACCTTGTTGTACTTGGCAAGAATGCAGCTTTCTTAGTAATTAAAAAAAATAATGACAAACGTGAAATTTCGTACCCGTGAATTTAAAAATCAAACAAGTTTCATGGCTAATCGGGCAAAAAGGAGTTTTTTGTTTCCCTTATATTTTTCTGTTGGTAGCTTGAAAGCTTTAACCTCACACACACAAAACTCCTTTTTGCCCGATTAGCCATGAAACTTGTTTGATTTTTAAATTCACGGGTACGAAATTTCACGTTTGTTAGTATTATTTGGCTTAAAAATTCCGTTGATTGACGCTCACTGTCTTGATGACGGGTAAAAATGCAAAATGCGTTGATCCGGCCTGAAAAGACAAAGAGCTGTCGTAGGTCACGGACTATAGTTGTTTTCTTTTATTTGCATTCGATCTTTTCATTGATCGATATTGTATAGCAGTGTTTTTCCCTGCTTTTGGTTTTTTATTTCTCTCGTATCTCGGTAGATGGCGCCTCTTGCTATAGTTCGCTCACTAATTACATTTAATTAGAGACAAAACCGTCTGATTAACTTCGCAAGATTTGTCACTTGACCAGCAGTGTTCTGAGGAGTCCCATAAGGACGAAACGGTTAACTGTCAACACTTATTAGGTGTCCATTAGATCTTGGACCCCCGTGAGGTTAAAGCTTTCAAGCTACCCACGGAAAAATATAAGGGAAACAAAAAACTCCTTTTTGCCCGATTAGCCATGAAACTTGTTTGATTTAAAAATAATGAAAACAACACAAGAATAAACGAGCATCTTTGAAGGGTACAATTTCATTTCGTCCGCCATCTTGGATTTTGCGATGGCGGACAAAAGAATATATTTGGTCAAAACTCTAATCCATTCTCTGTCAAGTGCAGTTTGTTCCATTAAAATCGATAGGATAGTTCAAAAGTTATAATGAAAAAAAAATTGACCGGTTTTTTTTGGCCCACCCGGTAACAGAGAATTTCGTTATTAGCTCACACATATACTATACTACCTATAGTAGTGTGAGGTATGGTGATCCTAATTTTTTCGAGAAAAAAAAAAGTTGCTCCGATTTCAAAATTTTTAATATATCTTTGCGTTTCAGATGGTTTTGAAACTTTTTTGTTGCGCCGTCTGTCTGTCTGTATGTCTGTCTGTCTGTATGTCTGTCTGTAACGACCAACGCGCATAACTTAAAAACCGCCTGCCCAATTTTAATGAAATTTGGTACCTAGGCTGGGTTTTGGATCGAGATGGTCCCATTTAAAAAAGAACAAAATCCACCGAACAAAAGCCACATAAAAGGGTGGGGGAAGATTTAAAAAATTAGAGTTTATGTAAAAATATGGCGTGTGTGATATCAAACGAAAGGTAATTGGGTCTGGAGTTAAACAAAGTACATTTTAGTTTATTTCAAAAAGAAGGGTGGGGGTAAATTTTAAAAATTAGAGTTTCAGTCAAAACATGGCTTGTGTGGTATCAAACGAAAGGTAATTGAGTCTGGAATTGAATACAATATATTTCAGTTTTTAGTAATATTAGCTCACACGTACACTATAACTATAGTACCCAGTGTGAGCTTAAGTGCCCATAAATTGGCAGAGTATTTTTCATATCGACGGTGTTATGGCAGAAAGGCGTTAAGGCTATTTCCTAAATTTTTAAGGATCCAAAAACGTTTTACGCCCTTATGAAACGGACGATAGAAGAAGTGATATTTGCAACAAACATTCTACACAGAAAAAAGTGTTTATTTGAACCAAAAAAAACATTATTTGACTCAACCAAATTCGTTATTTCAATAGGTCCAAAACGTCCTCTTGTTTGGTTCAAATAAAAATATTTATTGTTTTCAAATAACTAATTTAGTCTATTTAAATAAGATTTATTTGATGCGTTAGAATTATTTGGTTTAATTGACAAACAAAAATACATTTAAATCAAATAATTTGAAATATTTAAACCAAATACTAATAATTTATTTATTTGCAATAACAAGTTTATTTCAAACAAACAAATATGATGGTTGGTAAAAATAAAATAATTCTTTAACATGACTGTTTCCTTTGATTGTTTTAAAAAACTTATTGTTTTTTCTTAATAAATAATTTGTTTAATCTTCTAAATATATTTTTTTGTCTTACTAGCATAATTTATTTAATAACGAACTTTTATTAAATAAATTTGTTAAATTATTTTGTTTATTATAAATAAAATAAATGTGTGTTCAATTTAAGTAAATATTTATTATTGCAAGATTTTATGTAATGGCTCTTATTTTTCTACACGCAAAATCGTGTGGTCATAAGTCATATCGGAATCTACCTTCAAACCCTCAGAAAAACCTGTTCGCCAAGTGCTTTATTGAACGTTAAGCCGTTTCCTGTTTCGAAGGGTTTTTGCACAATTTGCAAGTCCAAAGTAATTTAATTTTAGTTTGTTAAATATTGTCAAAAAACATTTTTAATTTTAATTTTTTGCAAACATATCTAAAACAAACAAGAAACAAGTTTGGGGGCGTGGTAATGATGATACGGATATCTTGTTAGTTTGTTTTTGATAAACGATTTTATTTAACTTCACAAAGCATGTCTGACTGTCTATCAAATATTGCGATTCATTTTAGCTCACACTACTACTATACTATAGTGAAAACTTTTTTGTCTCGCCGTCTGTCTTGTCTCACCGTCTGTCTGTCTGTCTGTCTGTCTGTATGTGTCTGTAACGACCAACCCGCATAACTCAAAAACCGCTTGTCCGATTTAAATGAAATTTGGTACCTAGGCTGGGTCTTAGGCCGTGATGGTCCCATTTAAAAATGAACGAAATCCACAGAACGCAAGCCAAATAAAAGGGTGGGGGTAGATTTCAAAAATGAGAGTTTGTGTGAAAATATGGCGTGTGTGATATCAAACGATAGGTAATTAAGTCTGGAGTTAAACAAAATGAATTTCAAGTTATTTAAAAAAAAGGGTGGGGGTAGATGTCAAAAATTAGAGTTTAAGTGAAAATATGGCGTGTGTGATATCAAACGAAAGGTAAATGAGTCTGGAATTAAACAAAATACATTTTAGTTTTTAAAAAAAGGGTGGGGGTAGATTTTAAAAATTAGAGTTTAAGTCAAAACATGGGTTGTGTGGTATCAAACGAAAGGTAATTGAGTCTGGAGTTGAATAAAATATATTTCAGTTTTTAGTTATGTTAGCTCACACGTACACTATAACTATAGTACATAGTGTGAGCTTAGGTGCCCATAGATTGGCAGAGTATTTAATATAATAATATATAAAAAAATTTGGTCCGGTAGGGTATGCGGGGTGTCAAGGGGATAAATTCATAACTTTGGAACCAAACAGATAGGAACATGCGGTTTTCCGATTTATGATTTGATGTGGAGACAATATTATTATATGGAAAAAAAACGAAGGTAGGGGGTAGGTTAGGGCTCTAAAGGAGGTAAATTCATAACTTTGGAACCAAAACAGATAAGAATATGCGGTTTTCACGTTTATGATTTGATCTGGTGACAATAAAATTTTATTAACAAACAACGTGGGTAGGCGTGAGTAAGGGTTGTAAAGGGAGTAAATTCATTACTTTTGAATCAAATCTTTAATCTGGTAACAAAACAATTTTAGGAAAAAAATCGGTTGGTAAAGAGTCTATATAACTCGAAAGGGACAACTAAAACAGTATCGAGTTATAGAAATTCGAGTAAAAGAGGATAAAATACATATAAAAAGTGCAGGGACAACTTAAAAGGTTTAAGTTATAGAGAGGTTCGAGTTATAGAGGTTCGAGTAACAGAGGTTCGACTGTAATAATGAACCATCCTGCATTTTGTTTCTTTTTAATTAAGACTAAAAAGTAAAAAATATAAAAACACTTTTTTAAATACATATTTTTAAGGCCGATATAAATGGTTGCGAGTATACATCTAGATTTGGTGGGCTTCTTTAATAATCGCGCCATCGCGATTGTTAAAACTAAACTGTAGTAAAAAGAAACCTGTTAAATTACTTTTTATTTTTAGGGCACTTTTTTAATAAAATCGTTTTACTTAAAACATTATATTTATTTTATTTACCTTTAATTAATATATTTATTATTGTTATTTAATAGTTTAAAATAATCATCATAATCATCGTGATAAATTACAGGTCTTCTTATGAAACTAAAAAGCTTGTAAGTTATCCTGAACAAATAAAAATTATTACAAAATATTATTGCTTTTTGCGATAAATATCAAGCAATGTTTATGTAGAGAGCTATCCATTATAATAGATACCGCCCTAGTTTGCAAAATAATTCGGTAAATAGGTATGTAGTTTTAAGGCACTATTCTTAAATTATGTAACCCTCAAGGGGTGTAGCCTTGCGTTACACTGTTGGTCTCAATGCTTTTAATTTTTTTTCTTTAAAATGCTCTAGAAAATTTCTGCGTTACGCAATTTAAAAATGTTGATCTAAGGAACAACAGCTTAAGTCATAATCATTTTAATTTAAAAAACATATCCAATATTATTTAGTTCGAAAAACGAATTGTAATTAGTTAGAAGTTTAAATCAGTTTGAAAAACAATTTGAAAAATATTGGTATAAAATCTGGAATTGGCAAAAAAGGGTCTAGCGCTATTTAGTTAAAATAATCATTTTTAAAAAATCATCATCAGAGTTCACAAGAATGGTTTGTTTGCGCGGCGTCAATTTTGCCATCTGTTCATAATCTGTGCTTTAACTTAAACTTAAAATTGATAGATTAGAAAGTCTGGCTATTTGTTGACATGTCTGCAGTGTTTTTACGGGTGTTTTATAACTTTACGTTGCAAAAAGTAAGTAAATAAAAATATTTTGTCAATTTTAAATCACATTGAAGTGACAGATGGCAGGGTCTTTATTTGTAAACCAACTATCCAAATGTCATCTTTAAGATTAGTGAAATTAACGATAATATCGACTAAAATACCCGCTATTTTAAAAGTCCCAAAAAAATCCCTAATAATAAATAAGTCGTATTTGTTTTCGAAACTTTATTTTGAAAAACACATAATTAAATGTTTGAAACACAATTTTGTAAACACTTATTAGTTTAAAAAAGATAGATGAATGCCCTGAATGGCATGTAGCAGATACATAATATGTAGTCATTGTGTGTAGATTAAAAAACAATAATTTAGCTGGTTCAATGATTCAAAGTTAAAAAAACATCGGTTCGAAAGCATTGACTACACAACACCGAAAGGTAATTACTTTAAATTACAAGTTTTAAAAAATATACCACATAGGAAAAAGGCCATGGGGAAGCCTGCTTAGAAAGAGAAGCAAATAGAAGCAAATTCTTCTGTTTATCTCCTCCCAGTTCTTGCTCCTCCTGTCATATCAAGTCGAATGAATTTTATTCCATTGTCTATAGTCCTTGCCATTCGCAGTTACACTTTTTTAAGTTTGACATGAAATAAACATATTTCCTAACCAGAAATATATTAACAAGTAAACATGTCATGTTGGTATAAATTTAAAGGTAAAACTGTCATTGACTCTGGATAAAAAGATGCTGACTGTAGGATAACAAATAAAATGCACGGATAAAAACAACTCAAAGACATACCATTGTTCAAAATTTTTTTTGTTGCTGTCAGTATGCCTATGATAAATAAAGAGGTTGGAAATGTCACAAAAGTTTAACTGCCCATGGCAAGGACTTTACTACACAGATTTAAAAGAAAATACACTGTCGATGTCGTAACGGGAGCTTGTTTGTTCTCCCGCCAACTCTAGTGTGTAATATAACTCACTTTTTGGATCCGCAAATTTTCTGTCAGGTATATTTTCCACCAATTGAGATGAGCCAGAGTACTTTTCTTATAATGTTCTTCTGCTTATTGTAAAAGATTTAGAACTAACTACTCACCTTTTGAAACCATCAGAAAATCATCAAAAGAATGAAAAATTGTTGATTATTATAATTTCCAATAAATATTCACGGCCTACCCTACTATTGTAACTAAGCTATATATTTTAAAATATTCCTGTAGAGATTTTACAACCATAATTAAATATTAACCTAAACATTAATTAGTGTAAATAAATACTATTGCACATACTGTAAAATTTCCTTTTGAACACATAGATAAGAGCTTTAAAGAAAGCAATGACGATATAATTACGAATTATTATTGCTTAATCGGGTTTACAAATGATACGATAAAGACATAAAAATATATTTTTTATGAACAGACCCCATTTATATAAAAAACTTTACTCACCCAGGCCACAGGACGAGTTAGTTCTTTCGCAGAGAGATGGCGCCCACTTCCCGATCGAGCTAGGGTCACTGCATCCTGGAAGCCTGGCGTCTCCATGGGTAGCGACACGCCCACGTGACCTGCCTCGGAGTTTCCATGGGCGACTCGTCAACTTACCTCGGAATAATTAGAGTACCTACACGCAATTTCTATACAATATTGTAAATTAACCTCGGAATTTTTAGAGTACCTACAATTTTTGTAGAAGTTTGTAAAGCGATCTCAGAATTTTTAGAGTACCTACAGTATGTAAAATATTTTTAAAAAAATTAAAGACCATACTTATATTTTAAGTTTTTGACCAACTTTTTATTTTTATAATATAAATTAATACAAAAAATACTACAACAATTTAATGCATACACTTTTACTATTAGATATAATAGTAGTTATAGTACTTAACTACAATCATAAAAAATATTATTTCTGTGGGGTTACCCTAAATTTTGCTCCTTTTGTAAATTTCTTATAGTTTCTAAAGTCATTACTGTGGTTCTGCCGTGCTTCCAATCAGGTTGACTTTGTGCAAAAACATGATTTTTTGAAAAATATTCCAAAACTTTTATTTTTGTATTTTACATCGATCAGTAAGTCTTTATTTGTTTTTAAAATAACATACAGTGTCTTTAAATTATAACATATAACGGCATTGTTAGAGATACATTACTTAAATATTAAATCAAGTAAAACAAACTTCAAAACTATCGAGACTTCGAGCCTTAAGGTAAACCTGGACGACCACTCTAAAGTAGGAATGTTCAAGAAGCCAGAATAGTTTTTAATGGTACCTAGTCTTAATTCTACACTTTTGTTATTTTAGTTTGATGTCCCATGTTAGTACCATGTACGTCTAGAGTACGTACATTTTACGTTTAATTCGATGTACCATGTCGTACCTAGTACGAGTTTTACGTACATAGTACGTACTTGTGCTGTCTGGGTAGAGAGTGCCAAACCGAACCAACCGAAACATATTTTCTATTATTCTATTATTCTAACCTTTCTCAATTGATAGCAAACCTGTGATTTGAAGACAGTGTTTTGGTGGAAAAAGGTCAGAGAGTGTCTGTACCGGTTACAATACGTTTGCGATCAATTGAGAAAGGTTAGGAAAACACCGATTGATCGCAAATTTTTGTTTCAAAGAAATTTCCGTTCGAAAAAACCGTTCTTGACAATTTTCCGTTATCCGATTTGAATAAAATTTGGTATACACATAGTGGTCCGATGATAATACAACAATAAGAAAAAAATATCCTCCCACCCCTACCCCCACCCCCTTATATAGAAAAATTTGTTTTTGACACACATCCCGTTATCCGATTTGGATGAAATTTGGTATACATATAGTGATCCGATGACAATACAATATTAAGAAAAAAATATCCTCCCACCCCTACTCGCACCCCCTTTCATAGAAAAATGAGTTTTTGACACACTTCCCATTATCCGATTTGGATGAAATTTGGTATTCACATAGTGGTCCGATGACAATACATTAAAAAAAATATCCTCCTACCCCTACTCCCACCTCCTTCCATAGAAAATGCGTTTTTGACACACTTCACTTCAAATGACTTTTATAAAATTTGGTATATGCAAAAAGGTCCGATGGCAATACAGCCCAAACAAAAAATATATTTCTACCTCTACCCCCACCCTCTCCTTCCCCCAATAGAAAAATGAGTTTCCAAACAACTCACGATCAGCGATTTCATATAATCTAGAATAAACTCTTCTATTCTGTTATTGAACAAATATTTTCATTTAATAGAGTAGATAGACTAAAAAGTAGAAAATAAATTGGTAAAAAATTTTTTTTAAGTCACAAGCTTTTATAAAATGCACTAAAAATTAAAAAATTATTTTCTAACATTCTAATATTATCATGTGCCGCAATGTTATGCCATTGCTATACCTATGTCAGAGAAATTCTGGGGTATCTTGGGTCGGGTTGGGTGGGTTTGGTACCTCTGCATTTTTCCGCTAGATTGATTCTTGCAAATAGTGATATTTAATTGATACGGATATCTTATCGTGCTAACATCGTCAAAATTTCCATCAGTCGGCCATCGCTTTTATTATTATGATAATATTAGAATGTTAGAAAATTATTTTTAAATTTTTAGTGCATTTTATAAAAGCTTGTGACTTAAAAAAATTTTTTACCAATTTATTTGCAATCATTACAGTATAGCTACTTTCGATTTTCGACTTTTTGTTTTTCAATCTTTTGTTTTTCGATCTTTTGTATTTTCGACCTTTTGTACTTTCGACCTTTTGTACTTTTGACCTTTTCTATTTTCGATCTTTTGTACTTTCAACCTGGTGTATTTTTGACCTTTTGAAGTTTTGGCCTTTTGTTTTTCGACCTTTTGTACTTTCGACCTTTTGTATTTTCGACCTTATGTTTTCGACATTTTGTTCTTTCGACGTTTTCTTCGCCGCCCGCTTTTGTTTGGACACCGTAATAAAATAATAGGTATATGCTGTGTTTAGTTTTAATTGCGCGGCAAGATTTTTTAAGCCCGACCGGAAGGACGGCTATAATTTGTTAAGTGATTAAAAGGGACTTTATTGCCAATGTTTATATACTAAAAATAACAATAATCATAAAATAAATAAATATTAAACCACTTACTCCGGTACTCTAGTTTTAGCATGTCAACCCCCGGTATATAATAATACAGCGGGCAGTGATAGTTTTCATTTTTTTGGTGAGCTTTGGGCGCGTTGCTATGGTAGATATTAAACAAAGGTCAGTCAGACGCTAACAAACAGAAAAAAATGTGCAAAAAATAATATTTATTTCATAACAAACTAAATAAGAACAAGTTTGAATTAAATTTCTTAACGATTGAACAAACGAGGGACCAAAGAATAATTCCTACATTGAGATGGACATTGAAAAGGCCGCCAAAGAAAGCAGCTTTCAGAATACCGAAAATGATGCAATAAAAAGAATGTCAAAAATTTCACCGCAAAGGTATTCCTGTTTTTAATCTTGGAGAAGTCTAGAAAGTTAAATGCTTCCTTTATATGAAGGCTATACCAAAGGACACAATAATAATCGAAACCAACCAAGTCATCAGCAAAGTACAGTAACTTCTGCCAAGCTGGAAGCAACAGAATAACCGTTATCGTGTATTATGATAGCTTTTTGTTTTTTGTATATTAATAAAATAAAATGATCCAAAAAACCTATAATTTTTCCTTTATAGTTTTTAAGAAATTACTTTTATTCACCTAAGTCCATGAAAAAAGGGATTAAACTTACAGTTTTATACCCTAGAATAAATCCAACAATAGTTTTCTATATTTTATAAAACATGTCAAATAATTTTTGGTTTCTTGCGCTATGTGGGTAAATATTGAAATCATAAAAAACATCGTTTTTATTCGACAATCTGAAAAGCATTATTTGAATGGTTTGTTTATTTGGACAGTCTAAATATATATACCGAGTGTGACGGACAGTTATTTACGTAACATTTGTAAACCATTTTATTTTTTTTAAAACAAAAAAAGCTACGCTCGTGACAGTGTCAGATTCGTCATATAACCAAAAATATTTAGCTGTCGTGTCGCTACCCAAAGAAGACACTACGTCTTCGTGATGCAGTGACCCTAGATCGAGCAGTCGCCCCCAATTTTAGTTCTCAGATTTCGCAGAGAGAGGCCGCCAAAAATCTTTAAAAATAGCACCCTCTCTCCACTGCTCTACGTACTAGCCGAAGTAACAGCAGATCCATCTACCCGCTGCTCTACGTACTAGCCGAAGTAACAATAGATCCATCTACCCGCTGCTTTATGCTAGGGGCTCGAGTGTCCTTAATTAAGCTGCATTTCTCATAGAGTCGTGTATTCATTGGTTTTAGCTACTTTGGGAAACATGGTGTATCTCAATGCCCTACAAATGCCACGTGTCGGCAGTGCCAGGGTTTTCACCACTCCCTGTTGCACTTGGTGAAAAGCTCGCCGAGCCCCCAAGTTGATCCTCCAGGGGAGACCCCCGTATACCTAATAGTGAAGGTGCCAACCAGGCATTGTGTACCGCTACACCCAGTAGCAACCATTTTGAACCTCGTAAGAGGAGACCTGTGCTTTTTGCAACTGCCGAAGTTTTAGTTGTAGATGCCAACAAGAAGTTTGTGTCTTGTCGGGCAATTTTAGATTCCGCTAGTGAAGCGTCCTTTGTAACCGTCTCTTTGGCTGAGAGGTTAGGACTTAAAGTAGCTCCGAATAGAACTCCTATTGAAGGAATAAATGGCATGATTTCTAGTATGTCATATGGCAATGTAACATTGCAAATACGCTCCTCTAAATTTCCTGATACTTTGTTTTCCTGTGATGCCATTCTTATTCCTAAAATTTGTGGAACCATACCTGTGCGTGTTGTAGAATATGATTCTATTCAGTGGCCATACCTAAAAGACTTAGATTTTGCAGATTCTAATTTTGGACAACCTAGTAGTGTAGACCTCTTGATTGGTGTTGATTTGTTTGGTCAGATGCTTGTGCCTGGCTTCAAAAAAGGAGAAAATGGAGGACCTTGTGCCATTAATTCAATATTTGGTTGGATACTCCTTGGTGGTATTGATGGTCCTCGTAAAACTCAAAAGCCCATTAGTTTGTTGACCTCAGTGTCTTCCCCTATAGAATCTCAGTTGGATAGTACCTTACAAAAGTTTTGGGAACTAGAATCGACCCCTCAAAAAATCCCTCTTTCCTCTGATGAGGACTTGTGTAGAAAAATATTTGCTACCACTCATTCTAGAACTAAGTCTGGCAGATATGTTGTTCGTTTACCTTTCAGAGAGCCTCGACAAGAACTTTGTAACTCTAAAGGTCAAGCATTGTGTAGATTCAATATGATGGAAAACCGATTATTGAAAAATCCTGCATTGTATAGTGCGTACAAAGACTTTGTTCAGGATTACCTAGACCAGGGGCATATGAAATTGGACAATTCTAGCCCTGACTTCCATTCACATTTTATTCTACACCACCCAGTTGTGAAGGCAGATGGTGACTTGTCAAAAATTCGAATGGTTTTTGATGCATCTGCCAAGACCTCAAATAATCTTAGCTTAAATTCTATTTTATTAGTAGGACCTAAACTCTAAAGAGATGTTGTGTCAATATTGCTTACTTTTCGCCTTTATAGTGTTGTATATTCTAGTGACATACGTCAAATGTTCAGACATATAGATAGGCATCAGGCTGATGTGTGTTATCAAAAGATATTGTGGCGGTTTGACCCAACCGATGAGATTCAAGAGTACTCTCTTCAAACTGTGACTTATGGTGTAAATTCGAGCCCATATTTAGCTATTCGTACTTTTCACAAGCTCGTTAAAGATTATGGCAATGGCTTTCGACTAGCGAGCAAGGTGTTGATGCATACCACTTATGTGGACGATGCGATTTGATTAGCTAATTCTGTAGCTGAAGCTTTAGAAAGTCAGAAATAGCTGGTTACATTATTAAAATTGGGTTGTTTTGAACTTCGTAAGTGCACTAGCAACACTCCTGAGTTACTAGAATCGGTTCCAGCTAGTCATCAGCAACCAATTTCCTTTGATGATGAATCTGCTGGTTTAAAATCCTTGAACAAAAGTGGTGTCCAAAATTGGATTCGTTTTATTATGATATGATACCCATGGAAAGACCTTGTACCAAGAGAAACATTCTCTCTGAGATTGCAAGGATATATGATCCACTCGGGTTCCTAGCCCCAGTTGTTTTGGTTGCTAAATGTTTAATGCAACGTTTGTGGGGCCAGGGTCTGTCATGGGATGATACCCCCTCCAGTGATATTATTGTACAGTGGCAACTTTATGTGTCGCAGCTACCATTATTATCTTCGATATCAATACCTCGTTATGTTGTGAAGCAAAATGCTGTCACCACTGTTGTGACGCCTCAATGTGTGCATATGGTGGTGCAGTATATATTCGACAAACTGAGTTGGATGGAAATATTTCTATTTCCCTTTTGTGTGGGCTTTTGTGTGGGAAAAGTAGGGTGTGCCCTTTGAAAAGTATTTCTATTCCACGCTTAGAATTATGTGCTGCTGTATTGTTAGCAGAACTATTGGAGTTTGTTGGCAATCACCTTGATTGCATCCTGATTGATAAGATTTTTGCTTGGTCTGACTCCAGCGTTACTCTTGCTTGCCAATCGACTATTCAAGAGAAAGTTCCCCCCAGCTGTTGGTACCATGTAAATGGTAAAGAGAAACCAGCTGATTGCTTATCCCGGAGCTTACTTCCTGGTCAATTGATAGACCATCCTCTTTGGTTTACTGGACCATCCTGGTTGGCCCAGTCTAGTGAAACATGGCCTATGAACCCTAATATTGATGCGTTTGATGCTGATCGACCCCCTGAGGAAAATCGTTTTGTTTTTGTGACAGAAACCCCCCTTGATGAAGTACAGGTGTTTCTCACTAAGTACTCCTCTTTGCGTAGAATATTAGGCATTGTTGATTTTTGTTTGAGACCTTTTCGAGTAAAAAAAGATCCTTTTCTATCTTTTCCTAGTAAAGCCCTTAATGAGGCAGATCTTTATTATGCTATAACAAGAAGTTTTTTTTGAAGATTTGAAAAGGATACGTATGGGTGAGAGTTGTGCTAAGCCTCTTCGAAAGTTAGCTCCTTTTCTTGATTCCCATGATGTCATCAGGGTTGCGGTAGATTAACTCACACTGATTTGGCATATGAGATAAAACACCCTATGTTGTTGCCTCGTAGTCAGAGGCTTACCACTTTGATTATTGAAAAATTTCATAATGAGCATAGACATCCAGGTCATCGTTTATTGGAGTACCTATTAAATCAACAGTTTTGGATTTTGTCTGTGAAAAGTGCCATTCACAGTGTTATTTCCAAGTGTTTTTGTTGTGTCAGGGTAAATCCCAAACCATTGCACACATTCATGGGTGACCTTCCTAAATTTAGAGTGTCCCAGGTGAAGCCCTTTTCCCATGTTAGTGTGGATTTTATGGGTCCATTCTCCATCACGTTAACCAAGCGTCGTGGTGTAAAAAGTCAAAAGGCTTATGGGTGTATTTTTGTTTGTTTCCCAACAAAGGCCATTCACCTGGAGGCTGTTTCTGATTTGTCCACTGATGCATTTTTAGTTGCCCTCCGCCGATTTGTTGGTAGACGTGGCA
Organism: Aspidapion aeneum; assembly: GCA_963576565.1. NCBI lineage: Eukaryota > Metazoa > Arthropoda > Insecta > Coleoptera > Brentidae > Aspidapion > Aspidapion aeneum. Next base: position 8,522,626 of record OY755046.1, read on the forward strand.
GATGTGCTGCCCTCTACCGTGACCAGGGCACTAATTTTGTTGGGGCAAATAACCTCCTTGTGTCCTATTGCTTGCTGAAGCTGCTGAGACTTTAGCGATTAAGTGGTGTTTTAATCCACGAAAACTCATCTGAAGAGAATTGTGGGGGATCAAATCCTAATCTTTGAAGAGTTGACGACTGTATTGGTTCAAATTGAGGCTATTTTAAATAGTCGATCATTGTGTAGTATGAGCCCTGATTCTTATGACTTTCAAAGTCTTACTCCTGGACATTTCCTCACTTTGGGACCCTTGACAGCCCCTCCCGATGAAGACCTAACCAATGTTAAGTTAAACCGTCTCCATCGATGGCAGCTTATTCAGCAGATCCAGCAGCATTTTTGGCGCTGCTGGCATATGGAGTATTTACAGTCGTTGCAACAACGCGAAAGATGGAATACCCCCGATAACCCTCCAAAAGTTGGAACATTAGTAGCGTTGAAAGACAAAAACCTAGTGACACACTGAAGTGGTCGCTCGGTAGAATTGAAAAAATTTACTCGAGTCCAGATAAAATCCCCCGTGTCGTGCAAGTAAAAACCGCGAAAGGATTACTTGACCGTAGTTTGGTGAAGGTATGTCCGTTACCCAGTCAGTAACCAACCTTCAAAGCCTTGTGTAGCGTGAATCATGCTTATTTGAATTAACTTAAGTATGACGTCCATAGGTATTGCGATAAAATTATTGTTGCAAAAATGCTAATTTATTGTTTAGACCCTTTGGGTAATTGAATGACCTTTTTTTACATACAC